>OZ024740.1:385362115-385364615 GCA_964016885.1 Eledone cirrhosa | reverse complement strand
CATAATTTCTCTCTCCTTTTTCTTACTCTCACTCATCCTCTCCTCTGCTATCTCTTATTTTTTCCTTTCTTTTTTAATTAAATATTTAAATTAGTTCCATTGTTTTTTATAAGCAAATAACATTTTTCTATGTGTGTGTGTGTGTGAATGTTTACTCGTAATTTTATTTTATTATTTTGCTTTACACATAAACATACCTGCTTACAAACATATCTATATCATTCAACATGTGTGCTTGCATGCATGCATACACACATCCATGTGCAAACACAAGATTTTAATTAGAAAATATTTTGAAGTAAGCCATGCTATAAGGTAAAGATTGAATACAGTAGAAATTAAGCTTGTTTATAGTTGAATCAAGCAACCGATTAATAAGTTAATGACATAAATTAATTATGTTGCTAATTTATTTAGTTGTCTTCCCTTGAAAACCCAGTGGATCATATGAAGAACATTTCACAACACAACACCACAAATATTTACAGTGAAGAAAAAGAATATTTTGTGATGGAGTGTGTGTGGAGGTAATATTGGTTTTGGGGGAAGGTTGTTTTAATGTTGTTGTTGAGCCCTAAGTCAGACATGATCAAGTCCTGATTATCTTATCTTTGTTTAACTTTTAATGTCATGTACTGCATGGAACCAGGTTAGTAAGACATTCTTGAGAAGTATAAAACAGCACAGTGACTGCATCATTAAAAGTTAATGGCTTCACTCCAATTCTGCCTATTTTCACAACAATCTATCCAGTCGTAAAGAAACTATAAACATTTGAATTAACAAAACAGTTTTTAAATATTTTCTATTAAATCATTGCAGAATGTGAAGAGATGAGACTACATTATTTTCAATACATGTTTCTTACTTTTAAGAAAGTAATGTGTTATTAGAAGGGTATTTTACTGTCTTGCTATTGATGGCTATTTAGTATTGTAGGCTATTGGTTTAATCAAACACATATATAAACACATTGCTCTAATCAAACACATATATAATCAAAATGCATTCCAATTGTAACCATCTCATCTTTGGTTTTTCTGATACAGTGTATCTAGGAACAACATTATTCAGTGATGCGAGAGAGGGATTTGGCTGCTATTTTAATGGGTTCATTGACCGGGTAGATACTGAGTTAAGTCAGAGTTGGCAGAAGGTGAAATGGTAGCCAGCAATGGCAAGGAAGATTGTGGTGATGACAGTAGGTGAACTGTGACAGAGAAGATGAAGTTATGTAAGAGGAGATGCAAATTGTAGTTTTAAAAGTACAACTGCAGAACAGCTATGAACATATCCAGATAGTTTAATCTTACGCAGTTCTTTCTCCACTCCATTACATTTTATTCTTTAGCTTTATTTGTTTATGTACATGTGTATTATTAATCCCCTAAGCTTTAAAGCCTGCATTATATGAATATACCTTCACCTTTAATGCGCAATGGTTGTTTCAAGAAACTGTATGCAGCCATAAAACAAAACAAAATATTCTCTCCAGCTACACAGTAGCATTTTAATGTTACCAGAGTGAAATGTGTGGTTATGAAGACACCTTTTATAAGCATGAAAATATATAGAAAAGAAAAAAAATAAGAAAGAAATAAAAACCAAAAGGAATGAATACATCATCATCATCGATTAATGTTTATCTTTCACACTAGCATGGGTTAGACGGGTCTGTCCCATTTAGAGGCAAGTTGGTTGGGTGACCTTGTCTCACTGTAGGAGAGTTTCTGGCTGGATGCCCTTCCTAACACCAACAACATTGGCAGTTTGTGCTGGGTGCTTTTTGCCGTGTCTTTTACATGTCCACTTTACAGTGTGGGCTGGGTTTTTGGGGGCTGGTTTTCTATCCCTGGATGCCCTTCCTAACACCAAACACATTTACAGTGTGTGCTGGGTGCTTTTTGCCATGTCTTTTACACGACCACTTTACAGTATGGGCTGGGTGCTTTTTGTCGTGACACCTACACGATGATTTTACATAAATAAAATAATTCTGTTGAGGTCAATTTTGCATTTCATCCTTAGAATTAAAGTATTAGTCAAGTACTGGATTCTTTTAACTGCCTTTCCACAAATTACTGACTTTGTGCCTTTAGAAACTACTATTCTAGGGATGGAAGTAGTTGATCATAGCAACCCCATTACTTGACTATTAAAGAAAGATGTACTAAGTTTACCTCAGTGAGATTAAACTTCAGGATGTAAAGGGATGTAACTACATACTGCAGACATTTTGACCAACAACTGTTCTGACACCCACTGCCCTTTAAGAAGGTATTAATATCAATTTCAAACATAAGTGCAAGGTTACACATTTAGGAAGAGTTGTAGTTAATTATATTGATCCAAGCACTTGACCTTGCCCAGTACATATTTTTATAGACTTTCCCACAGTAAAAATGAAAGAAAAAGTCAATGTTGGTGAGTTTTAAACTCAGAATGTAAAGAGATATAACTAAATAACACATTTTGTGAAATATTCCAGCAATTCTGCTAT
>OZ024740.1:385319615-385329615 GCA_964016885.1 Eledone cirrhosa | reverse complement strand
TCACCATCGCTGCCATGTCCTGCGTCTCCAAGAGACCAGTGTCTGTCCCTAGGGCATCAACATATGTAACCTCGGTCTTCCTCTTCCAGTGTGTCTATTCAGAATATAAGGAGCCAAAATAAATGACGCAAAGCATTTTTACTAAGGCTCCAGCATTTCTACCAATGCACCACTCGTAGTAGAAAAAAAGCCTAAAAGCAGAGAGAGAGAGAGAGAGAGAGGTGGTGGTCACTCGTTTATTATACACAAGTTTCGTTATTACATTTCTAATGAAACGTCACTACTGTCCATGGCTTTCAAATGATTTTCGAAATCCAGAATTTGGAGGAGTTTAGTGATATGTACTACATTTTATCGACCCTGAAACAATGAAAGGCAAAGTTGACATCGGGGAACTTTGAACTCTGGAATGTAAAAAGCTCTCACTAAATACCGCAAATTATTTTTTCTGACGCTTTAACGATTCTGATAATCTACCCCACTGATTAAAAAAATATTGGCATAATGAAAGATATTTTTGATACACAGGGTGTTATTGCCATACTCGATTAATTTCGATTTTAGTATAGATTTGTTTTTAATCGACCTTTAAAACGAAATATCTGAACACAGCTACCGTAAAATATTCCATCTGGCTATCAGCGGAACACGACAGAATGTTTAATTCATTACTTGAATCAAATGTAATAGTATCAAAATAATGAATAACACAACTTCACACTGCCTCTTTCTTTCAAATTTCAAGTTTTATGTCTATAATCATAAGACACTTGGAGTATGTAAGTGTCTGCGAGCGCTTGTGTTGTGCTCGCGATGTGTAGTTATTGTGCCTAAAACAGTAATTGAAAATTCTGATAGGCCAAAAACTCACATATTAGTTTCTGTTTTCTTTATAGTGAAGCATATCTAGTTTGAATTTCAAAAGAACCCCCCCCCCAAAAAAAAAAAAAAAAATTAAAAATATGGCAAGTAAAACTCCCCGTTAAATTGAAAACATAATTAATCGATATAAAACCTAATTAAGTTAATTAAGTAATCAAACTCACGATATCTAATATAAAATTATAAATTATTTCATAAATCATTCTCCATACATATTTTCATAGTTGTAGCTCTTTGCAAATATTCAAACTATGGAAGCGCCTTCAAAAGCCACAATTTGAATTTATAGATAAACAACAAAGGTTTGTGTGTGTGAAATATAGCAGAGACTAATGTTTCCCACAACAAAGCTCTCTCTATCTCAAACAAACACACCCTCTCTCTCTCTCTCAAACACCAGTCTTACCTTAACTATCAAAATTCATAAACACCTCTTGTTTATGTTTCTGATTCATCGTGTCCACAGAGCCAATTCTAGTGATTATTCTTAGTCGCACTCTATATTCAATTTATCTATCTTATTTATTTATTGGTTTTAAACTTAAATATCCGGCGTGTGTAGAGAATTTAATATCATATATTTGCTTATAAACTCAAACATGGCAGTTACCACGCTGTCATGGGATGTCGAATAAGCAAACTTGTCGACTATCTTTCTCTTGAACAGTTTTAATTATGAGTTAGAAGTCACTCTCGCAGAATACCGTTTATTAGTCATGCCAGACAGAACTGTCGTGTTCAGGTTTACTAAATAGGCGGCTTTTTTTTTTACAACTAAAAACAACAATTAATAATAACAATAAAAATAACAGCAATAACAATAATGTATTTTTTTATATGATAATAATAAAGATAAAAATCGTTTCGAATGAAAGATCGAAGATCGAAGTCACGAACTTTGAATTTTAAATAACAATTTGGTTTAACTAATACTCTGTCTCGCGCGTTTACTATTTTTTTTGTTGAAATTCTATACTTTTTCGTCGTTTTTGTTGTTTTAATTATAGCGAAATCGTTAATGATGCCACTTTGAAGTTCAAATAAGAGTCAACATGTAACATCCTGTTTCCTTTCTACAGGATGCATAAGATATATTTTTTTCAATCCTTAATTCTTCCGTCCTGGGTAATTTAAAAGAATAAATATTCCATTGATATTATTTAACATGCTATTATTGTGGTTATTTTAAAGAATTCAAAGACACTTTCAATAAGTATAGACACACAATATTTAACAAAAGAATGGAGAAAACAGAAAGAAAATATTATCACGCCAAGATATTGAGAATCAATTGATAAACTTGACCTAGTTTTGTTTATTTCCTTCGAATATATAATGAATTGTACTGAGGTTCTCTGTACACTCATAGTACCCGTGATCACACACGCATTCACATTCTATCTCTCTCTATATATTATATGTTAGGTAAGTGTTACAGGTGGTTCACCATTCTAAGCACTCGATACTGTTACAATGGTCCATCTGGTGTTGGGTTGTATTACAGAGTTAAGGTGCCTGTAGTGTGCAGATTGTAAATAAAAGTAAGCAGCATAGATGTCAATGTTACAGCATGCATATATATATAATATATATATATAAGCTTTATTGGCATAATATAATCGTTTCAATATCGTTCAGCTCAGGGTAAAATCATAATGACCGTGGCCCGACTCTGCCTTGACATCTCATTAGATATGCAAGTTTATATGTGCAAAGACACATTCAAACTGTTTTAATATGTCACAACATGTTTTGTTAAGAGTTTATTTTAAAAAGTGGAAAGGCATGACGGGTTGATTGCTTTGACTTTTTACGGATCTCTAACACTTCACAATAAATATTCAACACAATTATTACATAGCTTTTGACTTTCGTGCTTTCTTCAAACATTGGATTGTTTCCTAAAAGTCGCTCTAATGAACTGTTTCGTTAATACCCAATATGGAGAACTCACTGCTTTCCTATCCGAACTAGACAGTTGTGTTTCGTTACAATCGTGTTATAAGTCTTGAATATCAACATAGTTATACTTTTACAAATTCCACTTCCTCTACCTTTTGTACACAGCTGTTTCATCCTCTATGGTCTTTCATCCTCTATGGTCTTTCTTAATTACATTTGGAAACAATGTTTTCCAAATTCTAAAGAGACAAGTATCTTTTATTATTTCCCGGACATCTCTGATAATTTGAGTGGATTGCATAATGTTCTAATGTTCCAAGAATTCTTTGATGGACTGATGTTTAGCAAGAGTCACTATAGTAAATTGACTTAAAGTTCAAAACGAAAATAAGTATGTTTGGTCCTCAGTTAAGAGCAGTGTAATTGGTAAAATCAAAAATACTTCAATTGATTGGCACGTTTGAAGTGAATCGAATTATGAAAATGACCAGGAGTGTTATCCAAAAACAAAAATGCCTTGGGTTCGAAATTATTCTTCCAGCAGTAATGTTTGATAGCAAAGTAGAAATGTTCAACGAACAATTCGTAAACAACTCCTGCGTAACCCAAGCTTTTCTGCGGGATTTCCGTACACCATACTTGAATTGGAGACTCCTTTCATTGGTTTTAAAGTATCAGAATGACTAACAAGCAATGGTTTAAGTTTCAAGTATCCAGTGACATTTACGTCTAACAACAACGTGGGACGATCTTTTGCAGCTTTATACACTGGTGACATTCTTTTCAACCTTCAGCATAAAAATTCTAGCGCATAAAACTTCCAGAAATAGCTCACATTAGTATATTGACTTTATATACTGTACACGAGTCCTTAATTCAGTGCATGTGTAGTTTGCTTATCTCGCAAACTCATATATATATATATATATATATATATATATATATAGTATGGGGTTAACCGAACAGGGATGTGTGGACCACATTATGGTCTGTCGGTTGTGAAGCTGATAAAAGGAAGCGCTCAACGACCTGTATAAATGGTGGAAGCCGGAGCATTATATATTAATAAAAGAATATGGCATCAGATCCTTTATTGATATATACAGAGTTTAGGGATTTGACACCTCATGCATATTATTATTATTATTATTATTATATATATATAATCTTTTCTTTATATAAAGATAAATTGTTTACAGCTGTCTATTACTGTGTTGACTAAAGACTATTGATATATCTTGCAGTACAGTATAGCATTGAAACAAAGTACTGTTATCGAACCTGTAATTTATTAGTATATAGGTATATATGTATTTTCGCCGATTTATATCGGTGATGTATATTAACACCAGTGAAGAATAAAGGTGTTTTATGAACGAAGTTATACACTTCCTTGTCATGCTTACCACCAGAAATGCAGTGAATCAATAATTGCTCCCACTGGAAAGCTGAAAAAAGCGACGCTATTGTTCTCAAATTGCTATATAAAATAGACATATTTCCGGGCGTCGACAACATTTTTTATTTCTAAAATAAGTCTCGAAAATGTACCGTACGTCCTAGAGGGCGAACGTTAGTTACACATTTCATGAACCCATTTTAACACCAGGTTGTCTGTTAAACAAGATATCACGTATAAGTGATAAATGAAGTATATAAATTATTCTTAGTTAAGATAGGAAATAACCCAAAAAGTATAACACAATTTAAACAGTATACTTAATTGCAGCACATCCGGTCCCTTATTATTATTAAGTGACGAAAGAAGCCTGTTAACATTTTATCCGGTGCAAGTAAAAGAAAAATGCGATAAAAACTATCTATATGTCATTAAATCATTAATAAAGCACCTTAGTAAAGTACATGAAAGTACTGAGACCTTTTTTTTTTTTTTGAAATTTCCAAACTAAAATTGGGCTGTATTTCGAAGTCGAACAATCTTCGGCACCAGGAAATATGGTAGATAAATAACTATATAAATAAATAAAACTGGTTAAATTAAATCGACTGTTTCTTTGAAAAACAATTGATACTTTTTGTCAATTTTGAAAATCCTTAACAACCACGATACAGAAGATTTATTATGAAGCCCATTGTGTCTTATCTGGCAATGCTTTGTAATTCACTAGAGAACGCACACTTTCACTGCACTGAAGCAGCACAAGCTTGAAAATCAAGGTGTCTTTTTTTCTCTCTCTGACGGAATGACATTTCTGTCTCGACTAAAATAAATTCCATATAAAACGATATTTATAACAAATAAAAAGTAGGAAGTTAGGAAACCTAAAGTGTGTGTAAAAGTGTGCACACACCCGCGTACAATATAATGAAAGATCTCGCCAATTTAATGAATATTTTTACATATGCTTTTTTTCTCCTCAATGGCATTCGTGACATATGGAATGAAATAGCAATAACTTAGTAATCAGAAACAGAAAGAAAATTTACAACGCAAGAAAATAAGAAGAGCTAAACGGAAATATATCAAACTCACATCCTCTGTGCATACACCACTATAATGTTACCGAATATACACTATGTGCTCCACCACTATAATGTTACTGAATATACGTTCAAGTGCACTTACCCACCTCATGGTTGAATGTGTGTACATGAGTAAGTCAGAAGCATTCTTGCACTGTATCCGTATATGATTGATGAACATACGTAGCGGATATGAATCAAGAACATCTGACTTTTTGCATTTGCTTCGTATGATGGATATGCACTTCCGGTTCACAAATATCAATTATTGTAAATATTTATTTTAAGAAATGTCAATACATTAAACTATACTCATAGGCCAAAAGTGGTAAGAAAATCAGGCGCATTGAAGCACTCAATACCCAGCTTATAGCTTGTGGACAAATCGTAGGATGTGTTCAGAAACTTCGTTCTATCTCTGGTGGACATAAGCCACAGTCCAGTTTAAAGACCACCTAATTCACTCTGACAATTGTTTGGGTTAACCTACTGGTTATTCCCTGTAGAACACGAATCTTACCAGTCTTGCAGTGTTGGCAAAAAATTACGAGATATCACTAATTCTCCTGTCCTGAATAACATATTAAGAAATCTTTTTGATACGAAACCACTCCTGGTTCTGTGATAGAAAATTATTTTGTTTTTCTTTTTATCTGAAGATATTTCATCGTAATGTTTTGGAAGTACCAATGTTAAGCCTTGCGCCAAACATCAGCTTAAGTAATAGGAAGTTAATTATATTAAGAAATCCTTCTGAAGTTTTGAATATTTGAAAATTATACGCAATGTTTTGCATTGGTAATATGGTATCTAAAAAGGTTAAAAAAAATTCGTGAAAATACACCACGCATCTCCGCAAGCACTTATATGTGCAAGTAATAACATAAATTAGAGTTTAATTACTAACTTAACTATAATTTTTCATCAGGATGGTGTCTCTGAATAATTAAACTATATAAGTTGCGCACAATATTCTGTATAATCTACAAAATAAATGCTTCGCTGAAGAGTTTAAATAAAAACGAAACAACCGAGGAGCTGTCTGGCGCTCTCACATGCATAACATAATATCAATCATTGATCAAATGTTTTTTCCATTTCTAGCGCATAATTGTTTCTAATTAAATGTTTAATGCTTATTACCTCTAATAAGATAACATCAACTTAACTACTGTCTTTGCAGTCATAACTTAGGTCAAGGTGTTGCTTCGCAACCACACGATTTAGAATTCCAACTAGCTGCATGGCACGTTGAACAAGTGTTTTTTTCTAAGCTCAGGTTAACCAATGTTTTGTGAATGAAATTTAGCAGACGGAAACAGCATGGAAGCCCGTCGTGCGTGCGTGCGTGTGTCCTTGACTGTGTTTACGTTTGTTTAATTATGTCCTGTAACTTGGCAGTTAGACAAAATGACAACGATGAAGTACCAGATTTGAAAAATAATAAATATTGGGATCCACATGAACGACTAAAATTCTTTTAAGGCGTTGCCCGAGCATGATCGCAGTTTAATGAATGAAACCAGTTAAAGAATAATATTCGCCGTACATTTTAAATCTAAATAGCATTAAAATGTGGACAATAGTCAAGAGGAACGCGAACTTGGTCAATTTGGAGAAAAATATTTTCTCTTGCTACCTATCCACAACGAATCACACCTACCTCTCTTGACTAGAATTGATAATTAAACTAATGGTTCTTCCCCTTACCCACGAGTAGAATTTTAATTAAATTTCATTGCTCACTACATGAGCAGCGAGTTTACCATTTAGTTTCATGTTGAGCATGTCTCTTAGTATTTTTCCCCTACCTAATTCATATTTGAAATTTTATAAGACAAATATAATAAGATATTTATTTCAATACTAATATATATATACATTCTATTGTATTTCGAGTGTGTATTCTTACATGTATGTTAGATTAGTTATCAACCTTTACGTCCGCTTTCCATTCTGACATGGGTTGGACGGGTAGCTACGGTCTGATATTCGACTGGTCAAGGAACCACGTCTTGACTCTTATGTTTCAAATTAGGTGTGGTTTCTACGGCTGGATGTCCTTCCTAACACCAATCACTTTACAGTGTGTTTTTAAGTTTACAACGCCTGGGTGTTCCAAGGTGTCAGCCATCTAACTAGACCCGACGTTGCTTAACTTCGGTGATCTCGGACAACGGCGAGTATGGGTTCAATATGATGTGAGTAACAAAAGAGTGAAAAGAAGAAAAAGAAAACTCATTCAGGTGACTTAGAGTAGAATAATATTTATTGAATACTTGGAATTTCTGTTTACCAATTCTTAGGCGATCCTGAGTATCGGTAACGGGAAAGCCCGAATAGTGACTCACTCAGACGCACTTTTGATTTTATAAATATATTTAAATTATTAGATGATATTGTAGTACAATTTTTAACCTTTTTTCATCCCCACTCGCCGTCACTGATTAAAGACTTACGTTCGATACGTTAAACCAAAGAGAATGAAACGAATAACAATAACTTTTATCTTATCTCATCCTTGCGGTGTTATTTTCGTGGAAGTAATTTCATGTGGCTACACACATAAACACATGCTTTCTTGTGAAAATGTTCAGGATTTGCTGGGCTTTTTATTTCAAATTGGAAGTGTCTGCCAGTATCATTAACTTTACTACAAGTCGCTAAAGGTAAGAGATGAAGCTAAATGCAGGTTCTTTTTCATGTTTACAATAAAATTAATCCGATTTCCTTTCTCAGAGGGCAATACCTTTTTTCGTTTTTTTTTTCAAAGTAAACTTAGTCATTTTAGTCTTTGAAATCTAGCTCTGAGAGAGAGAGAGAGAGAGAGAGAGAGAGAGAGAGAGAGAGAGAGAAAGAGAGAGGGGGAAGGGGGAGGGAGATACACGCTATGAATCTTTTAAAGTATCAATAGTATTCATAGGAATCAATAAACCATTTTATTAACTATATCGTTTTTGCCCTTAATCCGTAACTCGTAGATCGATTTACAAGGATTGGTTCAAGAACTTCCACACACCATATAAAAAATAAATAATGTACGCAGCATGACTTAATGGTTAAGAAGATCGCCACACAATCAGAAGGTTCCGAGTTCTATCCCCCAGTGTGGCATCTTGGTCAAGTGAGTGAGATTACGAAGATGTAAGTTGTTTGGAGCCCAACTGTAATCCAAAAGTAGTCACACACTTTCACAATGGATCTCTGAGAATTACGTTAAGAACAAACGTGTCTGTGGAATACTCAGCCACTTACACATTAATTTCACGAGCAAGCTGTTCTGTTAATTGAACAACTGGAATCCTGATGGTCGAAACCAACAAAAGGTAGAATGGAGTGCTTAAACAAAATGAATCTATGGATTCTTTTTTTTAATTCGCACAAAATTCTTAAAAGTGGTGTTTGATATGATGATCCTTCGTTGATTTCGACGATGACCACCGAGTTGATCAATCAACGGAATGTCCACATATTGAAGAACTGTGTAAATTACTGAGTATTCTAATGTAATTTCCATGTCGAATCAGCGTGACACAGCATATGGCATGGATGGACCATTGCATTATAGGTACGACTCATCCGGCGGTCTTCCAAACAGCCTTCTAGCTCCCCAATTTCACTCAAAGGGCTTGAGTGGACTCTGGTCAAGATACCAAACAGTAGGATCGAACCCTGGACCTCCTAATTGTGAAGCAAAGTTCTTAACCACTTAGGCAAGCCTGTGTTTACAATTCCTGCTATATAAATACAGTAACCAGCATGCGCGCAAGAGAGCAGGGAGGATATTAAATGCTGAATTAAGCTCCATTATAAGACAAGTTAATTTTTTAAATATAAAAGAAGGATAGATAATAAGTTTCGTAGAAAATAAAATACTAAAATATACACATATAAAAAGACTCTAGTGCAACCGGTATTAAAATGCTGTCTGGACAGGTTTAGATTATTAATAATGAAAAAATATGACAGATTTGTCTATTGTGCTTTATTGTTAGATCTACATAGGGAATGAAACGAGATAATGATTAACAAAGCATAGGATTAACAACAAAGATTGCCTATGCTATATGCGCTAGTAGTATAAGAACAATAGGTATTACGCCTGGTTCAAAACAAATTGTTAGCCATGTCCTCGATCAAATCGCCTCCAGACATACTCCCCTCCCGCCTATCAAGACTAAAGAGAAACAATCTAAATCACATTAGCGATTTGTGTATAGAGAAACAACAATTAGTTCCCCCACCAAACACACGTGTTTGTGTACGTGTGTATACTTACATGCATACATACATAGAAATATACATTCATACTAATATATATATATATATATATATATATATATATATATATATATATGAAGCAAACATATTTGTGGAAAGGAGAAATGAATAAAAGTAGTCAACTAGTGCAAGAGAAATAATTTAGTTTTTATTAATATTCATACACGTAACATGTAGATATGGCCACCCCAGCTGAGTGTACAGCGAAGTGGTATATAAGTTCATCAAACACGTGTTTCGTTGAGATTGTTTCGATGATTGTATGCACCGTCTTCTGGTGAGGGTCCAAATAGGTCCGAAAATCGTTTTTACAATTTACAAGGACATTTGTATTTCCTGGCATGTCCACATGCCTACATATAAATATGTGTATATTTATATACACACTGATGCAGTCAGAGTTACGCTCTCAGTATGTATACTGATATAACTTTATCGTACACTTCGGTTG
>OZ024740.1:385309615-385317115 GCA_964016885.1 Eledone cirrhosa | reverse complement strand
CCTGGATGCATCAACATTAAAAGCATAGGTAGATAGATCTTGTTCTTATGTGTTGGCGTGATTTTGGAGACATCTGTAATGTTCGTGTGTTGCAAGGAGCTGAGTGCTAGACATACCATCCTTCTTGTTCGCACTATGGTAAAATTTGTATTGAAGCCGAAAATACGAGTAAATAGTTTTGTCCCAAAGAAATTAAATATTGCTCTGATTAAAACTGCTTCAATAAAACATCTGTTCTTGGTTTTATTAACAGGAAACATCAAGATTGGTTTGATGAAAATGAGGAAGATGCATGGTGGAGAAGTAAAGCGAAGGAGATTCGGGCTGCAGCTGATGCCACAGTACAAAGGTACTTTACTGTTTATTATGAGAAGCCTATGGTCCTTATTCGTCTCCATTTGCACTTCTGAGATCCCCAAAAGGCAACGAATTGTTTAGAGACCCAAAAGACATCCTTTTGAGATGGAGAGAACACTTCAATGAACACTTTTGAATAGGCCTTCTCAGGTCAAAGGGGAGTTTATTGACTGAATTCCTAGTTGGCCACAAATGATGTACTAGCAGAAATTCGCTGTAAAACAACTCAATAATGGAAAGTCGCCAGGGAGGGATGGTATTTATGCTGAGGTACCTAACTGTGGAAGTCGAAATGTTCTTCGACTTCTTCCAAAGTATAGGAGGAAGGAAGCGTTTTCTAAGACTGGAAAGGTGCATTGATGGTTGTGCTTTATAAAGGAAAAGGTGGAAAGGATGATTGTAGTAATTATGGAGGGATAGCCTTCCTTTCAGTTGTGGAAAGTTTTGTGTAAGATCACGCTGGGCAGATTGACAAACACCCTTGATGACGAATATTCTTTACGATTAAAGAAACAACGTTATTCTTTTGGTAAATTAAATGGGCGTCTCTTGTTTTGACGTGAGATTTTCATTGATAAAAAGTTAAAGGTATACAGAAAATGTGTATTGTCTTCATTGTTGAATGTATGTGAAAGCTGGGTCACATAGCAGCGAAATATGAAAATTCTTAAATATTTTCATCAACAGTGCCTTCACAGAATACTCGGTATCAATTGGCAATCACATATAAGTAATGCTGATGTGCTGGAACGAAGTCAATTTCGAAGTTTTGAATCTCTCATAATTCAATATAGATTGCGCTATGACGGTCATCGTATTCATAAGCAGTTACTGTACGGGGAGTTAGCCAAAGGCAAACGGCCAATGCATTAACCAAAACCCAGGTATAAAGACTGTATAAAAAAAAAAACATGTTTGCAACGCAAGTCTTTTCTGCATTTTGTTTTTGTACCACCAGATCTTTTGATGGTTATTTACCGGAGCACATTCTGCCTACTTCATCACCCTCGTAGAAGTCTAGTTTCAGCTGTATTGTTTCACCATTGATCCCAGTTCTAGAGAATGTATCTGAGGTTAACAGAATTCCTTTTTCTTACTTAATTTTTCTGGCTTGTCTCACTGAGTAATGTGCCACATTAAAATAGCCGGCGGTTTGTAGGATTGACCAATTATAATTGGTCAATCCTACAAACCGCCGGCTATTTAGAAGGTAGATAATTATCTGGCACTAGAGTGAGCATTTGAACGTTTTAATTTCTAATCAAAGAAAAAATGGTTCATAGTGACAATGTCATCAGTTTGTCACAATTGACACATTTTTTGTCAGTTGAACCAGCAAGAAATGGTTCATCAAATGCAACTACAACAGCCGGGCTTAACTTGGCTGTCAAATCATAAGATTTCCAAATGTTGGACATGTGGATTTATATTTAGAGTGTGATATATGGCCACATACTGTTCCCATGTGCCATCACATTAATATTTGTGTATAGTCAAGAAGTCAATGTCCAAGAATTTTTAGATTTAGAAGATTTCCAAATTGTCGCACATTGCCTTTTGGGGCTCTGAACTACTCCCAAAAGCGGAAGTTTCCATTTCGAGCCATTTTCAGGGGACGCAAATAGATTCTTATCAGAGTCTAAAATATTTTATGTCTATTTTACTAGAGTCAACTCCAGGTACACTTTCAGAGTGTGTATAGTTTTATATGGTTTCAACTTCGTGATAAGCAATTATCATGGTTTAAAATGAAAAAAAAAAAAAAACTGTCGATTTTTGCCCTTTTTCCCTTTTACCACTTTATCCCCCCCCCCCACTCCCGTGAAAATTAGGCCTTTAGGTTACTAAGATTAAGTGTTCTGAAAAGTTTCCAAGTAATATTGCATGATTAGAGAAGCTGGGGTGCTCAACAGTTGTTTCTATTCAGTAACCGTCACTCAACAGTTGTTTCTTTTTAAATAGCTCCCCAAGATCCGGATCTTTGTGATTTTTCAAATTTTCAGTTAATATTTTTTTTTTAAATTGACCAGCTTAAAGCAATTGGCTTTTGGTGCCTAATGGACTTCAGATGCCGGAGATTAAGGAAATGAAGTTCCAAAGGCATGGGATAAAAGCCACTAGGAGTAATAGATCTCTGAAAATAAAATATTTTGAATATTTTCAAAATTTCGGAAATTATCCCTGACCTCTCGGACAGACTCTGTTGAATTCCACTGGAATGACCCACATTAAATCTTTTCTATTCTAGATGGCAGAGCTTGATTTGATGGAGATGTGGCTGCTATTTCTAGAAGGTAGAGCGACCACATACAAGCTAGCCCACTGGTTTGTAAAGGTTTTTTTTTTTTATTTATATGTTGTTTTTCTGGAGCGATAGTGATGTAAATGTTTTTCATGGGAAGTAAACAGAACCGCTGTACTAGTTGACCGAAATACGTTATTCATTCACTTTATCAGATACAACAATAACGATTTCTTTTTTCGGTGTCAAGGCCAGGTTTGTTAAACGTGAGAAGTACGGTCGATTACATACGTCAACATTGAATATTATTAACTAGTATTAATATTGATCACAAAAGGGTTTCAGAGCCAGTTGAACTCAGAATCAGGAAGGATAAAACTAAGTCTTAGCAAGCAGTGATGCATAACAAGATCCAAATGGACCACCATTGGTCCATGACGAATTTTGTGTTCTGTGCTGTATAATGTAATTAAAATTATATATTTGGTGGTCCACGAAATTTTGTAGACCACTTTCTGGAAAAGGTATGCATCACTGCTGTAAAGTATTTAATCTGGAATTCCATTATTTCTGCTGTATAAGCCGATGAAGCAGCGTCTGTCGCTGCTTAACCATATAAAGATAGTAACCAAATATTCCTCGAATTGCTCACTATTGTCTTTAAAAAGGACATGCTAGATGACGACGGAGTTCTGGGTGTAGTGTGTCCGACAAAGAGCCAGGATGGGTATGGTTGAAATATCCTTGATCATATGTCTGCTCGTTCAGGACTCACCCAGGGCTAAACAAGCCGAGAAAATAACTACGCTGTCACTGAATCTGAAAGAAACGTAGCCAATTCTACACTAAATCATAGCATACTGTTTTGTAAAAGCTCTTACTTAATTTCAGATATCTAAAACCTTCTATTATATTTTTATGTAAGATCTTTTAAGTTATTAACACTAGCTTAATAATTAGAAAGATAATTATATTAATTAAATCTCTCTCAGCAAATTATTTTTTTAAATATTTGAAAAAAGAAATAACTGTCTGTAAGTTTAATTATGGTATTGAAAGAGTTTACGTTAGTTTCGTACCTAAAGACGCCATTGCCAACTCTCAACTATCTCCCTAGTGACTTTCTTCCTACTACAGAGTCAACAAATTCAGTGTTAGATTACTATTGCTCGATTCAATCAATATAAGGCACATCATTGTAATCTGGAGTTACTTCCCTTTATGTTCTGAGTTCAAATTCCGCCCTGGTTAGCTTTGCGTTTCATCCTAACAGATGATAAAATAAAGTACCAGAAACGGATGATGAAATAAAGTACCAGTAACGCACTGAGGTCTATATAATCGACTCCCCCTCTCCCTCCACGAAAAATCCTGATTTGAAAGACTTCGCCAGGTGGTGATATTAAGATAGACATGGCCTGGGCCAATACTGGCCGTAACATATCAGTTATATATATATATATAGGGGTAGAACACTGGAAGGTAACATCCGTAGTGGTAGAGCTCTCAGTCCATGGGACGAGTTAGGTAGAAGTGGTTACACAACAGTTAGTTCACCATACCGAGAACAATTGCTTCATATGTATATATATATATATATATATATATATATATATATATATATATATACATATATATATATATATATATATACATATATATATACATATATATATATATATATATATATACATATATATATATATATATATATATACATATATATATATATACATATATACCTATACATATATACATATATATATATACATATATATATATATACATATATACCTATACATATATACATATATATATATACATATATACATATATATATTACTCTTTTACCTGTTTCAGCCATTCGGCTGAGGCCATGCTGGGGCACCGCCCTTGTTGCTACACATTTTATCTCCAGCCTGTATAGGTTGGCCACTGGTGTAGGAGGGAGTTTGTTGCTGCTGCCCTTAGGTTTCCCTCGTGTCTTGCTGTGGGCTCATCCGGGATCCTGGATAACAAGGTGTCGAGATGTTTCTTAAAGACATCCACCTCCACGTCATGCAAGTCTCGCAGATGCCTCGGCAGCCTGTTGAAGAGTTGAGGGCCCTTGAATCCCAGGCTATTGCAATACCTGCTCCTTATTCTAGATGTGGAAGACGGGACTTTTGGCACCACACAGTGACGTCCTGTTCGACGGTTGGTCCAGCTCCCAGTGCCAAAGTTTGGTGCTAGTCCCTCCAGGATTTTCCACATGTAGATCACTGCGTATCTCTCCCGTCTTCGCTCCAAGGAGTAGAGGTTCAGTTCCTTCAGCCTCTCCCAGTAGCTTGTCTCCCTCATCTTGGCAATCCTCTTGGTGTAGCTTCGCTGGATTGCCTCAAGCTCCGTGGTTAGTTTGACACTATGGGGTGACCACACCTGGGAGCAGTAGTCCAGGCGGCTTAGGACAAAAGTCCTCCACAGTGTCAACATGGTGTCTCGATCTCTTGTAAGTACAGTCCTCAAGATCCAGCCAGCGAATCGTCTACATGCTGTCGCCACCTTCATGATGTGTGAAGAAAAAGATGCATCATCGCTCATGTCTATGCCCAGGTCTCGTATCGATTTTGACACGGGGATATCGGTCCCTCCTGGTCCTGTGTAGCTGTGTTCCGCTATATTTGTGTTTGTGTTTGCAGGTTTGTATTGTAGGGCTTGGAATTTGCCAGCATTAAACTGCATGTTGTTTTCTTCCGCCCATCTGTATATGGCATCCAGATCCTGCTGTAAGAGGGCAGCGTCAGCCGGGTTTTTGATTGCCTGTGCTACCTTAGTGTCATCAGCATAGCTAGTGAGGGATGTTGTTGCATGCACCACTGAGGGCATGTCCGAGAGAGCCACCAAAAACAGTAGTGGTCCCAGGACTGTCCCCTGAGGCACCCCACTTGTTATCGGTGTTTCCCTCGAGAGGGCCCCATTTGCTGCGACTGCCTGGCTTCTGTCACTTAGGAAGCCATGCAGCCACTCACCTACTTTTCCAGTTATGCCGAGTCCGTGTAGTTTGTGACATATCATTCCGTGGTCGACCTTGTCAAAGGCCTTCGCAAAGTCAAGATATATCACGTCTACATGTGAGCTGTCTAGTAGTTGTCTCAGTACCCAGTCGTAGTGATGTAGCAGCTGTGTAAGGCAGCTTCTTCCTGGGCGGAAGCCATGTTGCGTGCTAGTCAGGCGGTCATTTTCTTCGAGGAAAGTGATTAGCTTCTTTCTGACGACTCGCTCCATGACCTTACTGATATGCGACGTCAGGGAGACTGGCCTATAGTTCTTGGCCTCCGCTCTACTACCTCCTTTATGGATAGGGCATATTGTGCCTTCTTTCAGCTCCCTGGGTAGTACACCGCTAGCCAAGGAGCTTCTGAAGAGCATCTTCAGTGGAGTTGCTAAGGCCCGCTTACATATTTTTAGGAGAACTGCTGGGAATCCATCAGGTCCAGCAGCCGAGTCTGTTCTAATTTCATCAATGGCGGACACCACATCCTCCTCCGTTATGTCTATGTGGTTGATGGTTGCCATTTCTTGGTGTAGTGTTGTGGCATCAAAGAACTCCTCTGGCTTCGTTACTTGGATGTGCCTCAGTGGACATGTGAAGACACTTTTGTACTGTTCGTTCAGTATTTCACATATCTCTTGGGGATTTTCGGTTAATGAACCGTCCGTGTGGAAGAGTGGTCCAATCTTGCAGTGTACTGAGGCAGTTTCTTTTGCAAATTTAAAGAAGGCCTTAGGGTTTGTTTTAATGTTTTCTATGGCCCTGTTCTCTTTCCTTGCCCTCTCATTCTCATGTGAAAGCTTGAGTGTAATCTCGGTGTCAAGTAGTGCACGTTTCAAATAGGATTCCTTCTTGTTTTGGTTTTGTTGACTATTCAACTGGTTTGAGAGTTTAGTTCTACGTCTCATAAGGATTTTCCTATCTCTGGGAATAAGATTTTTGTGTCTGTTTTTTGTGTCACTTTTTGCATATGGTGTGTATCGTTGTCATGAAGTGTTGAAATTGTGTGTTAGTGTCTTGTGTGGCGATGTTTGCACTCCATGTTTGCTTCCGGATTTCACTCTTAATCTTCTTCCAGTCAGCCCCGCAGAAGTTAAGGCTGGATAGCGTCCCGGAGCTTCTTGGTGGTTTTGTCTCTGTTGGTTCTCTTGGACCACATATCATTAGCTCTACCAAGTTATGATCCGAGAGAATTGTTGGTGTCACCTTTACATTGCGGATGAGCACTTCGTTGTTTGTAAAACAGAGGTCCAGGACATTTTCGCCTCTTGTTGGGAGGAGTATTGCTTGCTCCATGAACAGCCTGTGTGTGAGGACCAGCAGGGATTCCGTCTGTCTCTGTTCTATTGACGTCATTCCAGGGAGGAGGTGGCCCACAGGCCATTTGACCTTTGGTAGGTTGAAGTCTCCCAGCAGTAGGATGTTGAGACCCTGGTCCAGTTTGTCAAGGACCTCTTCTATCCTACTTAGGCTATCCTCAAATTTACCCTCATGACTGGGGGCATCGGGCGGCCGATATGTGACACATATTACCGTCTGTAGTTGCTTCATATGTATTATCAGTGTGTCACAGACTGAGTTTGAATGTGTCAACAGTACAATTGGTGTGACATCTTCACGGATATACAGAGCAACCCACCATGGGTTCTCTCCTTCCTGTCCGAACGAAATACAGTATATTTCGGTATATGTATTTCTGCATCTGCTATACTGCTTGTCAGGTGCGTTTCGGTTAGTGCCATGCATAGTGCTTGATTGCTTATGGCTAAGTCTCCCAGGTAGGAAATTTTACTCATGTTGCTGAGTTTCACCAGGCCCCTGACATTCAGCAGCAGCACTGGTGTGACTTTTGGGGTGCCAGTAATGGCTG
>OZ024740.1:385215914-385273414 GCA_964016885.1 Eledone cirrhosa | reverse complement strand
ACGCCGAAGTATTGATGTTTCAGCACATGTGTACATGCGTTGATGTGTGATCGATCGGTTAAGAATTTCGCTTCACAATCACCAGGTCTCGAGTTCGATCTTACTGTGTGGCATCATGAGTATAGCATAGCCACAGGTCGACTAAATGTTTTTGTAATTGAATAGATGATAACAGTAAATATGGAGGTCCGCCGATAGGACAATACGTATAATTCAAAGGGCCTGTGTTGTTACACAGTCATGCTGATTCTGCTGAAGCATTATGTTCAATGTACACGTGTCTGTGGAATATTCAATCACTCACGCGTTAATTCGATGATTTGCTAGTTCAGTTGAACGAACATCGAAACGGATAGAAATCCATTTACTTACATGTGTGAACATGTACCTGTTAATATGTACAGTATGGTTGTAAATTGATGTATGCATACACCATGTGTACATACAGTAGACATGCTTTTGATGTGTAAATACGTGTATGTGCTTTGATGTACAAATACAACACGTCTGTGTGTGTGTGTGTGTGTGTGTGTGTGTGTGTGTGTGTGTGTGTGTGTGTGTGTGTGTGTGTGTGTGTGTGTGTGTGTGTGTGCGCGCGCGCGCGTGTGTGCGTGTTGATGTATCCAACCAGTGCGTGCGTGAGAGGGGGAAACGATTATGTGTGTGCCGTGAAAGAGTGCGTGTGTGTTGGTGTTTACGTTTCTCAAGTAGACTAGCTAACGATGATATCGAAGTTTTCAGTTTGAAGTCTCGATTGACTGATGAAGTTAAATTTAAATTAGTGTAGAGACAGAAGGGGTGACAGAAGGGGTGATGGTACATCTTACGATCACATTACACATCATTTGATATAAAAATTATCTAAATATGCCAACTTGCATTGAGAGAGAGTCATACATCTGAATCCTACCCTACTCCTGATTTTGTTATTATTCTTAACACAACCTTAATCACAGGCGTTCCAACCAAGCCATTCCTGTCGTTTCTTTTTACATGTACAGTGTGTATCGGACTATATTATCCAATGAGTTATTTTTCAAAGACGGTAGGTGTGATTTGAGATTAGGCTGCTATTTCTAATAAGTTAAGCGTCCTCGATACGCTAGATAACCTTATTCTTGGTTTCCTTTGCACAGCAAGAAAAGACGGGATAGTCACGACTGGAATGTCTTTGATCATAGTTCTGCTCGATCTAGGTTGACCTGGGGTTGATCAACAACAACAACAATGCACTTGTTTTAGTTTATCACACGGCATCTCTTGAACACAATAACACTGAAATATGGATGTTAAGGAGAGGGAAGAGATAATAGAGGCTCAGGGCTTTCTCTATTAACATCAGCAGTATTAAATATGAAACGGCTTCGCATTTAAAATTGAAAACCTGTCGTAAATTCAAGTAATGGGGAGCTTACCTCCCCATCGCCAACTATGGTTCTCTTTACACACACGATATTGATTTCTTATTTAAGTACATTTACAGGACAGTAGTATGTTATGTTTGTGTGTGTGAGGGTTTTTTCTGTTTTTTTTTTTCGTTTTTTTTTGTATTTTGGCGAGGGGGATAAGTATGTATAATGTTCAAACCGTTTACATTTTCTTCTGGGAGTATAGTAAATTGACACGTTCTCAACAGAATCGAAACCTGATCGCTTTCTATATAACCAAGTAGCTTATTTTTTACTTAAACAGTAAACACTGCCAAACTACACTACTAATGATAATAATCGTTTCTAATACTGTCACAAGGCCATTACAAAATCGGTGATTTAACTGATTAAATCGACAGCAGTACTTGACAGGTACTTAGTCGACCCCGAAGGGACGAAAGTAAAATCAACCCCAACAAAATGTGAATTCAGAATCTGAATGTGGGTTAGTTAAGCAGCAATAACACCGAAATATGTTTTCAGTCCAACATTCAACTGTTTGTCTCTGGCGTTTTTAAGTGGGCAGTGGGCCAGGTTTTGTTGGGCAGAGGTAGAGGGGAGGTTATATACCCATGTAGTTAAAAAAAAAAGAAAAGAAAAAGCAGAACGAGAATTTTATATGAAAGAAGAATAAATACATTGTATATTACTGGTTACCCTTTCTACCTTCGGGAGAGACTAGGCTGTAAAATCAACCCAACGGCATTTTTTAATCACAACAGCGAGGCAGACATGAAACTAAACCGGCTCGCCTAGCTCTAATGTGGAACTTAAGGGCATGTGGAAGCACGGCTTCGGTTGATACTAACATATATAAAAAATCAATTATATATAAACGATTGCTATACCGTTTAAAGGAAAATATGAAATGATAATTTCTTTACATAGTTCTCTGATTTACATCGTTTATAATGAAACCGACGAGGAATATATATAATTATCGAAAGCGGGTCGCTGAATCGGATTGTTGAGGGTTGTCACATTCAGGCTAGTTTATTTTTCTTTAACTGAAACCAGTCTTTATCAATAAACCGGAAAAGATATTTAAAAAAAAAAAGGCTACACACCCACAATTTTAATATATGCCGCATGGACAGCAAGAAAAAATAAACAAAAGCATTACAATATAGCATAAATAAACATGTAAACACAGACACGGAGCGCAAGGCTTTGAAAATTAAAAATGATAAAAACCTCAACGATAATTTTAAAGCAACTCACCATTTGCCGAAGCATGAGGACTCCAGAGTAAATATCCAAGGATATATATCCACATAAAATGTAACCTGCTCCCCCGGTTTGTCATATTTTCCGGGATCTGTCCTTAAGTGTATCTTATTCTCTCTATTTCAATAAAAGTGGAAGGTGTCGAGATACAGAAAACAAGTCAGGTGGACACTTAGTCGTTAGTTGTCGCCTTCACCTTCTACTTACATATATATTTTTATTTTACACAAAGTAAAACTGATTGGACTAACTTTATCTTTGTAAATAACAAAGAGAGAAAATGAGGAAGTGGATTTTTCAAACAGTTGGGACTATACATAGATACACACACACATAGATACACACACATATATATATATATATAATATATATATATATATATATATATGTCTCTGTCTGTGTGTGTGTGTGTGTGTACGTGAGTGTGTATTTAAAATAAGGAGGGGTGGGGTAGTTTAACTTTTCTCGATAAACACCTCGTTTGTTGTATTTTAATGTCTGAAACGTTGGTGACCTTTTCTTTTATATTTTATCCCGTTGCGACGAAAAACAAACAAATAGAAAAATTACAAACGGTAGCCAGTAGACGCTATGTCCAAGATTTTTGTCGAATGTTCATGGTTTAAGAGGGAAATAACACTTTCAGTATCCACACCGGTAGAGATTGTTGTAATAAGTACTAATAATAACAAGGGTGATGATAATAAACAAAAAGAAAAGACCTCCATTCATATGTGTCGACCGACCGACCGGACCGGTGGGCCGTATACAACTAAATAACGTGGACAGTAGATTTGTTGTTGTACAGGTGAGAAGATGCGATAGTGGTGGTGGCAGTGGTGAGAGGAAGAGCAACACTGTGCCAGATTGAGTAAAGGTGGTGGAAGTGAGTGAGTGACTGACTGAGTGAAGGTAGAAAAGGAGCGAGGGTGTTTTACCGAGTCAATTAGTGATAGCCCCTGAATTTTGAAATAATAAAAATAAAAAAAGGAAAAGAAAATTATATGGAAAATGCAATTCGTACTCGTTTTTTGTTCTTTTATCACTATCTTTTCCGCTTTATTCAGATCTTTCCCCCATTCTCCTTTTATTATTTTTTTTACTAACTTTCTCCCCCCTCATCCATCCCGCTTTCGCTCCCTCTCTTTGTCTTTTCTCTATCTCTTTTTCTCACTCTTTATCCTTTCTTCAATATTGTTGCTCGGTTTAAATAAACGTGATAGTTATTCCTGTGTGTAAAAATCGACTGCTAAACTCGGCTGGCAATATGCCAAGCTGCCTCTGCTAAGCGTGTCCCGAGAGAACGAGGAGCGGAGGAGTAGGAACAGGATAGATAGAATGCGTGTGAGTGGGATAGAAGGAAATAAAGGACAGAGTGTTGCTTTCTTTTACAGTAATAAAGGATGGAAGAGAGAGAGAGAGAGAAAAAGAGAATGAACGAAGAAACAAGAAAAAGAATGAGTAAATGATTAAGGGGATAAAAAGTGAATAGTATCCTGTAAATGACTTTATTTTCTTCTGTTAGTGTTGGAGAGACAAAAACGAAGTGGGGAAAGCGAGTAAGAGTCAGAAAAGAGAGGGAGAGAGAAAGAGAAAGAGGACGAGAGAGTAAAAGAAACAAGAGGAACGAGGGAGGGAGTGTGAGAAGAAACTAGTGTAAAAGAGAGAAGGGAACTAGAAAGAAAGCGAATGGGCAAAGCAATGACAACAGGGGTGGTTGAGACTAATGACGATAGCCGGTAAAGAAAAACATCAGTAAAAGCCGCAGCACCGTATATCAACACTGTACTGCATACTTCGAGCCAGCGAGGTAGCTTTTACGTGGCCATTCAGTCTGCTAAAAATAGCAGCCGGATTTCCTTTAAATCACACTCTACGGTTTTAAAACGTCGTGATAGTCACAGTTGAAATATTTTAGATTAGTTAGTAGTCTGCTTGGTCAGAATTGACCTGTAGCTAAACAAGACTTTGCACGTTATATACATTACATATATATTCGTCCATAAATGCCTATATACGATAACATTTTTGTCATGAGTGACAACCGCACATACTAATCTGAACTGAAAATTAAATTCAGAATTTTTCAGTTAATTTAATATTTCAAAACTTTGATTTGATTCTGGACGATATTGAAGTATTAATATAAATTTGAAACAGCAGAAGAAAGAATAATAAAGCGGGCTTCTATTATTTAATGTCAAGTTCAACAGGTGTTTGGGTCAGTAATAAACCAAGCCGTCATTTTTGGTTAACGTGCCCTGTATTATTAAATACTTGACTAAACACCAAAGTGAGTTATTTCAGATAAAGTTATTATTAAAATAAAACTGTTTAAAAGGCCTATGTTATTATTAAATACAAAGAGAGAGTGAGAGAGAGTACCCCAAACTAATAGGGAGAAGTGAAAAACTTTTTAACGCCTTTATCATCTGTCATTTTCTAATAATAATAATAATGGTTTCATTTATTGGCCACAAATAATAATAATTATAATAACCAGTCATCGAAGTTAACTTAGCTTTTCGTGTCTTTGATGTCGATTAAATAGAATATCAGTGAGTCAATTCTAAGCTTTAAATTTTTCCTTTACAAAATTCGACTGTGAGTTGTGATCAAAGAGAACATTATTATACACGGAAGAGCGTCACTAATTCAGTATTCAATTTATTTGTTCAATTTAAATGTCGATGGAATCGACTTCGCTTTTCAATTGTTCAAGGGACTGGAGGAAACATATGATGATATACTAGGATCAGCACAGGACAGGATTAAGGTTAACTAATGCCCCAAGCCACGACGAACAATGGTACCCCATCGACCCTTCCATTGTATGACTGATACGATGTTAATATATGTGTGAGAGAGAGAGAGATACACGAAATTTTTTTTTCAATTAAATCTAATTCTAGATATAAAAATTTGGTACTAAGTCTGATTAAAAGTTATTTAGAATTTGAAAACTTTTTAAGGTTTCTTCGCTATCAAAATCTGTTTCATCCAGATATTTATATATTTAACAACACACTTTGTTGAGAACACCAATTCTTATATAGGTCAACGTCGTTTATTAACTTGTTGCGATGTTGACATTGAATGTAGCAGAGGGTGGTTGTAGTTGACAAAAGATAAAGGAAAATACCTTTGACACGTGATGGCTAAACTGATAGCTATTGGTCTATTTGTATATCAGGTGTGCCCTGTTTGTTAAACTTCTTTCATTACAAATGTCGAAAAGGTGAAAGGATTTGCATAATCTTAAACGCGAGATAACGACAGATTTAAAAGATCAAAATTCTTTTTGAATTTTCTTTAAAACATTTTTTTAATGTCTGTATGTGTCACAGATGAAGGAAATAACTGTAAGTAATAGTAATTAAAGGTATGAACCACCACTATCAATTTTAAAGAAAACAATTTTTATTCGAACGACTATTATTGCGTGCAGAATGAATCCAGCTGTCAGTCCGGTCGTTTGTGATGATTGTTTGCCCTCTTTACTTTGGCAATGTATTGTAACTAATTTCCTTCTGCCTGATAAAGGTAAATTGTTGAAAGATATAGCATTGCAATATTAAACAGAGACTGGGGTTTTTCTCCTCGCCTAAACTATCAACTTCTATTAAGTATCACTTAAAACAAAATGTGGTTAGAAAGAAAAGTATTGCTCTCCAATAAATTTCATGAAATCTGGATATGTTGTGATTGCAGTCGGGATATGGCATATGTCAGGAGCGGAGAGCGATCGGATGACTGTCACACAATTTTATATGTATTTATTATATATAAAACTAAGTGTTACCCATCAAATAATGGGTATAATTTTGCTACATGTGGATAAAATCAAGCAGTGTTATAAAGGCATAATAATGATAATTTTACAGTTTTCAAATTTCATTTTATACGATATAATGATATGAATAGTAAACTTTCAAAATAAAAAATATTTGCTAATTTAAAATAAAATAAAATATAAAGATTCTCATTTGCATGTTTACACTAAATATAAATTATTAATAAAAATAATAGTAAATTAAATTGTATGTAGGTATAATACAGTTTGTAAACCTTGCTGTGAAAATGTAAACAAGTATGAAAACAGTTTTGTTTCTTGTTTTTTTGTACACGGAAAATCATAAGAGATTGCCTACACATCTTTCACGGTTAATTGGCCGTTTATCAATTGAGAAATACTCATATTCTCCCAACCAGAAAAACATCTATAGCCAAACGCTTTTATATTAAGCGTGAGTTTTCACAACGAGGATTAAAGTCAACTAATATTTTCTAATATACGCTGTTGTATATAAATATCTATTATTGAAAATATAATTGTTTCTACTTTTGGCACAAGGCCAGCAATTACTCAGTACATTACTGGTACTTTATTTTATCGACCCCGTAAGGATGAAAGGCAAAGTTAACCTCGGTGGGAAAATATAATACAGTTCAATTATGAATAGCAACAATACTGCAATAGTCTGATATAAAGATGTATGTGGGTGATGGTAGGGATTTTACCAAAATTCATAAAATTTTCATTTGAGCTATATTTTCACTATATACATACGCGAATCTTTTAAGCGATATCAAACTCTTCATTTCGATACAGACTCAAAACATATCTTAACCAACGGTTTATCTCCAATTATTTTACTCATTTGTCACTAAGTTTGCATATGGCTAACTAGATCTTATTAAAAATTGTTTAGAAAATTTTATATTCAAACATATAGATTGCCAATACAATCAGTTTATGTGAAATTGTCCGTTTCAATCTTATGAATTAACAACAACCCAATAAAATCCATAATCATTATAACAATAGAAAAGTTATTGTTTTCTTGAATTTGTTACATCTCTTTTACCTCAGATGTGCATTGTATTCATATTTTAGTCAACTATTCTAAAGAGAATATTTGCATAATAAACTTTTTATGTATAGATTTTTTACCTCAGAAGTTCATTTTTTAATACTTTAGTTAACTATATAAAAGTCAGCGTTTGCATCATAAAAATCTATACATATATTTTACCTCAGAAGTACATTTATGGCCACATTTGTTTGTAAAAATATGATCAATTTTAAGAGATGTCCCTGTTTCATGTGTGGTGAAATCCGAAATTTCAGGTGCTCTTGATTTTTTAAAAATTTTATGTAAAAACTATGTATATAACTGACCATGACCAAACACAGGCTCTGGTCGATACACTCCCACTTTAAATTTATTTATTTTAAAGAGACAGGCTTGTATCCATTGCCGGATTTAGGACAAATGAGGCCCTGTGCTAGTTAACATATAAGGTCCAAAACATTTGAAAAATTCATCGTAAAAAATGTTTTTGGCTGGAATATGCCCCCCCCCCCCCCGCGTCCTAACCCCCAGTGCTTAGCACAATGGTAAACCCGACACTGCTTGTATCAAGAGTAACTGCTTACGATTAAGCTGAAAATGCAGAGTCGTGTCGTTAGTGCCAAATCCAAATCCATGCAGGTAATGTAAAACCTTTTCCCTTTATTACTACTACTACTACTACTACTACTACTACTAGTTAATATTTCTGCACGAAGAAAGTAATTGCGAGCTTCGTTAACGATTACCCATGTTCCATCTAGTGTAACCATTTCGTGGATTAGGTGTGCGTATTAACATCAACAGCACCCTTAAAGATGGAAGGGTACACCTAACTCTCACTTTTAACCCTGGAAAATTTTCAGCCGCACCTCGATAATTGCTTATGATGGCAGGCTAAATATATTGAAAGACTGGGCGCCTGGAAAGGAGATGGGCTCTTCCAAGCATTTCTACGGTCCATTGAAATGCCACGATGGACACACAGTAAACCGTCTAGAGTGACACCTCAACCACTGGCTGCACCAATTACGAGAACTTGATTGCTTGATTAATATCGTAATATAGACGCAACATAAACTAGATAGACGTTCGTTACATTCAGTACATACATATATAGTTTAAATGTTGTAAACATGTGTAAATATGACACACTTGTCTAGAGCAGTGATTCCCAAAGTGGGCACTACCATTCTCTTGAGGGAGCCATACGATTGAGGAGGAACACTGATAGACAGACAAGGAGTGGTAGGGATGTCACTGTAAGGCAAGGAGGGGTGCGTAAGAAAACGGTAAAGAATAGAAATTGGTAGTTGCTCTTAAACCGTCACCTTTGATTATTTATACAATAGACACATTACTCCAATAATAAAAATTTAATAACAGCAATTACAAAAATGTTAAAACTCAATGTATAATTTTGTGATTAACTTTACAATGGGAGTGCTGGTGAAATATACCCTCTAAAATGGGTAGTAGTCCAACATTGATTTGGATACTCTGGTTTGGGAAGTGTATATAAACTATTTAGAATTTTGATTATTCCTTCGTTTTGAAAAGGAAAGATAAGTGTTTAAAACATTTAATCACTTACGGCCGTTTCATCCTAGCACAAGGCCGGATTCGTCGGAGTATATAATAAAGGTTGAAACACAAATATAATATCAGAAGTTTGTCATAAGAACATTAGGAGGATACATAATATGGGAAGTAAGCATAAGTATCAACATTTATATTAGAAAAGATAGCAAAGGCGGAAGAAGCATATATATGCAATAAAATAAAATTAGGAGCAGCTAAAAGCATTAAAAATAATAAAAAAACATGCTGCTATAGAGAAATATGCTGCTATAGAAAGGTTAAGTATAGTGCAAGACATATCCTAATTATTAAATAAACATATATCATAAGCATTACAAAAGTTTATAAAGTTAATAAGAGCAGGTGTGCAGTTCAAATATAAATCTAAAAAATAAAAATACATCTCTAAAATATATTTTTAATAATTGATATAAAACGTTCGACTGCGTAATTCAGTCATAAAAATAAACTATTATTTTTCAAACCATTCAAAGGTAATAATTGTTTCTACTATTGGCACAAGGCCAGCAATTACCCAGTGTATTACTGGTACTTTATTTTATCGACCCCGTAAGGATGAAAGGCAGGTAATAATGTTGAATAAGTATACTCAGCAAAATCAAAATCAAATATAGGTTGAATTATTATTAATCAAACCATTCAACGGAATTAATGTTGAGTAAATATAATCAACAAGTGTTATCATCGGAAAAAGCGCCAGATATTTCAATAAAGGGGAGATATTATATTGTGTTTCAACCTTTATTATATATTCTGATGAATGTGGCCTTGTGCTAGGATGAAACGATTGTAAGTGATTAAATGTTTTAAACACTCTTTGATTGTTATTTATAAAGTATTTCGGCTCTGTAATATACTTGAGCTATTATCATACTTGTAATTGGATAATATTTAATATTACTCACATCATATATATATATTATTTTTTTTTTTAGGGCGGGTCGATTAAATCGACTCCAGTGCATTACTGGTACTTTATTTTATCGATCCCGTAAGGATGAACGGCAAAGCTAACCTCAGCAGGATTTGAACTTAGATCGTAAAGGGCTGTAACTCTATGCCATAAAGCATGTTGTCCAACGCTCTACCGATACAGCCAATATAATATTAAAAATGAATAATGAACAATAAAGATAAAGTGAAATTTATATGGTGCGTGTGTTTCTTTTGGCAATATTGACATGACCATCCCCAAATATAATAAGTGTTTCTACTTTTGGCTCAAGGCCAGCAATTATCCCAGTGTATTACTGGTGCTTTATTATATCGACCCCGTAAGGATGAAAGGCAAAGTTAACCCCGGCGGGATTTGAACTCAGACCATAAAGGGCCGTAACACACGATTTCACATCAAGAAACTTGCAGAAGAAATACATAAACGTAATATTAAAAAATTGCTAAGTTGATCATCCTAAAATATAACAATATCAAAAAAGTATAAAATGTTTACTGATGCTATATTTATTACTTTCCTTGTTCTCTATGGTTGAAAACAGGGCCAGGATATGTTTTGGGGTTTGAAGCACGTATAGGAATATGGTGCCCTCTCTCCATATATAAAAATCTGCAAAATCTATTTGTTTGATATTGGAATGACATATATTTAATTTTGATAAAACGGTGTTCATTTTCCCTTGATGCCTTAAGCATATGCTAATTTTGCTTAATGGTTAATCCAGTCCTCGTCGTTGCATTCAACAATTATTTCAAGAACTTTATACGCGGTAACAATAGTTATATCATCTGCTGTTTACTTACTCTTACTTTCACCCTCACTCTTCTTCGTCGTTTGCTGCTCCGATTATTTTCTCCGTCTATCGTTTACCCCTCCGGCTCACTTTCACCTGTATAATGTTCCTTAACGCTTTGTCCCATGACAGACAACCTAAGCAGTTCATAACTTTTATTTTCAATAAATAAATCAGTATCTGGTACTGAAAAGGAAAAAAAAAGATCTCTAAATAGAATGTTTAATTATATAGTGCTCTGCTTCTGTCCCCCCCCCCCTCCCGCTTCTCTCTCTCCCTCCCCCTCTTTCTTTCTCTCTCTTTGACCCTCACTACACCCATTAACAACATTGTTATAGCGATAAAGAACTTAAGTTATCTTTATCTCTCAAACCCACAAAAAATGTATGCATGTATGTATATATGTATATATGTATATATGTGACCGTATGTGTGTAATTTATGCATCTATTTTTAGATTTTTTTGTGGGAGGGGGAGGTACTGAAAAATACAAAATCGACCACCGCCGCCCCCCCCTTCTCTCTCTCTCATTTTCTTTTACTCTTTCTTCCTTTCACTTTCAACTTCTGAGTTCCATAAAATAAAGTACTTGTCAAGAAATAAAGTCGATTTATATTCCTATAATGATTTCTTATATAGGCACAATATTCCTATAATTGTTTCTACTTTTGGCACAAGGCCAGCAAATAACCCAGTGTATTACTGGTACTTTATTTTATCGACCCCGTAAGGATGAAAGGCAAAGTTAACCTCGGCGGGATTGGTTAACTTTGCCTTTCATCCTTACGGGGTCGATAAAATAAAGTACCAGTAATACACTGGGTAATTGCTGGCCTTGTGCCAAAAGTAGAAACAATTATAGGAATATTGTGCCTATACAATATTCCTATAATGCAACACAGATATGAACGTTACAGCGTCAGACAAAATGCTTTAGTTATGGTCTTTTGCGTTCTGAGTTCAAATCCCGCCGAGGTTAGCTTTGCCTTTCACCTTTTCGGGATCGATAAAAAAAGTACCAGTCTATTACTGGGATCGATTCTTCTGCTGTATCTCTTTCATACTCTCTCTCCGCATCTAGAAGAAATCTGCTTTATTCAGACCTGGAGAGGAGATGGGCTCCACCAGGTTTTAAAGATACTCTAGAAACTCCATATGCCACTACAGCATCACTATGGCTCCATCAGGAGTTACATATGGGAAGAGAAACGAGACAGCATTGAGATCAATTTAATTGGCTCTCCCTACCCCCCAAATTACTAGCCTTGTGCTTATGTTGTATGTACATATGTACAGTCCCGTAACTCTTGATAGAGTTGTAGGAGCGCCGTTTTGACGCGGCGTTTCTTGGGCATTTTAAGCCCGGTGGAGCCCATCTCCTCTCCAGACCTAAGTACAGCAGATTTCTTCCAGAGAAAGGTAGAAAATGAACGAGAGGAACTGAGAAAGAGATATAGAGGAAGAATCCACTCCAGTACTAGACTAGTACTTTTTTATCGACCTCGAAAGGATGAAAGGCAAAGTTGACCTCGGCAGGATTTGAAATCAGAGAGCAGAGGACCGGAACGAATACCATAAATCATTCTGCCAATTTGCCGCCTATGCTAATATTAGAAACAGTTATTATGATGTGAGAGAGATATTTCAAGAATCGAATGACTTATGGCTTATTTACTTCTTTTAAGTTCTGAGTTCAAATCTTCCTGAAGTTGATTTTGAATTTCATCTGTCCAAGGTCTATAAAAGTTAAGTAGTAGGGTCTATTTAAAACCCCTATATTCTTTCAACAAAATTTTGAACAATGACTCTTGGCGAATTACGTAATTAGAATTAACAGGGTTGATCATCAACGACCGGTGGTATATCTCTCTTTAAAGGGACATTAGAGTAGAATCGATACATTATAGCAAAGAGGTAGTGGCATAAAATAATAGACTAGCCAGAAAACTAGGCAGTGGAGTAGAAAAGGAGATAAAGAAAATAAAGGGAACTTTACTCGACTATCTGTAGTGGGTTGAGGCCGATGGACTTCCATGTCTACCTAGACAGCTTGCCACAGTTCTGGACAGAAAAGATGGAGTCTTGTGAAAAGTCGATAATATCATCTGAGATACAGTCTGCAATGACTGGTTGGATAAGGAGTAAATCGTCTGGTTTGAATAGTCTGTACTACTAGCATTATGGATGCATGCCAAACTTGTTTGCCGTTGTCTTGGCAAACGTCTATTGTAACTAGCAACACACTTGAAACATTCCGATATGTGTTATCTGGAGAGTGATGTAACTGCCAAGAAAGGATGCATACAAGAAGGGTATCATCGTCAATATCTGGCATATACTATCCCAAATACAGAGTTTATGATTTTAGTCAAAGTTCTAGCGAAGAGTTTGGCGCTTGTCGTCCGTAGTCTGACTATAACTACGAAAACATGCGCGATTCCAGGCAAATCTATCCATTACTACCTCCATCTTAATCTAATGCACAGTATAGGAAAGGATGGATAATGAATCTGGTTTCAGTGGGTCTAATTCATTTGGATCAATCCAAAATCTTCGATACTACTTGGCGTTGGTACTCAGTGCAATGGGTCTCGATCTCGTTTTCAGAATCTGGATGGCTTCCATGTACAACCGCCTCTGCTTAGTGGTCAGAGTAAATGACCATTATCCGAATCGTTTCGAATCCATGTTGTTGCTACCAAGCTATTACTACAGAAACTTGAAGCTTAGTTGCAGTGATTAGTTAAATCTTTTGAAATAACAAATGAGCGATGGGGTTGATCGCTAAGCATTTTATTTTTAATACTGAATGAATTTCGTAAATAAGTGTTGTGAAGTAACACTTTTTTATGGCTGTTAGTCTAGATTTGTTACTTTATCGAGTAAATATTTAAGCGATTTTATGTTGTTTTCTTCAAATAGTCTTTCAAATATATAATTTACTTAGTACAATCGTTTTCGTTAATCTATTCGTTAAAAATGAGTAAGGAAAGGAAAGAAACCGATCGTTTGATCGAACTAAGGATCAACATTTCTACTAGCCTTTTCATTGCAGAAATCATTTGTCGGTCGTAACTCCTGACAGGATTGCCACCACTTTTCTTGACAGGAGGCAGGATTTGAACTCAGAGTGTACAGAGATATCTCGACCGTCTCTGACTATTTTACCAATCCATCTCTCATGAAATCGTTCTTTATTTATCAACTCAGAAGGATGAAGCACAAAGTTGGCTTCGACGGGATTTGAACTCAGAGAGTAAAGATACGGAACAAATATTAAAACATTTAATACGACGCTCTAACATCTCTACCAATTAATCGTCTTATATGTGGTTTCATTATGTAGTTGCTAAGGGCGGTAGAATGGTGGAATCGGTAGGACACCTTGCTTCGCGGCATAGTACGTCTCTTTACGTTCTGAGTTCAAATCCGCCGAGGTTAACTTTGCCTTTCATCCTTATGGGGTCGATAAAATAAAGTACCAGTCACGCACTGGGGTCGATTTAATCGACTTTCCCCTTTCCCAAAATTGCTGGTGTTGTGTCTATATAAGAAACTATTATGTAGTTATTATCACATCTCAGTAACATGCAGAATGTCGCGAGTTCGAAACTCTCCGAAATCCCGATTGTAGATAAAATTCTTTAAAATATTTATCATTATCTTCGGTAATAAGGGAATAGTAGAAAAACGTGGTTTTACCGGTAAAATTATAATTGTTTATTTTCGTTCTAAAAACCGAACGAAAAAGTAGGCTTCAGAAGTAGTCACATCATGCTAGTTATTCTCCGGCAGCATCGATAGAGCATCAGACACCATGATTTTCCGCATATAGATACAGCCCTTTACAGTCTGAGTTTAAATTTTACCGAGGTTAACTTTGCCTTTTGACTTTACGGGTTCGATAGAATAAAGCGCCAGTAACGTACTGGGTTCGATTTAATCGACTTTCCCCTCCCCCTAAATTAATGGCCATGTTCCTATACTAGAAATCATTAGTAAGCTACTTTGAGGGCGGTAGATTGGCGGTATCGGTAGAGCGTCGGATACCTTGGTTTGCGGCATATAGTTATGGCCCTTTACGGTCTAAGTTCAAATCCCGCCGAGGTTAACTTTGCTTTTCATCCTTACGGAGTCGATGAAATAAAGCACCAGTAATGCACTGGGGTCGATTAAATCGATTTTTCCTTGCCCCCAAATTGTTGGCCTTGTGGCTTAATCAGAAACCATTATTTTAAAAGTGGTGGATTGGCAGTATCGGTAGAGCGTCGGACAATATGCTTTGTGGTATAGAGTTACGTCCCTTTTCGTTCTGAGTTCAAATTCCACCGAGGTTAGCTCTGCCTTTCATCCTTACGGGGTCGATAAAATAATGTACCAGTAATGCACTGGTGTCGCTTTAATCGATTTTCCTAACCCCAAATTTGTTGGCCTTGTGCCTAAATCAGATACCATTATTAAGCTACTTTGAAATATTTCTTTAAAATTTTTTAAAGTTAAAACTAATTATTAAGTTTTGATATAGGATTTATGTAAGCAAGGCTGCAGAAAATGTAGATCAAACAGCAAATTTATTATTTCGATTTGTTATGGGAAGACTGCATTCGTCTGACAAAATATTACATTTTCTTCAAGGTAGGCCGATGTTGCTCTTTTTTGCTTTTAATTTTCAATATATTTAATGTAAATATTTTAAGAAGATAAAAGTCTTAAATAACGTTTGTCAAGTACTACAAGAAGAGATATATTGCTATATTGCTAATAACATTTCTTTGATTGTGTATGGCAGTTTAAAAATTCTTCTTTTATTTTGACTATAATTTGAGAAGAGATTCTTTACGGAAGACCGGAATCAATGGCTATTATAATTCCTTGAACTCGTGTTCCTTCAGGACACAAATATATGGATATAAAATAAGGAATACGAATTGTCGAATTATTCTTAAAAAAAAAAAACGGTTAGTCTAGGGTTCATTTTCACATATGAGTAAAAGTAGAACATTATGTAAAATATATAAGTAGATGAAATATCGCAGTGATGTATGCATAGAGCCATTACCTGTACCTAACAGCAAACATTATCTAATACATGTTTTGTTGTTTTGACAATAGGGCGGTGGATTGGCAGTATCGACAGAGGGTCGGACGCATAGAGTTACGGCCCTTGCCATTCTGAGTTCAAATCCCGCCGAGGTTAACTTTGCCTTTCATCCTTACGGGGTCGATAAAATAAAGTACCAGTAATACACTGGTTAATTACTGGCCTTGTGCCAAAAGTAGAAACAATTGTCTAATACATGTTTTATAAGTTTTTGGTGCTTATATCATTTGTTAATGCATGCAAAAATTATTTCAGAATGTTTATTAAGTAAAGAACTGTGATGGGATTTCATTACCGGACCAGTAATATCTTCGATTGTCTATTGGGGCATTACTTATAAATCCGCTAATAATTGGATAGTCTAATGAGTACATAAAAAGCATTCTTGGCAGCTATTTCCATCAATAAATTTCTGTAACGTGAACAGTGTTTTGTTTCATTGAAAACACTATAGAGAATATAGGTATAGATTTTAACCGAAACTATGTATAGACAATTGTATACACCTTTGTCTATAAATACTACTAAATTATTCAGATTAGTTACTTCAGCGGCAACATACCAGCTACGCACGTTTATGGTCATTGATGACAAAATTGTTCAACCTCTGCCGATGAAAATGATTCGGAAAGTGCTTACTCATAGGGGCGAAAAAGAAGAATAAAAAGGAACAGAGTCAAATTAAAGGTAGATAGTCCGGATGGTGTAAGTGAGACAATTAGACCTAAAAAAGTAAGGTGGGCAACGCTAAATTAATAGTTAATAATTATGACTAACAAGTAGGAGGGCTAGAAAGAAATCGATGGTTAAGGAAAAGATCGAATGGTTAAGAAGTATGTAAATCAAAATTAAGGAGACATTTATTCAAAAGATACTTAGAGACACGAGAAGTACTTCATGCATGTGTTAAGTGGATTGTTATTACTATACAGATTATTCAATATCTACCACTTTTCATCATTACACAATTTGCAGGCCATTTATATAAGGTCGACATTTTTCTAGTATCTTCCATCTGATGGAGAAATCAACGTTCCTGTCTTTGAGTTGCCAAATGGGTTTCGTATATTTAGGTATTTCAAGATCGTTTTGTGATTGAAGAAATGGTTTTTTAACCGGTTCTCTGACATACCAACGTATTTCCAGGGCCTGTTTTGGTGGTGTTGGTTCAATGGGGAAACCTCTGCTTCGTATATTGTCGTTGGGCTGTTGCATTGTTGACTGAGGGTTTTTACAGGAACATCCATATACTTTGGGGCTCTGATGTTTATGCAGGAGGCATGATTTCATGTTCCTGGTACAGGAGTATTCAATTTTTAACCGTGTGACGGTTAAATACCTAGTGGTATTTTTGTCCTGGGAGGAAGTGTGTATCTACGGTAATATCTGCCTAATTTTATCAACATATGGTCCAAAACAATATCTCCACAATTGTGATTGATTACGAAATATAACTTACAATTAATTTCAATACTCATTTTCATATCTCAATACATAATTATATATTCAGATTAATCGGCGGTCGATTAATCGGTATCGGCCAATAAGGGCAACGTTTCTAATCAGTAATTGACCAATTTGCTTTTCAACACATCCCTTATATATATATATATATATATATATATATATATGTGTGCGTATGTATGTGTGTGTGTGTGTGGGGGGGGGGGGGGGGGGGGGGGGGGTGCGCGCGCGCGCGCGAGTGCGTGTGTGTGCGTGTGTGTACGCATGTATGTATGAACAACACTTATGTTCAATCTGTTGATACCACATATAAAAGGACACTTTAACTACGAATAGTGAAAGGTGTTAGGTTAATTAGACATTGCATAGATGGACTAGCTAGAACGCAGTACGCTCAACACTTGCTACATCTTGAGATAGACAGGTAACATTCGCACGCTGACTTTCTCTCACGAGGATGCGATTAGCATATATAACGTGTTGAACAACATCGTCAACCACATCGACCACAACACACATACATACACACAGAGATATACAAGATTATGAATATACGCATGTATATCTATATGTGTGTGAAGGTGCACTATTTACTGGGTAGAGTATTCGGCTTACAATCGTATGTTCGATCCCCAGTGGCGTGTATGATTAAGCACCATACTTTATTTTACGATGCTCTAGTCCACTCAGCTCGCAAAAATGACTTGTAGCTGCAATTGAAAGTACAAGTCTCACCACACATCGTGTTATGCCGAATCCTACTGAAAACTAGATTAAAAACGCACATGTCTGTGGAATTCTGAAATGCTTGCTAATTAATTTCAGAAACTGGAATTTGCGTTGTTTGAACAACTGTAAGATTCGTCGTCGGAACCGATGGAAGTCCATCGATTATATATAACTACCTGGAATATAAACTCCTTTGAGAAACGCTCACTTTCCAGCTTTTCCTTTTCAAATACGTGCTTAACAATTATGGCAGTTGGTTAATATAGTACTATATTTCCATAAATTCAATATATTTTACTGTATATGATTTTTATTTCTTTGGGTATAGGATATAATGTGGCAACGGCAAATGAATGTTACAAGAATAAGTCAGTCGAACTCCCAATGTCATCGCCTCCATCTCTCTAGCCCTCCCCATCTCTCCGTATGGTGAGCAAATGGGGTCCCACGTGCTGGCCTTCCCACAGCCCCGGAGGTTGGTAAATCGTCAGAACATAACTGACTGAGCGAAAGAGTATTTGCAGTAGACATTGCTGCAAAAGGTATTTTGTTTGAGGATGTTTCGGTTTAGGTATATAAAATAGTATATTATATTATGAGAAGGAATGAGACTGAAAGGGAAAGAAAATAGAAAGTACCTACTGTTTCGTGGTAAATCTTCTCCCTTTGAATTTTTTATTTTTTTTAATCGATAAACGAATTTTGATAACTATTCTTTCCTGAATGCGTTAGTTTTTAAAGTCCATAATCTTAAAGAAAAAGGATTACATGGTGTTTTAATAACGAATCCAATACAAGAGTGTCATAAAGACATTATGTTTGGGTGTTCACAAATTGTCTGGTGATTATATCGGAGAAAGTAATTCCTTTCATTATGTTCTTCATTATTATTTCTTCCAATAAATAAATATATAAATAAATAAATAAATGGATAAGCTATTATTATCTCCTCAACGATAGTTACACGCACATTAGGTCATCTAAGTTCAACCATTTCTTCAACATATAAACAACTGACTGAAAAAAATTAATTCACTTTCTTTTTATTATCTACATCTATAGGTGCTTAATTCATTTTCATTTCATATATCCCAAGCGAAATATACATCTTTGTTTTTCTTATTGAAAAATATTCTTTATAATTAATAAACCTGTTATCAATTCTTCTGACAAGAGTACACTAGTATATATATATATTGATACTATTATCTCTCTCTCTCTCTCTCTCTCTCTATATATATATATATATATATATATATATATATATATATATATATATATAGTTTCTCTAATGAACTCAACTCCCCTCCCCAATTTCTTTAATATTGCACACATATGCTTGCTTCTCTACACCTAGCCACTGTCACCAGATACTCTGGATGAGTTCAATATCCTCCTGAATAACCTACACCCATCTCTCCAATTCACAAAAGAGATGAGTAGGACCAAATTACCATTCCTAGATATAATGATAATCAAAAACGACACCACCATTACCACGGATATATATTATAAACACACAGACACCCATCAATATCTGAATTTTAAGTCGTGCCATCCACCTCATACAAAACGCAACATCCCATACTGCCTAGCCAGAAGAATTTGTACCATTGTAGAAGATACGAATACCAGGTACAAACGCCTAACAGAACTAAGAGAATTTTTGCTCAAACAAAAATACCCATCTCTACTTATAGAAAATGGCATACAGCGGGCTATAAAAATACCTATACAACAACTTAGAACAACCCAAGGAAGAAGAAACCAAGAACTGGTCATACCATTTATAATGACACACAACCCATGTCACCAGAATATCTTCAACACTGCCAAAGCAAATCTACCGATCATTGCTCAAAGTAATGAATTAAAAGGCTTAATCACAGATCGATCTTTGACTCTTAGTAAAAGACAGCCAAAAAATTTGAAGCAATTACTAACAAAAGCAAAGTTTGACCTTAACAACAAAGACCAATCATTCACTGTATCTAAATGCAATGATAGTCGATGCGGCACATGTCAATCCATACACGCCGGTCAATATATGAAAACAAAAACTGGAAAAATATTCCCAAATGCAAATATGAACTGCAAAAGCAGAAATCTAATTTACTGCGTTAAATGCCCGAATTGTGAAGAACTATATGTCGGTCAAACTGGAAATGCACTATCGGAACGTGCACGGGTACACCGTCAACAAATCAGAGACCCAAATGTCCGTCAGATACCCCTAAGCGGCCACCTGGCAACATGTGGTCAGGGAATATTTATAATATTCCCATTCTACAAATTACACAGCCCAAGTGAAATCAAGAGAAAAATCAAAGAAAAGAATGTTATTGATAAATTCAAACCCAAGCTAAACGAACAATAATAACGCTTAGGGGCATTACTTCTACTACCACTATGACCACGACCACTAACAACAACAACAACAACAACAACAACAACAACAACAACAACAATAATAATAATAAAAGTGATGTTGATGGTGATGATTAATAGAAAATGCTATTTTCATCATTTCTAAAAATAGCAAAACAATTGATGCTTTGGATATGATCATTGGTTGTTAGCATGCTCAACCAGCCGTGACGCTTAAACCAATCAGCTTTAGTAATTCAGTGAAACTACACACTGATTGGTCGAAATACAGTTTACAGGGCTTAGCATTCTGGAGCCACTTTTCTCTGTATAAAATGTATAAAAGGTAGGAAATTTACCCATCTCATTACAGTTGAAAATTGCAAACTCGACTGTCACCACATATTATGAACCTGAAGATTGCGAAAGCATGAAAGTACTTGTTCAATTAACACTTAGAATTTAATATTCTATCATACTATTTCATTATAATACCATTATATATTTTAAAGGATTGTAAATAAAACGAGTAAATCAGACAAAGTTGGAATTCCTCTAAATTATATAATCTTCTATACACAATCATACACACCCGTGTATATTTACCTATCTATATCTATATCTATATATATATATTGTTATACTTTGGGAGGGTCATGTTGCCAATAAGAAACACACAGACTGTCCTACTTCCTCTCCCTGATCATACGCCCCATCATTGAGATGTCCCCAGATGTGTGTGACAGCACGGAGGACCTCCTCAGCAGAATCGGCGCGGGTAACCGATCTGGGGACCTAACAAACTGCATAATAGGCAGTATGGATGTTGTGTCCCTGTATCCATCTATTGACGTGGATTTTGCTGTGGAGAAATGCGTAGAAATGATCAGCGAGAGCAAGGTTGAGTTCCGTGGGATTGATACCAGTGAGCTGGGACTTCTACTTAAGCTTACCCATAGTAATAGTTACCTAGACACTTATGACCTTAGCAACCTGTGCCCTACAAGACCAGCAAGAGGCAGACCACCTACCATTACCTCAATGGCCAAGAAAACCCAACACAGATAGATGGAACGGGTGGACCAGAGCCATACGGACACCCGAAAACCACGATGAACTGAAGAAAATGATTGCACATGCGGTAGGGGCCAGCATAAAATTAACCCTTAAGGAACATATGTTCAAATTTAATGGTAAAACATATGCCCAAGAGGAAGGAGCAGCCATTGGTGTTAGCATTGCAGGCGACATAGCTAACTTATTCATGGTATGGTGGGACAGTAGACTTAAACAAAAACTTAAAGAACAATTAGAAGACAGCTTAACCCTGATAATGTACTCCCGCTACGTAGATGATATAAACATCGTAGTTAAGACACCCCTACTAAAGAACAGTCAGGAACTAGAGAAAAACACAATGGAAAGCATCCAGCAAATAGCAAACTCCATCCACCAGAGCATTAGAGTTACTATAGACTACCCAAGTAGACACCCCAACCATCGATTACCTGTACTAGACACAGAGCTCTGGTTAGATACCATTAACAACCAAAAACAAATTCTCCATTCCCATTATGCCAAACCCATGACTTCCAAACATCTGATCCACCGAAACTCGGCCATTTCGGACCATACCAAAATCAACATACTGATTGCGGATTTGGTACGGGTGATGAGAAATGTGTCCCGCATGTGCAACCCCGAAGAACTAGAGAGACACATACAACACTTCATCCACCGTATGCAGTTCTCTGGCTACAATCAGAGAGATAGAATCAGAGTGTATAAAGGAGCCAGAACCAAATGGGAAAAAATGGTAAATAATGACATAAATGGGACCTGGCCCTTGTATAGGAGCAAATTTTGGAATAAAATAGAAAGAACTAGGAACAAGGCCAATAGAATAAACTCATGGTATGATAGCAATAAATACCAGAGTGTAATGTTTATCAATACAACCCCTAGATGCGAACTAGCCTACAAATTTAGAAGGGCCCTAAATAAACATAATCTCAATATTAAGATAGTAGAAAGACCTGGTACCTCCGTAAAAACACTTATTAGCAAGACATAGCCGTTCCAAAACCCTCATGTATAGATAAGAAATGTATAACCTGTAAAATAAGCCCCCATATTAACTGTAAAACTAGAAATGTAGTGTATAGCATAAGATGTACTGAAGGACAATGTAGAAACAAAAATATAGTGTACATAGGTGAGACAGCTCGTAGTATAGGGGAACGCATAAATGAACACTGGCGAGACCTCCAACATAATAAAGAATCATCTGTGCTCTACCAACATGCTAAGAACACAGGGGTAGATTAGAGAGCATAGAGATAAAAATAGAATCCACACACAGAAAAGACGCAATGTTTAGGAAAATTACAGAGGCAGTAAGCATAAAAGAATTAAAACCAAAATTAAATAGAAAATATGAGTGGAACAGCAACATCACAACTTACAATTAAGGACAAAATGAAAACACACACACACATAGAACAAACAACTTACAATTAAGGACAAAATGAAAACACACACAAAATGAAAACACACACAGGACAAAATGAAAACACACACACACATAGAACAAACAACCAACCAACAATAAATAAATAAATAAATAAACAAATAGATAAATGAACACAAACACACACAGACACCCGGATGTGGCGCATGCGCAAACTGAGCACACAACACACACACAGAAACAAAATGGCGTAGGATAGAAGAAAGGAAAGGCACAGAAACGAAGAAAGGAATCCCCAGTCACTGAAGAGGTCACAGAGTGTGTGACGAAAGGACTATGACTATATATAAACAACTATCTGGTTGTGGAACCAACCAACCAACCAGAAATTTATAAGTTTGTAGATTTGTAGATTTATAAATTTATAAATATATAATAAATTGAAGTGAAAGCAACTGGTGCGTGTGTTTCTTATTGGCAACATGACCCTCCCAAAGTATAACAATATCGGTTTCAACACACGATTTCAGATAAAGAATCTTGCTAAACAAATTCAGAAACGATATATATATATATATATATATATATATATATATATATATATATATATATATATATATATATATATATATATATATTATATATATATATATATATATAAGACAATTGATGAGATATCTTCATCAGATTTGTTCTATGTTCTCAGTAGTTATCAAAATGTTTAATCAAACTGCATTTGTGGATTTCTGGTATTCTGTTGATGAAAGAGGTACTGTTAAATGAACCCCTAAAAAGTGGCTACTCTTCAAGAAAAGGCTCAATATGTCATGGTTTATTGAAACAAAATGGGATACGCAGACTCAGCGAAACTACAGATTTACATATGGAAGGGATCCACTGTGTGGTGTGGGATTATGTGCAATCGCATCATTGGTCCATTTTTCTTCAACGAGATATCATTAACTGCAAATGTTTACCTCGACCTTTTGACTGAATGTGGGCCCACAACTAGATGACCTTCAACCAACAATCATTTTCCAGCAAGATGCTGCAGCTCCACAGTGGGGACTGCTTGTTCGTGAGTTCCTAAATCAGACATTTCCAGACTGGTGGATTGGAAAGAATGGCCCAATTCCCTGACCACCTAGTTCACCAGATATCACTCCCTTGGACCTCTTTATGTTAAAGATATCGTGTATCAAACAAAGATACGGGACACCACTGATCTAAAGCAAAAGATCATTGATGCCATTGCTCCATTGATGAGTCTATGCTACAGCAAACATGACAAGAAATCGAGTACCATCTTGATGTGCTTCGTGCAACTACTGGTGTCCATATAAAGGTGTATTAAATTAGTTTTAAAAAACTTCAATATCTACTCCTCATTTTGTAACAATTTTGCACATATTTGTGTTTGTAATAATTGTTTTAAATTGTTAAGAGACTTTATAGATACCCTGTATATGTATATATGTAAGTATGTAATTATGTGTGTATATTTGTATCTATATATGCATAATTGACCAAAGAAAGGAAATGACTAAAAAGTAAATTTAGAGTTTTCTTCTGAAGAAATGATTATTGGTAGCCTATGATTATAAGAATTCTGTCGACATATACGAAAGGATGAAATTAAATGAAATTTAATTAAACAAAAGTTAAACGAACTATTTGTTGTAGTCAAACGATTTGTCTTCATTTAATACCTATTGTTGTTTGTGGACGCAAATCAGACAGCTTGCTTTGTGGCATAACGTTTCTGTTATTTACGTTCTGAGTTCAAATCCTGCTGAGGTTAGCTTTGCATGTTATCCTTACAGGGTCAATAAAATAAAGCACCAATAACGCACTGAGATTGATTTAATCGATCTTCCCTTTCCTTTTAACTTACTGGCTTTGTGCCTCAATCAGAAACCATTATTTAGGGATGCAAATCGGACAACATGCTTTGCAGTATTACGGCCCTTTACATTCTGAGTTCAAATAACACTGATGTTAGCTTTGCCTTTCATCCTTACGGGGTCAATAAAATAAGTATCAGTAAAGCACTGGGGTTGATTTAATCGACTTTCCCCTTCCCTTCAAATTTCTAGCTTTGTGCCAAATGTAGAAACTATTATATGTGGACAGAATGGTAGTGGAGAATGTTCTGAGTACAAATCGATGGAGTTTATAAAATAAATCAAGTACTGAGATTGATATAATCGACTTTCTTTTCCCCACATATTGCCGGGGTTGTGCCCAAAGCAGAAGCTATCATTTGTGAACGCAGCAGGACCGAATGGATATGAAGTCAGCTTCGTAATAATTAGGTCCTGTGTGGCATTTTAAGTAAGTGTTATTTACCATAGCCTCGGGTCGACTCATACTTTCTATGTGAAATTGGGAGACGAAAACTGTTTTGAAGCCCGTCTAATAGACTGTATCTGTAAGTCAAAGAGCCTAAGTGAAAGAGTCTTGAAAATAGAACAGGGTGGAGGAAGCACTGTCATAATGACGCCCAGAAACCAGAAACATTTATATATATATATATATGCATCGAGTACTACCATGATTTGTGGTCTTCCCGGTCTTTGTATGGCAGGGTAGACACTCAATTTATACATATATATATATATATATATATATATATATATATATATATATATATATATATATATATATATAAACACATGACTATGTGAATGAGAAGGAGACTCTGTTGTTTCCATGGAAAATACTACTGAGTAACAGGTTGTGTTTGTAGTTGAGAGTCTTGAAACGGTATACTGGGGAAATATTCTCGATATTCCAAACTTCTGCAGAATGTAATGACTAGAATATGCAGGTTGATTTGAAGGAATCACTCAGTTTCTCATGCCATGTTACTGAAAGTATGCTACATTACCATCAATATCCATTTCTATTTTGGGCCCTCTCTTTCATGCCCGTATTAAGGGGTTTTGTTGTTACATTAAATGGGTTATATTTTGGATCAACTTCAGATGACGAAAATACACGCGTACAATTATTTAATTCAATTTTTATTTTCAAAATGACCAATCAAATAAATGCACTGTGTAATTTAGCCGGTTGTATCTCCAATGATTTATCACTGATAACCCAAATTGAGATAGTATGTAACTATTTTGTGAAAATCTACGTAACGAGCTAGCATCCTACAAACTAAATTATATACTACATTCTACTAAATTTTGACTCATCTCCCCATTTATATCATGTAATTTACATTAATATATAAATATACAATTCATTCGTACAAACATATATGCATATACATTATGTATTTTTATATGTGTATGTATATGTATGTATATATATTTATGCATATATATATATATATATATATATATATATATATATATATATATATATATATATATATATATATATATATATATATATATATATATATATGTATGTGTATATATATATATGCATATATATGTATATATATATATATATATGTACACACATATATGTATGTGTATATATATATGCATATATATATGTATATATATATATATATATATATATATATATATATATGTACACACATATATATATATATGTGTATATATATATATATGTACACACACATATATATATATGTACACACACACACACACACACACACACACACACACACACACATATATATATATATATATATATATATATATATATATATATATATATATATATATATGTATATATATAGGTACATATATGTATATATTTGCTTGGTATTCTATGTGATACCTTTGCCTTACAGTATTTATTTATTTATCTATATATGCCTAATACCTTTGCTTATTTCCTTCTCATATATATGACTAACGCATGTGCACTTTCTGCACGCTTGCAAATGTACTGCTAATGTCCTCATTCTTTCTCAATGCCTCTTTAATTATTAGACTATTTTCTTGTATTATCTGTCGCATGTATTCCACTCTGTGCTTTTAATTTTAATTTTAATTTTTCTACAATTCTCGTATAATATATGTCGCATCCATTACACCCTGTAAATACGAAACTGTTGCTCACAACATCAATCAATATATATGTATCTATATTCAGTTCAGTTGAATAGGAGGTTAATTATATGTACAAACATTGATAATGCTCCGATGATTGCAAACGAAAGTTTAGAAGAAACGATTGTCAGCAATTAAATGATTTGAACATAACTTTGATAATTGTGTAATTTATATGTATATATATATATATATATATATATATATATATATATATATATATATATATATATGTGTGTGTGTGTGTGTGTGTGTGTGTGTGTGTGTGTATATGTATATGCATTAAATATGTATATATACGTGTATATATATATATATATATATATATATATATATATATATATATATATATATTATATCTGTGTGTGTGTGTGTGTGTGTATTAGAGCAGTACTCGGAGTGACGATTTTTATTTCTGTCTCTTTTCAGTATTTCGTATTCTTTCCAGTTCAAACCTTGCTGTATTTCCTCATCGTTTTAGTTTGTAATGCTTGATCTCTCTCTCTCTCTCTCTCTCTCTCTCTCTCTCTCTCTCTCTCTCTCTCTTTCTCGCACTCCTCCCCTCCTCATCTCCCTAACTCTCACTATGTCAATCTCACACTTGCCTATTTATCTATTTTACTTCCCCGCGTTGGCAATTTTCGACATAGATTTATTCATAGTAGCTGTAAAATTGTCTTGTATTCACTAGTTTGTCGATACCACAATTTTACAATGTAAAAGAGAATGGCGCAGCAATCGCTGGTGTTTCGTTCTTAACAGTTATACAAAAGCGAACGAGGTGAAACTGGTGAATGAATTCACAGAAACCGTTTGTTAATTTGCTATATTTGCAAAGGAGATTAGTACTTATGGAACACCACATTATTAGTGTTTCGGTCTGGAACTATTTCACTATTGAAAAGCGACGTTTTGTTAACTAGCATGCTGTCCAAGCAAAAGGAGACAATACGATAAACGGTAAATAATACACGAAGTCATGAATTCTTTTGCCACGTATGTATATATACCTGCCAATATAACTAACCACAGATTGTACGTGATTCGTACTTCGGCAACATTTGTATCTGAAGCGCTACTCTTTTCATCAGAGTACGGAAGTATATGCTCGTTTCCACACGAATGTTGAGAGAAAAATTAACACCGCTCAGATCTACATTGAAAACCTTGTTTTGGTTAAGACAGTGTAGTTTGAAATAGTCAAGAGTTGGGGGTAATGAAAACGTCAAAACACAAAACAGACACAGGAATTTCTTAATTATTTATTTTAAATACTTTCGGAGTATTCAACGAGCACTAAACATATATATAATGGCGAACGAATTGTCATATTCGATTTATCACGTTCTCAACATGAATACATTAGTTACGAAATGATTGACGCTATAAAAAACGAGAGTATGTTCTCGGCAAAATACCAAATTACAATGAAGAACTTTCTCATAACACACGTTAATGTATTTTTATATTGCACACCAGACGCAACAAAGTTGTCGTTCGGCATATGGAATATTGTTGAATTAAGAAAGGCGGATGCTACATCAATTAATCGAACACTATCGAAGGACGATTTTGTGTTGAAAGGTCAACATCATTCACTTCCTGATATAGCTGAAATATTTGGTATTTCACAAAGAAATCAAAACAATATTGATAATGGTTGCGATAGTGTGTTTATTTAATGAGCCATAAACAGTGTAACTGCCTAGTCATTAGTTCGTTTTATATTCAACACCATTAACATGTCCCCTGGATTTGCATGTGTATATTATCATTGTCTTGAATCTCTTTTATTAACGTGTAACGGAAACAGGATTCCGTTCATCGGTTAAACCGGCTCTTATCGGAGACAGCTGCATATAATATGCCAATAAGGACTACCGCCTTTACAGGAGGGGGCAATAACACTTCCGCAAAGTTTGACGATGTCGTTTGCGTTGAAAAATCAATGAGAATGGAAACAAAAATGATATTTCATGTGGAGTTGCTTTTATATATTTTGCTTTGTTCATTTTCTGGATTTTACGGAAATCCATAACACGACCTGCACGTAAAAGATCGCAGGCGAGGGACTTTCAATACCAACTTTATTAACGCAACCTCGAAAGAAATACCTTAGTTGTTAATCAACACAGGCGAAAACAAACTTGATGGAAAGTTATATTCCTCAAATATATGCCTATAATCAGGCGACATTATTTTATTGATATGCATCAGTATGGAGATTTTTCAATTCCCTCTGATATGTATCTCCAATTTCTCCAGCTTAGCTAGTTTCATACATCCCGACAATGATTTCACATACTTTGAATTTATTCAACGATAACAGTTAGTTTAATTGGGTTAATCGCAAGCTGATGCAGTCGATAATGAAAACAACAAAATGGCGTCGATTCACCGTTTGATTAAAAACGAACTTATTTACAAATTTTATTTGCAATAAAGATTTATTTTTGAAGAACTTTATTACACAATTAATAATGATATAAAAATACACCGGAATCTGAATTTTGATAAACTTTAATTTATTGAAATGGTAGGAATAACGTGAATAAATTCGAGATTTTGAAACCAGTTGTTTGTAAACATGAAGGACAGACTACTGCCATTTTAACTAATCATGAAAACGGAAGCTCGAAGAAAACTTTATTCAAAGCAAATGAAATAAATGTTAAATTTCATGGTACATTTTGCAAATTCTGTATTCAAATTTAGAAAAAATTCCGATGTAATTAACCGAAATGGTGTTAATTAGCTTATGCAATTAACCGGATAATTTTACGTAGTTTTGATGCTAAACGAATCGGTATTTTGAAGAGGCTAAAATTCTGGGAATTCATATATATATATATATATATATATATATATATATATATATATATATATATATATATATATATATATATATATATATATTAATGAGGTAGAAGTCCGTCTAATCGCGAGCTCGGGTGGTTTAAGCTTGTAACCTTTTCATGCTTGCTCAGAGCAATAAGAAGGTTGGAGAAGTTATTAGTTGAAACCAACTGAGCTCGCTAACGGATCTCTACCTCATTAATATACTGACTGTGTATCCCATAATGCATCGAATACTACTCAAATTTGAGATCTTCCCGATCTTTGAGAAAATGTAAGAATCCGAAACACAGTAAATATCTGTAACAACAGTCAATTGCTATAAACAATAGCTAAGAAAATTGGCCAAAATACCCATACATACGGAAAAAGGGACCAATACGTTTCGGAGAATCGAACTTCATACCTCACGAATTTTGCCAAAAGCTCTAACCATCGAGCTTGGGGGTTTCTGGCGAGAAATTCGTCTGAATTAGATAATAATACTGAACAGCCTCAATGTAAACAACCTTATTTACAAACGCTAGTTAATTTGAAATTCTTTTTTTGAAATGCAGGAATCCTAAACACAGAAAATGACTGTTACAACAATGTATTGCTATTAATAATAGCTTATAATATGGGGTAAAATACCCCTATGGATGATAATTTGTATAAAGGTTGTTTATAGTCAAGCTGTTCAGTATAAGTATTTAATTTAGACGGAATCCGTGGCCAGGTGCTCTTTAGCCCATAGGGTAGGGCACTAAGCCAAAATTCGTAGGATACAGATTCCGATCCTCCGTAATGGTTGCTGACTGCTTTTTCAGTCCATAGGCGTATTTAACTCAATTCTCTAAGCTATTATTTATTGCAATCGACTGTTGTTAAAGCTATTTTCAGCGTTTGGGATTCGTTCAAGGCTAAAAGCAAGCTATTTGCAAAATACGTGTTCCGCATGATTACAAATCTACGAAAGATACCCTATCTGCTCCTTACAAATTATACTCAGAATGCGATAGATACGACGTTCGATTCCTGTACAAGTGCTTCTGTGCCTCTGTGTTTATGATGTTCTAGTTTATTTGTGTTAAATATTTTATATCAAATATATTTAACATTTTAACCATACTATTTATATCGCTCAGAGTACACTATGCCTGGAGAAAGAAAATGAAAGCATAGAATGTCTTCGATCACAAGTCTGTTCAATCAGATAAAATGGCAGTAACATCACCGCTTTGTCTTTGGGTACCTTTAACACGTTAGAAACATTCAGGACGGTGGAGCCTCGGACAAAATGCTTGGCGGTGTTTAGTTGCAATTCTACGATCTCAGTCGAAATCTTACCGAGCTTAACCTCGCCTGTCAATATTTGAGGTTGATAAAATATTACCAGTTAAGTACTGGGGTAGATGTAATCGACTTTATCCCTTCCCCTAAATGTTTAAGTTTTGTGTCAATGTTAGAAAGAATTATATTAGAAACATTCAGAGGAGATTCCCGCGTCAACTCTCCTCTTATGGTTTTACCTACGGACATTGAAGTACAGATGTATAGGCAAGGCATCAACTTCATTGATCGTAACAGTCAGGAGACGTCAAAACCGACGGTCACAGTCGTTCCTTTCTTGACTACGTTATAAAGAAAAGTACAAGAGTTTACTCACCCCACAGGAAGTGATCACAAGGTTTTAATTTCCAGATGGGCTTTAAGGAATTATTTTCAGCTGTTAGTCGTGCTTAACTCTGCATCCAATGAGATTTATTTAGACCAACTATGAGACAAACACATATTTATTCTATACTACCAGCACTCAACCAAAAGAAGGCCACTCAACTGATTCATAACGATTCGATCTCAAATACAAACCAATAGCTCAGATTCGGTGCTGTTTCCCTACCTCTTCTATCGGAACAACAAACGTCTTTGCTTTTCTCAGACTTTTTACTTCTTAGACTTATCACGAAATATTTCGCCCATTGCTTTCTTCCTAGAAATTCATCCCTTAACAATTCCTTCCTCACTTAACGTTTATCATGGAAATGTTTGTTATCAACCGCATTCATCTTACTAGCCCGAGAAATCCTTAAACATCTTGGCCGTTGCACCATCTTCCCTGAATAACTTACAAACACAAAGAAAAAAATACATATGCGCATTCTGAAAGCCTAAAGTAAGCAAATGGTTCTGCATCAGCTTCGAGGACATGAACTCAAGTTACTTGATCAATTGAACGACCTACTCGTTTGATTATCATTTAACTGACAGAGAATTCTACAGAAAGGAAGATCCAGCGCTTTGAATTACGGGTACAATTAATCCAATGGGCTTCCAAACAATTTTCGTCGACCCAAGTTTCACTCATATGGCTCAATAGGCCATGCGATGGAATCAACCCTGGAACCTTATGGCTGCGATACAAACATTTTAACTATTCGGCCATGCTGATTCCACTCAAGGACACTGAAGAATTAACTTTTTAAGACGGCTTGTATATTATATGTGATTTGCAGCATTCAGAGTAGAAATCTACTGAGACGTTATGTTAATTCATTACAGTAAAGTGGGACCATTTGACAATTAACAACTGGTGAGCACAATCACTCACATAAGTCTGGTGTAACCATTGAAAAATCTAGCAAAAGTTAGAGAATTGTGTTTCTGATGTCAGTAGTACCATATCTCTGATCACCCATTGGCGGATGTATCTGAATTAAACACTGATTTGGAAATGTTAAGCAACTGATTTTATTAGTTACACTTGCATAGGATGAAATATTTTAGAATCTATATATATTGTATGTGTATATATAAGGTCAGTCAATCGTCGTGGTATATTCCACACGGGAATATACCACGACGATGGACTGACCTTATCGAGCCATAAAAGTGGTCACGACCTCGAGCGGTCTGAAAAGACTTAGCTTCTACCTTCAATGAGTTAGGACTTAGGATAACAGTAGCTACCAACCTTTCTAGTGTAGATTTCTTAGATATTAATTTAGACCTTCGCACATACACCTGCAGATCCTTCCATAAGCTTAACGAAAAACTCAATTACATTCACAAGGACTCATGCCACACTCCCAGTGTTTTTAAAAATTTCGTAAATAATATCAGTACTAGAATCTCAAACCTCTCCTCTATTAAGGCTATCTTTGACAGAGCGGCACCCTACTATAACACGGCGTTAGCTAACAGCGGCTTCTCGCAACCTATCACTTACTCTCCCACTAACAACAACAGCAATAAGAAAAGAAAGCGTAACAATAGACAAACTATCTGGTTCTCTCCTCCCTTCTCACTCAACGTTAAAACTAATGTAGGCAAAACATTTCTAGCCCTCTTAGATAGACACTTTCCCATAGGTCATAAATACCGTCCATCTTTAACCGACAGAAAGTAAAACTAGGATAATCCTGCGCTAAGAACATGAAGGCCCACATCACCAACAGACATAAGAGCAACACCCCACCAGGGTACTCTTGCCGTCAGCCCGAAGCTTGTCCCCTTCAGCAGCAATGCAACACACCCGCTGTAGTTTATGAAGCTGTGGTCACTTCCAGCCGACCATATCAACCACAGAAGATCAAATCCTATGTGGGTATGGCGGAAGGCCGATTTAAGGAACGCTTCTTGAACTACCAGTCGACCTTTAGGTACCCGGACAGACGTTCATTCACGAAACTCGCGAGCCACGTATGGTACCTCAAGGACTCAAGTATAGACTACTCCATTCAATGGAAAGCCATCACTAAGCCCAAGCCATACGCAAGGGGCAATCCGTCGTGTGGACTGTGTATTGATGAACGAATAAATATTCTAAAGAGATTACGCAATAGCGATTGCCTAAACTCAAGAAATGAATTCTTCAAAACGTTGTCCACACATCTGGAAACACCTCTTACATAACCACAAAGCTCCGGATTGACTTACAACACCATCTTAATTTTCTTATCAACTAGAAACTTTCGGACTTTTGCAGTTATCTCCCTTACAACTCTCGCACGCAATTTAGTATTGCCTGAGTGAAGTGACCGTTTCTGCGCACGCGCGTTCGTACGGTTGTCCTTCCCGTTCCGTTTAACCATGTCCATTACGAGATGACGATCCGCTGAGGTGAAACAATTGTTCTCGGTATGGTGAACTAACTGTTGTGTAACCACTTCTACCTAACTCGTCCCATGGACTGAGTGCTCTACCACTACGGATATTACCTTCCAGTGCTCTACCACTATATATATATATATATATATATATATATATATATATATATATATATATATATATATATATATATATATATATTATATATATGTGTGTATATGTTTTTCTGTGTCTCTGTATATAAACGCACTGGAACCGATTCAATCGATTAACTACAAAATTGGCCTTGTGCCTAGTCGCAGGAAATTATTATTATTATTTTTTGTTTGATATTCGCTATTGTAGGGGAAAAATAATTATACAAGATGATCAATAGGATAGATTCTCAGTACGTCGAATCACACGCTTGCTTGTGTACGTGTATGTTTGTATGTGTCTTGTGTGCTTCATCGCAAACTAAGCCAGGAATCATTGGAACATTCATTCAATAAAATAATTTTATTTAAAACAGAATATAATGATTAAAATAAATACATAAAATAATAATAAAACAAAGAAGAGAACAAATATTTATTTTAATGAATTCTTTCATGTACATTCACTTGAATATCGAATGAAGTTAATTAAAAATATAATACAGAAAAATACATTAAAAAAATTTGTTTTAAACATTATTATCATTAAAATAAATATTTTAATGAAATAAATAGTTTGTTTTTAGAATAAAACCTATAATTTAATTTTATTAAATTTTTATTTCTTAAAATTATTTTACATCCGTCCTTCAAATTTTCTTACACACACAAAGCATTAGAAGAAGGTTAGATTGTCATAATTTGCTCACAGATATGATTCGATAGTCGCTAAGAGCATTTGATATTTGATTCAGTGATCTGAGTTCAAATTTCACCGAGGTCCACTTCGCTTTCAACCATTTGGGATCGATAAAGACAATATCAGGCCATTTCTGGTGCATCCCTCTCTCTTGGATGTTCCAAATCGGTAAAACAATGGGCCAAACTCAATAGAGTATTTTGGGACGTTGCTTTACGTTCTAAATTCAAATTATACAGATGTCTACTTTAACTTTCATCTTTTTATGGTTGGTGAAATAATTGTATCTACTTTAGGCACAAGGCCAGCAAATACCCAGTGTATTACTGGTACTTTATTTTATCGACCCCGTAAGGATGAAAGGCAAAGTCAACCTCTGGTGAAATAATACCAATAAAGCACTCAGTTCTCAGTTCTGTATTATAACGTGCATAATTTCAAATGGATCGATTCCCTTACTGACAATCTAGATCGATCATCGAACTACACCAATATTTCGCGAAATGTATTCATGATTTGTGAAGGATATATATGAGGGAAACATATAATTTCTATCAGGTATCTACTTTTTAAATTTTAATATGATACTGTAATGAACCATGTGTTCTTACATTCTATACAATCCTGTTAAAGTTGATATGTTCTATTGTACGTTTACATCATTAGATATATATGTATATATATATCATCCACTATTTTGTAATGATTAAATACTCGGATTTATTCCTTGAATTTTTCTTTGAGCTTATTCTTGGGTGATAAGACGCATGTTTGAGATTATCTCAAACATAACATCTATAACTTTAAATGTAATATATTTATGCTCATGCTTGGTTGAGCTTTCACTATGTTGAGCGGTTAGACTGCTATTTTTAGTTGTCGTTAAACCCTTTCACACCACTGTGGACTGCAACGGTTTTATGATAACACTATCTGTTTCTTTCGTCGTCCTCAGTTCTGTATTTTAATATGTGAAAGTTCAGACGCATCGATTCCCTCACTGACGATCGAGATCGATCATCGAACTGCACCGATATTTCGTGAAATGTATTCATGATTTGTGAAGGATACATATGAGGGAAATATATATAATTTTTATCAGGCATCTATATTTTAAATTTTAGTTAAATTTTAATATCATACTGTAATAAATCATGTGTTCTTATATTCTATACAGATTGTCTCTTGTTAATGTAACAATGTAAAGTTTTAGTTTAGATGTTTCTTCTACAACAACTAAAACGGTGCACGATGGGGCCCACCCACATCCCCGGCGGACAGAATGGAGAAGGCGTTTCCCCGGAGGACGGCGAGGGAGACGCGCTGGACGAGCCACTCCAACTCGCGGGGCTCACACCTGCGGCTGACCAGCTCAGCGCCTATGGTGGTGAGTAAGGAGGTGGCCCTGGAGCCGAGGACACCAAAAGTCTCCACTGCCAGGGGTACGACCGCAAACCTGTCGGAGAGCGGCCGGTATTTGAGGAGTTTGGCCCCCTCAGCGCGACGTGCAGCAGAACCTGGGTCAGTTGCAGACTGCACCAGGTTGCGACTGCAGAAAGTGTCGGTGCAAGTGGCATCCCAGACGAGGGGTTTGCCACCGCGGAACGAGAAGATGGTCATGCTATCTGGCCTTTTGCCGTCCCCTCAATCCAGCGCCACCAGCTCGAGCTGGGAAGGGAAGCTTGCAGCGTCCAAACCATGCGTAATGACCTCGTTGAGGGCAGCATGGCGTGGAATGCGGCCGGCACTGTGGTGACAGGAAAGCGGGTGGAGGCCGAAAGAGTCCACAGTGGAACCGCAGCGACATGGGTGTGGGTGGCAGATGTGGAGGCCGAGCCTCAGGGAAACGCCGATTCGCAGACTATGATTGTCTAGCGGCGTGCCAGAGGAGAAGGAGGGCAGGGCATGAGCCAGGCGCCACTGTGGGGTTTGGAGGCCGCACGAAAACAAGCAAGTCGGTGCTAGTCGAGCCAGCGCGTCAGCCTGTCTGAGGCGAGGCTGCACTGGATGGCATCCCAAGCGCGTTGGGGGGACTTGTAAAGTTTGATGTTCTATTGTACGCTTATATCATTATATATATAATAAACAATACAATATAATTACCTCATTACCAGAGGTTTCCCAAATAAGACGAATACAAAAAACGTCCTAATTCGTTCGTCGGACAAGGCAATTTAAAAATACTGAGATATTTGAAAATTCTCCTCAAGAAAGGCAAAAGTTTAACGGGCAAAAAAAAAATATATAAATAAAAGTAATGTAAGAGATATATAAAAATAAAATAAGGAAATATAGTTAGGGTATGTGTATAAATGTGTGTATATTCACTCACAAATGTACATATGTGTGTTTGTACAAATGCATGTGTATAGTGAACAAATGTGTGCGTAAGTACATATTTGAGGGCAAGCATATCAGTGTATGTGTGACCACAAATACGTATATAATATATGTTGGAAAATAAATTGTAAGATAATAGAGTAAAAGTAGATCCAGATTCAGGTATTAAGGATTGAAATATATACACATACAGTGATGAAAGCAAGCGTATAAACACACACACACGCGCGACTACATACATGCGAGTGATATATACAGGGAAGGGAGTGTATCAGTCAAAGCAGTGTCAGTCTGAGGCTCGATACATATAAAAATGAAAAAATATATGAGAATAAAATACATTTTTAAATCAAAGAGAAAGTAAGAGGGAGGGGTTATCAATTATAAAGTAACACTAGAAAAAATAGAAAACAAAAGGTTCGTACGTACACACATATATATATAAAAATATATATAAATAAATACGTACAGACAAAAGCATATACATGCGTACATACATACAAAGGCGCGCATACATACACACAAAGCACACACACATATATATATATACACATACATATACATGCACCCATACACACACACACGTATATATAAGTATGTAAAAAACATAGATATAAAAACACACATACACACACACATATACACACACACGCGCACATACGCATGCGTTGTTCGTATACATATACAAACACGCATACACACACATACACGCTCACACGCATAGATACAAATTATAAACCAGCCGTATGAATAAATGAGTGCAAATTATACATACATAAAAGCGGCTGAGAGACAACAGAATATATCTGGAGTTGAAAACGCAAGTGACAAGTGATATCAGGTAGTGAAAGAAAATGGGGAAGTAAAATGTGTGGAATTGTGAAGATATTAGGTAAGTGAATCAAAAAGCAGGGGGGGGGGGCGGAGGTCACTGGTTGATGTGAAGTAAAAATAAAGTTAAAAATAAAAATAAAAGTAAATCAGAAAGAGAAGTCTGTAAAGAGGGTAATTTAAGGAAAGTGAAGAACAAGAGTTTATGGAGGATAAGTATCTGAAAGTGAGTTAAGTTTATATGAGCTGGAAAGCAAGTGTGATTTCATGTGTGGGCAACTGGTGAAAATGTCTGTTTTTGCATTTAGGCAGGTTTTTGGTGATTTAAGATTCTGTAAAATCCAATATTTTTCACTTATGCAGAGTGCGCATCTTCTTGTTCTTCTTGCATATTCTTTAGATTGGTTCAAAATTGACCAATCCAATTTATATTATATACCTTGGTCTTTCAAATCCCATATTCTGCTAGCCAGAGCTGTTGTAAATCTTTTTTCAGGATGTCGGAAAGATGTGACATGTGAGTAATAACGCGTTTTGTGTCATACCCACATATCGTTCGCTGGTGGCTGGTAGGTTGTTGCTGGTGGTTGTTGCTGGTTGGTTGTTGATGGTGGTTGTCACTTTAGCCGCATATACAATGGCTTTGGTGTTGCATTTACCTTGTAAAGGGCATTCACTTTTGCCTCTACAGGAGCAATTTTAATGTTCTCTGGGTATTTTCTTATTGAGGATATCAGATTTAATAGGGGGACCGCAGGAGTAGCTGATTTTGACACAGTTTCTATTGAATATCTTATAGTATCTATGTGTTCTAGGGAAATGTTTATCTAAGAGCTCTAGGAATGTTTTGCCTACATTAGTTTTAACTGCTAAAGAGTAGAGAGGGTGTGAACCAGATTATTTTTCTTTTCCTATTATTATGTTTAAAGGAGTTAGTATTGTTGGGTATGTATTAATCGGTTCGCTCAATCCGCTATTTTGAAGGGCTTTATTATAGTAGGGGGATGCCTTATTGAAAATAGCTTCTGAAGAAGAGAGGGTGGAGATCCTACGGCTAATATTAGGGATAAGGTTTTTACAAACTATAGGAGGATGCCTTTATTTATACATTTTAAATTTCCATTAGGTTTATGGTACGGTTTATAAGAAGCAGTAGGCAGATCTAAGTTTATATCTAGAAAATTAACACACACACACATATATATATATATATATATATATATATATATATATATATGATAGCTACTCAGAATATCTGCGTTATTCATAGAATATTAGCCCCACAGGCGATGTTCTTCGTGATATTTCCTCGCCATTGACCGAAAGTCGGTGTGTTGTTACTGTACTTGCTGGAAGACCTATTAATGTTTATGATGTGGAACTAGAATTATTTCTTTCTAGTATGACACCTCCACATCGATTAATATAATGTATTAAAATATATTAAAATGTGTTAGAATTATTAAATAGTTATTTGAATTGTTATAAAATTATAAAATGTATAAGTACATAGACATAAAGGTATTCCCACCCACACATAGACATACATAATGGAGTGTATTCTAAGTACATACACTACAAACACTGCAAAACGCACACACACATAAACACAAACATACATACAGAGGCATACTCACAGCCTAGACACATATATATGAAAGGATAATCTTACCTATATCTTTAATCAGTTAGTAGTCTTCTTATACTGGAGTTTCACCCAATAAAGTCATGTGGTGGCAGGTTATTTTACATTGAACAAATTAGATCAGTTGTGTACTGGTTAGTTTAATAGCACACACATTTTCTAGTTATAGCTGAATATTTGTTTTTCCTTGGTGAGAAAAATATGAGGAGTGAGTTGGGTTGGTGAAATGGTGTAGATAAGAACATAAGCACAAATATCCCTAAATTTTTCTTAACAGATAGCTTCTTCAAGGACAGCATAGGTTATATACCCAACCTACGTATGCACAAACCCTAAAATAGAATTCACGCCATTATTTGTTTTTCCCTGTTTCCTTAAATGTTAAAACCAATATAGGTAAGATGTTCCTAACGTTAACAGATAAAAACTTCGCGGGACAGCATAGGCATTGGATCATCTTGAATAAGAATCATTTTAGATTGCTTAGAGTAGCCCACCAAATAAAAAAATACATTGCTAAGCAGAAAACTACAAAACACAATGGAAAAACAAGCACATGTAGAGAAAAAGGAAATATACTCTTTAGAAAAAGCATGTAACAATGGTATATGAACGGTGTATAACACCCGCAGAGGAAAATAGTACAACTATCATACAAATATATAACACCATTAACGTGTCCCCTGGATTTGCATGTGCTAATTATCATTGTCTTGAATTTATCGGGACAATGGAAGGAATGTTAAAATCAAAATATGCTAAATATACAGCTTCATACAGATAAAAGAAACATATCAGCGACCACTTTACCCAAATATTCAATCATTCATGATCATTAAAATACACTATAAAATAACATGGAATAGAAAACACAGACTATATATAAAAAGGAGCAAGAAATGTTTATTGTTTAAGAAGGAAAAGGCGAACACCATAGAAGTTTCAAAAACGTTTCTGTTGAAATTCTGTCGTCCCACAACACTGCAGAGCTTCCAAAAGTATGCAATGAACCTAGAACCTAAGATTGCTTCAGTCCCATTACATTCAACCCAAGTCTCTATTGTCAACTTAACTATCTTTGTCACACCTTGTATATATGACAGATTGACCGCCACCATTATATACACTCGTTATAAATAAGCATAAGCCACCCTGTGATGTTATTGTCACAACGAAGCCCACGGCACATATCTCACATTCAACCATATATACATTTTCTCCAACTGCATCCAAGAGAAATTAAGTAATACTAGATTTGTCCAAGCCACATTTTAAATGTTTACTATTTCTAACCCATTGACTAAACCTGCACTAACTTCACGTACGCTCTTTTCCCTATCTTCTCCAACCTTCCTCATTCCACCTCCATCATTTTACTTTTCATCCATCCCGGAGTCAAATATGATATTCTACCACTCACTCTCATCTACTCCGCATATATTTCCTCACTAAATAATAGCAAACAATTTAACCATTTCTAAAAAGTGTGAATACTATACAAGTAGCCATTACACATCTGCACGTTTTCGTCTGTGTTGTTATATATAAAATAAGGCACCCAAACCTGGCTATAACTCCAGTATACGAACACTAATATCTGATTAAAGATATCCATGAGAGTATAGTTGCAGAAAATGTGCCTAAGCCATAGGTGAGTGGGACTGCATGTGAGTGTGTGTGTGTGCGTATGTGTATGTGGTGTGTAGGATTTATGAGCGTAGCCTTAACGTGTAAATAAACGGTGTGCTTAAGGTGCGAGTGTATGTTTGTGAATGCAAATGCATGAAGTGTCAGAGAAAAACATTCTTCATTAGAGTGACAAAGGGTGACCACTATCACATTAGATATAGAGTGAGGAGCACATCTTATGAAACACATATACACGTATTTTTATTTGTAGATATGAATAACGTTTGAGCTCTTGCCGTTTCAACAGCTATTTCGAGTCTTGAACTAGCTGTCGAAACGGTAGCTCAGCTGTCGGGTCCCGATTCTTTGTAATATATATATATATATATATATATATATATATATATATATAACGGCGTAAAATTAGTTATAAACACATATAAACACACACTAGTAAACTAAGGTAGAATACAATAACCAATACACAGTCACCCAAACACGAACACACATCAAACAAAACACTATACACACACGCAAACGCATGCGCAGGGAAGACAAAAAATAAACAAAACAAAAAAATAAATAAACAGACTAAATAAAGATGGCGTAGGCATACAATGCAACAGGAGGAAACATAATAGCAGCACTGACGATGTTGCAGATGTGCAACGAAAGAACTTTCTTAGACTATATATATGTGTTTGTGTCTATATTGTATCTGTATTTTTAACCGTTGGTCAGTCAATGGTAACATTGAGGACCGAATAAATTAAATTAACCGATATAAAAGACACAGAAGCGAAAACCAACCAAACAGTGAGTGTGTTCTGTTATTAATTCTGGCAATATTATTACACAAATATGACCCTCCCCAAGTATAACAATATATATATATAACGAAGGTATAGTGGTAAGGAACCAGATGGACCATAACGCACCAGAGTACTCAATACTTAGGGTAGTAGAGTGGGTAATAGGAACAAGCAATACCAATGAGAAATTTGGTGATTGTGGAAATGGATAGTAACCAGAAATTGTTTTTTTTTATATATTTATTTCCTTATTTTTATAATGTTTTTTTTAATCCCTCTCGATTTACCTATTCTTTCAACTCCCCGCCCCTCATCTTCTCCAGTACACTTTTCTCGACCTTTTATACACTATCCTTAGAATCAGGTGTATAGATTCCACTTTCAACGCTTGACTGGGTTTCCCCCACACCCTCTTTGTTCTACCGGAAAGATCAGCCACCCATACCTCCCACCAAATGCCATGATAGATTCATCTGTCTTTACAAGAAATTTTTTACCAATGACCTTGACAATTACTATCTTCCCATATAAGGAAATACCCCTTGAGAAGTTCGGCTATTTATTTACCAGGCTAAAAAATTTTATTTAGTCCAGAAATAGCCGTCGAAACGGCTTGAGCTCTGCCGTCGGGGTCATACTTGTTCCTATATATATATATATATATATGTTTCTCACTTACTGCTTCCCCGTTCTCTCTGTTTCTCTCACCTTCTTTCGCCCCCTCTGTCAGTTACACTTTCTCTCGACTGACCGCTTCCTCGCACTTCCACTCACTCACTCTCTGTTTCTCCCCTTCTCACTTCCTCCCGTTTGGCTAACAGTGGGTCTCTTCTTGCTTACATCCCACTCACGCTGGACGTGTCTGTACCTTTCGATCATGAAATCCACCCAGCTTATGCTGACCAGGACTACCATGTTGCCTGTTTATTTCCTTTCTTTGGTTTGCTTTTATCCTTCTATGTTGTTCACTTGTCCCCCTCGCTTTACGCGATTTACTGGTCCCAATAACTTTTTTTAGTTATTGCTCGCACCAACCTGAGGTATCTGATTTATAATGCGATGAAATAACAATGATGGTTGGAAAATCACTGACGAAGGACTATTTTTATCATATGTAACCTATGTGCAACCACGCAGTATTCTTCTTTCTTCTCATGTTTTATATATATATATATATATATATATATATATATATATATATATATATATATATATATAGAATTAGTATATCTACCAACATATGTATACAGATGTATACCTATGCTAGCAAATATATATGTTATGTCTTAGTACCTTTGTGGTTCTATGCAAGGGATGCAGAACAATTATATGAAAGACGTAAAATAAGAAAATTTTAAAATTAACTTACTTACTAAAATTTTCACTCCAACTAATTAGTTTCTGTGAGGGAATAAATATAGTTACGCAACGCAACAATAGAGAAATCCTTACGTCATCAGGGAGTCTATTCTCAGCTAAGTTCCCAGGCAATGCGCGGACACTAGGAACCCATATAAAAATAATAATTCAGTGGATGGAAAAAAGAGAGCGGGGACTAGATTCCAGGGCACTGAAAAATTCACTGCCTACTTGGTCAGTGGCAAATTCTAAAGAATTAATCACGTGACACTGAGGTTAATCAGTGAGGAGTGGAGTGGTAATAAGACAAGAGCCTAACTACTACCATGAAAGATAATAGTAATTTCGGCAAGTTTTGCTCAACAAATAATTTGGAGATAAATATAGAGAATTAGTATATCTACCAACATATGTATACAGATGTATACCTATGCTAGCAAATATATATGTTATGTCTTAGTACCTTTGTGGTTCTATGCAAGGGGATGCAGAACAATTATATGACGTAAAATAAGAACATTTTAAAATTAACTTACTTATTAAAATTTTCACTCCAACTAATTAGTTTCTGTAAGGGAATAAATATATTTACGCAGCGCAACTATAGAGAAATCCTTACGTCATCAGGGAGTCTATTGCGTTGCGTAACTATATTTATTCCCTTACAGAAACAAATTAGTTGGAGTGAAAATTTTAGTAAGTAAGTTAATTTTAAAATTTTCTTATTTTACGTCTTTTATATATATATATATATATATATATATATATATATATATATATATATATATATATATATATATATTTATTAAAATAAGAGATTAAAGTTTAAGCAAAGAATCGGTGCTTTCACCCTTAACGGGATCTTCTGAAATTTATTGAGCCCTCTTTGGATTTTAGTCTTCAAATTTATTATTTCCGCTGAGGCCCTGGAAATACTCTACGTCACAGACCACATCTTAAACAAAAAATCTGAGGCAACTTCGGCTTGTAAACATAAATTGCACAAAACTTTCTTGTATTACAGCCCTACGTTATACCCTAACGGATAGTACGATCTATACGCGGATATTTTACGTCTTGATGTGGTAGCTAAGTATATCTTATGTTTATACCATTACTTATTTGTATAGGTAAGTATATATTACCTGTATGTTTTGTGAAGGTACGTATACTTTCTCGTACGTATATTTGATTGTATATGTTATGGCGTATATTTTATATATTCTGGTACATATGTTTTGGTTATGTGTATACGTGAGTTTTGCGTCTGTGTGAGTATGCGGGTGTGTGTATATGTGTACTTCGTGTTTTGGTTGACGTATGTCTCCGAATATATGTGTATTTACATGTAGGTATGTGTGTGCGCTTGTTATTACGTATTTATTTATTTATATACGTTTATTTAATTATTTGTATACACGTACACACACACACATATTATATGTGCGTGTATTTGTGAGTGTTTTCGCGTATGCTTGTGTATCTACGTATATGGATGCGTCTATGTATTTATTTAATTTCAATTACCTCTGTATTTTATTTACTTTTTTCTTAACTCTGAAGCCGAGAATCATTCGGTTTCCTAAATAGAATTTTAGTCTACGACTTTGCGTGCAATTGTTCTCCACGCTCCACATAGGACGTATTATCTTCGTTTTTTCCGTTCATTGCCAGTGAACGTCTCTATGAACCACCTAATAGAATATTTGTCTACGACTTCTTTTAAACCATAAAAGTGGTTTTGTCTTTGCGTGTAATTGTTTTTCACCGCTCCTAATAATGACGTACTATATTCGTTTTTTCCCGTTCTTTGCCAGGGAACGTTTCCACGAACCGAAGTATCGTCTTCCTGTCTTCCTCCGATTGCAACGTTATTTGAAATATTCACTTCTGCGTTCACAGATTGACTTTGTTAGTTTCAGAAGATCCCGTTAAGGGTGAAAGCAGCGATTCTTTGCTTAAAATTTAATCTGTTATTTTAATAAATATTTGCTCTACGATTCTTATATATTTGATATATATTTAACCTTATCGAGCCCTCTTTGGATTTTAGTCTTCTAATTTATTATTATTACTATATATATATATATATATATGGTGTGGTGGTGTGGGTTATGAATGCAGGCATCTATTGTTATCGACAATGCGACAGAATTCTATCAGTTGTCAACAATCATTACATATGGATGTCTCATATGTAGTCGTAACTTCAAAGTTTGAATGTTCTTTATGTTCTACACTCTACCATTCCCCGATGGTAATTCGTCTTTGGCTATTTTTGTCCACCTCTCATGTTTGATACCCGAATAAGTGAAACCTCGTCTTAGCGCATCCCTCATACACATAGGCACATATGAACGGTTTGTTTATTTCTGCATGGAAGAATATTATATGTTATTCTTGCTGCAAAATAATATTTTCTCATATATCTATGTAACGTAACTCACAGAATAATTGTGTAAATATAACCAGACACTTCACCACAATTCTCCTCACATTCTTCTCACTCTGTCTCGTTATCACAAACCTATAAAGTTATTAACCAATTCTTCGATGCAATATATGTTACGTAAAAGAAATGTTACCTGATATCTGTCAAATGCTTATCGGTCGTTGTTCTTCAAATTTATCTATTCCGGGTAATTTGAAAATCGTTTTATATTCTAACCACAACTTTTTTTATTTTCCTTTCTTTTATTGACTAATAAAACATAAGAATATAACAAAAACAAAAAACAATAGCAAAAAACATTTTTTTCTTTAAAGTATTTATCATTTCCCAGAAAAGCGAAAGGGATATATGTTTCATATTTTCATTTTGTTTTCTCAGTATTTTGTTTTCTCTACTACAACTTGTGAGATTTCTTTTCAATAATTTTCATATCGGAATTAATATCTATTTATCCTTTTCAATTAATATTTTTGCTAAGAAAATTTAATTATCAAGGAAAGGAAACTGTAAGGGTTAATAATTCCAGTACTTCACTCTGGTTTCTGTAAAGTCAAATGAAAAGAGATAATTTCTTTCTGGTTAGGATTCTATACTATCTATCACGTACACCATCCCCAGCGAAGGGATTTGTTGTTTTGAGTTAATCACTTGTAGTAACCAGTTCAAATACCACTGTGTTGCTATTACTCTTTGACGAAATAAATTAATATCCTAAATACATTTTCGAAGCATCACTGCAAACTTACGAAATGCGTCAATCATGCAGTTTCAACATTGCCTAAATACGATGAACATTGAATCTGGTAATCTACAGTTTCATATCCACCACTTCATATATGTATATAATATCGATATATTTCTTATGCGAGGCTTTTAGTTTAATTGAAGATATAAACTATTTGTTGAAATACACTATTACCGACACCTATTTTATGTGGCTGGAGTTATTTAAATTATAGATGGTTTAATTGGGACTTTGACTCAAAACAGCGAATCACCAACAGAAATATCTCGAGAAAAGGAAAGTTAACAGTTTCAAAACGACCATATTTCGTTTAGGGCTTATATTATGTTTTTTCCGGCAAGAAATTTAACCAATATTGAAATGAGAGATACAACCACTCCTTTGACAGCCACCTCCCCTCAGAAATGCAATGGACCAGTGTTTGATCTGTTGGAAATCTATACCATTTTTGTTCACAATCATCGACGAAAAAATAAATATCATTAAAATATCCGTATCTGAATTTTCTCAAATACTTTTAGGAACAGAAAAACAAAAAACAAAAAATGACTTGACATATCGCAGCGTTTATGTCCACTGTAAATAGATACACGAAACTTGTGATTTCACGAAGAAATTCTCAACAGCAAAAGATAAAGTAATGTGAACTCCCTCCGACTAAATTCGAAACCAGCTCGACAAATCTTTATCTATTTCGTGCTTGAGAAGCTTATCCTTGCTTTATGGCATTCGTCAAAAATATCCATAAATAAAATGATTTCATCACGGCAGTAATTACTTATCTGCCATCCGGTATGTGCTCTAAAATATTTTTGGTTTGTTTTTATATTATTGTAGAAAGGCAAGTTACTCAACTCTGCTTGACCCAATTTATATGGTTGTTGAAAATCTAGATAGTCAAATCTTGACAGTTTCTCTTTCTGATTAAGGTGAGATTAATCTGATATCTACTTAAGGTTCAGCAGCAGGGGTTACTTTATAGCTGTGTCGTTCAATTTGTTCATTTATATTGAATTCAGTTTCACATGCTGATTGACATGGCAGAATTAGATTGTCAGACTAAATGCCAGCTCATCTTATGTTACATTCTATTAATTCCTGTGTTCAAATCCTGCTGGGATTCTCGTTTATTTCATCTCTCTAAAGTTGATAATTAAGAGGTAGTTCTATACTAGTGTTGATATAATTGACTATTCTACCCCATATAAATATATTGTCTTTTATCTGTCATTGAGGATTACGGATTCGTTTGTGACACATTCCTGCTAATAACATGCAGTTTCTTGACATGCTAAAAGCAACAGCAAAATCTCTCTCAAATCATGCCATAATATCTTAGATAAAGGGAGATATAGAAGCTCCTGATATACAAATATATGGGATAGCCACGACTAAAATGCTTTTCAACGTATGACTGCTCAGCACGATAGTAATAAATGACAAAAACAACATAAAGCATTAATTTCCATCGAGACATTCCCTTATCTGCAGTTGGCTGATATAAAGTGTAGACAGTATTTTTTCTTTTTCGTTCTGCAGCATGGAGAAGATATTGCTAGTCAAATGCATTAACCGTTTGCTCCATTTTCATTGTAGTAATTGGATTAAAACATTGCTGCGGACGGAAAGTTTCTATCGTCACCAATGACAACAGCATGACTTCAAACTATCATTGTCGACTCAGTGTTATAGAGTATTTTGCAGGCAGTGGTGTGAATGAATGGGTAGTATTTTTGGTGAAGGTTTGCCTTTCATTATATCAAAAGTTTTTCATTAACAGGAGTATATATAAATATATATATATGTATATATATATATATACATATATACATATATACATATATATATATATATATATATATATATATATATATATATATATATATATATATATATATGTGTGTGTGTTTGTGTGTACGTGTGTGTGTATGAGATAAATACACAAAATCACACGCTCATGTGTATATATATATATATATATATATATATATATATATAGGCGTATTGCACGTACGTGCATATATTCACAGTTATAATAGATGAAAATGGATATAATTAAAATCATGTCGACGAGAAAGTTCTAGATTACGGTTAATCGCAATGAAAACAACTTGTAAAAATATTCCTTATATAACCCAGATGTAATAGAGTAGTGGGAGAGTATAAGTTATATTAGGAGTGATTGAGTGGATAAAAAGGCTGAGAATCGCGGTAGGTTTAAAAATCAATAAAAGAGACTTGCCAATATATATAATACATATAACAATAAAAATAAAGTGAATTTAAAAATAAAATAAAATACATAAATAAAATGAATAAAATAAAATAAAATATAATGCAATATCATAAAAATAAGATTAAATATATGAAATTTATATAAGGGAAGTTTAAAGACATTAAGACTGAAGAATCACAAGACTAATATGCAAGAATAATTGGAACGTGTGTCTTAAAGTTATATACCGAAAACTATAAGAGAAGTGTAAATTGTCTAAATGATAGTACGTTCAGCCATTAGTCTATGGTTTATATTTCATGTAGTGTCTAACATATATAGGCCAGTAGCGTTAAATCTATTATATACATTAATATGCTTTTCGGTTATAAATCGAATATATTTAAATAAGATACCTTGTTAAAACATGGTTAAGTGCAGTGAATTAATAGTGGAATTTATAAATTTAAATTTAGTGCTAGTTCATAGCACATTCTGACAACCAGGGGCTTATGAGTATCACCACTCAGGAATCTTTTAGAGGCGGCCTTTACTCGCTTCGTCGTAGCAATATCACTAGAATATGAGAGTTTCCTTGGAAGCTAACATTCGTCCGATGGGAGTCGGCTACTGTCGCCACTAACCATCATATATAGTGGCCGTAATGGGGTTCCTCCGAAGAGTCTTGGAGTGACGTCGCTCAATAAAGTGTGTAGCTCGGATTCAGAGAGTCGCTTCAGCTACTTCTCCGAATTGAGAGATCACAACTCCGATACTAGTGACAAATGGTTGGAATGTTTAAGGAAAGAATGCTCGGCAGATGTCACGGGCAAGACCACCCGGAAAAAGACCTAGGGGTAGACCCCGGGAAAGATTGTTGGATAACATCCATGACCTCGACTGGCCTTGCTAGGGGATCCAGGTGGATCAATTGGAGAGGATCTATCTAAGTATCTCACAGACCCAGTGGAATGCGTGCGGGAAGAGTCAATACCCATGACCCTCCCAGGAATAACTGGAAGAAGAAGAAATTTAGAGCCAATGAAATTCTATTTTATTTTTATCATCTCATTCATAGTATAATTATAACTATACAAAATAAAACCTCTAGAAAAATGTGTAACTAAGAATCCAGTTAATTGCCCACTACAAAGGCACTGTTTGAGAAAAATATAATGCATAGATATAAAGTATCAACCAGAAATTCAAATAAATACGACATGGGCATCACATCTAACAATTTAAAAAATTATTTTATGCACACATAAACCTATTTAGAAATGAAAACAAGAAGTACGGTACATTACATGCAGAATTAGTCTGGATATTAAATGATTTGAAGTTACAGTATGGTTTAAGGTGGCCCATTATTAATTCAGGTAGCCTATATACGGTGACGATGGGAGTGCTCTGTGGAAGTTTTAGAGATATCAATGTCCGATAAACTTCTCGAAAACCGAGGACAGGAAATTATCATATGCTACTCGCACAAGTTTCTGCCAACTTATTCTAGGCATGTTTGTGATCCAACTTTGCAAAGTTTTTCTTTTAACTCAGATCACGGATTTTTCTAACTCGTGATGATATATTTAATTATATTGACGTCGCACTAAAGAACAATTTCCCAAACAAATTACTTAGTATTATTTTACAAGAACAACACCTAAGCAATCCCGTAAAATGTAATCAGAGCCATAGAACTAATTCAATTGAATGACACAATAAAGTTAATTTTTCTCTTTATTAGTTGAATCCCTAGGTAGCAGCAATCTACAATGAAGTGAGCATCTACCTCTGTGAGTTTTCCACTACTCACCGTACTGACACCACATTTGGCCCATAAAATTAGGCATCTATCTTATTTTGTTTTATGGATATATGCGCTTTTTGTGTGTGTACAAAATGGTGTGTGTTCCATTAAGATATATGTATGGCTATTTCTCTCTCTCTCTCTCTCTCTCTCTCTATATATATATATATATAGGCATTTTGTATAATATATATATATATATATATATATATATATATATATATATATATATATATATATATACTTAGGTTAATAGGAGTTAGGTATTGTATACCCGTGTCCCATTAAGGTATTGGCAGCATAATAATTAGCTCTATGCTTTGGAGCAGAGCCCTATGGCTCCACTAACCACTCGACTCCCGGGAACGAATATGACCACAGCTAGTAAACAAGGACCCACACCCCACCCCGCACCAAAATTAGACTTATTGTCCCCTGCTTTTGCTCTTTACTCTCTTTACTCTTTGTTCTTGAATGTTTGGTTGGTAGAGTCCATAACACCAATCAAACCCCTTTTATAGCTCTGATCCTACGGTTACGTAAGGAAGAAACATTGTAAGCCAATAAAAAAATGTTTGATGTTGTAGACGCTCTTGTGTTCTTTATCATATATATATATATATATATATATATATATATATATATATATATATATATATATATATATATATATATACATATATATATATATATATATATATATATATATATATATATATATATATATATATATATATATATATATATACAAATTTAAGGTATCATAACATATATATTACGTATAACATTTGTGCTTCTCATTAGAAAAGCTCGATGGACGTTTTTCCAGAGTATCAATAATTCAAATTTATATATATATATATATATATATATATATATATATATATATATATATATGTAAATTTGAATTATTGATACTCTGGAAAAACGTCCATCGAGCTTTTCTAATGAGAAGCACAAATGTTATACGTAATATATATGTTATGATACCTTAAATTTGTGCATATATATATATATATATATATATATATATATATGTGTGTGTGTGTGTGTGTGCATGTCTGTCTGTCTGTCTTTCTGTGTGTGTACATACATATATATACACACATATATATATAAATAAAACAAAATAAGATATATATATAGAGACATAGAAATAGTCATAATCTTATGAGAACACACAGCATTTTGTACACACATGAAAAGCGCATATATCCACGAAGAATACGTACTTCGGATGGAAAAAGTTCTCATTTCCTTATGGCCATTTCATGATTCGAGGAGGACCATAACATAAAATCTATCCAAGCACTCGACCATTGATCACTAACAATCAATTTTGGTTAAGTTATGGGACACGCGAATCAATCATGAGAAGAATGACGTCAATTAAAATTACATATATTTGCAATAGAGTTTATTATACAAAATGCCTGTCTATATCTGCGAGGATTCACGATCTATCCCAACGTGAAAAGCAGCGTGGTGTAAAAACATTTAACCCCAGGCTTCAGATACGAACAAAACAGGATGTCATTTCCACTAGAAAGAGGTACGAACTTTTAGTCGCAGCAGCTCAACAAATAGTGAATTTAAGGTATCATAACATATATATTATGCATGATATTTGTGCTTCTCAGAATATTTCCAAATATTACAAATACTATATACCTCTGACTGACGTAACATATAATCACCGGGAGATCAGTCACAATCCCAACGGCAGATTTTTATCTGAGAAACTTACAGAGCAAAGCTGATGCATAACAGTGATAGTAGTTTAATGCTGTGACAGAATTACGTGACCTTCTAAAAGTGAGATCAGTGGAATCAGCCGTGCCGTTAGAAAGAAACACGCGTTGACTGTAAAATTCAAATATCTAGCTAAATGAACGCCGGAACTCATCTTCAACCTGATTAGTTATGTGAATAACAAAGACAGAGATGCAAAATACGCATGTATATATATATATATATATATATATATATATATATATACTTCGTTTTTGAATTTGTTTTCTAAGATTTTTTATTTGAAACAAATATTGCTATACTTTGGGAGGGTCATGCTACCAATAAAAATACACGCACTTCTTGGTTTCACTTTAATGTATTATAAATTTCCGGCTGGTTGGTTGGTTCGATAACCGGATGGTTGTTTATATACTGTTAAAGCTCTTTCGTCACACATTCTGTGACCTCCTCAGTGACTAGGCTTTTATTTTGTGTCTCTCCTTTGTTCTGTCCTACACCATCTTGTTTTTGTGTGTAGCATGACCCTCCCAAATTATAACAATATAAGCCAGAGCTTCGATTATGCTGAACTTCCATCTGTATTATTATCTCTTAGACTTAATGATTAATTGATTAATTTAATTAGACAATTCTATTGATTGGTTAATTATTTATGTTTATTTAACAACGTCTGGTCGAGAGCTTTATTCGGTTTGTGGAAAGGAATTTATTGCTTTGTTCAAAATTTGAATTTCGACCGCCAAAAACCGGGGTTACCTCACTTTGGGAAAACCACGGGACCACCAGCAGTCTTGCTGTTATAATTCAAACCCGACAGCGGCATAGAACGGAAACCTGTTGCGAAAGTGAATCCTCTGTTCGATCTTCCAAAACCAATAACTTGCATACCCTGCAAGTGGATTTTGTTGATTTCGAATTCACAGAAACCTACCGGAGATATTGCTTAATATCGAGGCGATGGTCCAGCTTTGTCAAATTATCCTGAGTTGGTTTTCTCGTTGCTTTGGTCCTTGCGGCTGGCTTACCGGTCACAATCTTCAATTTGCCAAGCTGTCTAAACGTAATGTTATTACTCTAAGGTAAAATACCTTATTGAGTTCTTAGCTGCACATTCCGATTGCATTCGTTAGCATAGCTGCAACCGGAGCTTCGATTAGGTGAACTTCCATTTGTATATATATATATATATATATATATATATATATATATATATATATATATATATATACATATATATTTAAAAGAAGGAAAAGAATGACTTCACTTGTAGTTCTAAACAATTTAATTTCATTTAATAATATTGTAATTTTACAATTTGGTTTTGTAGATCTAGTAAGTTCTTTGTTAACATCAACGGGGAGATATTTTAAAGATTTCTGGTTAACTTTCCAGGAGAACTTTCTCGCATTCGTCGGTGGCGATTGTCAAACTGATCTCAGGCTATGTTTTGATGTGTGACTCTATATATAAGATATGTGGGTTTGTTGGGGGCGGTCAATGAGTGTGGGAGTGAAGGAGTGTTGATGAAGATTTAAAGGAATTAAAGCATATATATATATATATATATATATATATATATATATACAGAATATATATATATACGAGGTGTGTAAAAAAGGCGGGTGTCGTAAAAAATACTTCAAATCCAAACTAATCCTCTCGATTCTAAAACATATTCCCATCCTTCTCCAGGGATTCTTCACAGCTTCGTCGTCACGGCCTTCTTGGTGGCTTTCACGTCCGGAAAATGGGTCCCCTTGACTCATCATCGGTGATGACTCTCCCCGGCATATCTGGTTCGGTTTCAAGATGCTCGAGGATGTCCTGATACACCTGCATGGATCATTCCTTCTGGTCATTGTTCAGCAGCTTCGGCATCATCCTTCGCGCAGATCTTTCGCATGGCCACATCTTCGGTGATAATCTTCCAAACGATGTCGTGGTTCATGCCCAGCTCACTTGCGATCAGTGGAACAGTTAGCCGACGATCACCACACACCACCTACATCACGTTTTCAACATTAGACTCTGTCTAGTCTGTTGAAGGCTTTCTGCTACTGGGATCGTCTTCCATGAACCTTTCTTTGAACCTTTTGTACCACTCGAAATCCCATGAGCGCGGCATTGTCTCATCTCCGTACATTTTCTGCAGTATTCCGAGTGCTTCTGACGATGTTTTCCACAACGAAACAAGAAACTTGAGGCTGGTTCGTTGCTCTGTACCCCAAAGACGGAAAGATTGGCCAGTTGCCGCCACGGAGCGTTTGTGAGTGTTACATTTTCTAAAAGAATTATAAATTACTCAATGTTTCGATAGTTTGTATAGAAGGTTATAGAAATATTTAAATATATATATATATGCCAACACGGCTAACTGAATACGCGCGTGTGTGATTTCTCAATTTCTTTTCCATTCCTTCTTTTTCTCCCTCTATATCCTTCTATTTCATCTTTTATTTCTCAATCTATCTTCTGATGAAAGACTAGTGTCCAAAACGTTAAGATCCTTTTCCTATTATTTCAAGCGTTAAACTAATATATTTCTTCATTGTACTCTGCTGTGTGCTTTATTTCTGCTTACATTTTGCGCGCGCACACACACATAAACAAACACACACACATGCGTGTGAACGTATGCAAAGACATATATATACATGTATACTTGTATATACGTACATACATACATAAATACATGATGGCTGCAACTCGTTTTCGAGTAATGCTATCGCTTGATACTTAACCATGAACATCAGAGACGTGGCGTTTTAGTCCTGCTAGGGTCTTGCCTATGGCCAGCAATGGCATGCATCACAGAAAATGTCACATATCAAGCGATGACTGTGCTTGAAGCTTTTTTAAGCGAGGAAATGTTTGCGCGGGCCAATCACACTATCCGAACATCGAATGTATTTACCCAAATAGTATAACGGGTCTACATCATTGGATGTAAATGAAGTCGCAGGTTTTATATTAGTGACTTTCTCCCAAAGAGATGTCTTAATGAAGATTACGAGTCACTCGCTCCTCAAAAAAAAAAAAAAATAATCAAACAACAAATAATGTATTGGATGGCCGTTGACTCTCCTGAGTTACTCCGCGCTTTGACGAGTTTTGTTTTTCATCCTGCAGGGTGTCCAAAAGTGCCCTCCTCACCAAGTATGCAAGCTTGATAGGGTTGCCGGTTTAGTCATCGACGTCCCGACAATACACAAGTTGAACTGGACTACATGTTAACAGTAACATAGCTGAAGCGTGACCAGATGTAATGTACATACACACACACACACATATATATATATATGCATCATAAAAGGCCAAGTCACCTATCCGTATTTTTGTTTCCTGGTTTACTTATTTCATGCTATATGTGCAGTGAGAACGAATTTTAAAATAAGAGATTAGATAGATAAATAGAAAAGAGAACGACAGAGAGAGAGAGAGGGGGGTATGTTGAGAGTGGACGTGAGTGAGAGCTAGATAGATAGAGAGCAAGAGAGAAAGAGAGGGGGAAAAGAGGGGGAAATGTTGAGAGAGGAAGTGAGTGAGAGCTAGATAGATAGATAGATAAGAAGAGAGTGAAGGTTAGAGAGAGAACAAGAGAAAGAGAAATAAATAAAGAAAGAAAGAGAGAGAGAGAGAGTGAGAGAGAGAGAGTCTGCAGTCAGCCTGTAAGCAATGAAAGCAGTCAGGTGAGCATAGAAAGGGTTGAAACAAACTATGAGAAATGAAGAGATAGCGTGGGTAACTGGAAGTGGGAAGGAGACTGATAACGTTCTAGATTAAAGAGGGGGGGGGTCGAAGAGGTGACCTGATAAAATATATTACACGTGGAGAGAAAGATAGCAAATCGTCTAGATAGAAATTCATGTGACTTCGCTGAATGTGTGGAGAAAAGATGTGAGGAAATGAAGAGAAGAGTTGGATGCAGATTTTCATTGAAAGTTAAAAAAAGCAGAAGGAACTACATAGAAAGAAAAGAGGAAGCGAGGAAATAATGACTTTAGGAGAGTGAGTCATGACAATAATGAAGTAGAGTAAGGCAGTGAAGAGATGACATTTCAAATATACAAAATTAATTGCAAATCAAACAGACATAGAAATTCTCAGCCACTGAGAAACTGTTTGACTTAGAAATGCGGAAAGAAGACAAAGATGATCTCAAGAATAAGATAATGTTCTGTTTGAATTGGAACAAGTGCTGGAAAATCACAACAATGAGCGTAATAAGAAAAAGAAATAAAGTTCGAGATAAAAAAAGAATAAGACTAACTGAAAGATAACCAAATGAAACACAAAAGCACTTCATAGATTGTGTACAGTTTATATTTGTAGATGAACAGTTGTATTACTTGGAATATGACACGCATGAAAACACGTGTCTGATCATTCAGATATTTGCCACAATCTGAACGATTAAACAGATGCTTTCACATCAATAAAGCGACGAGTATTGGACGTTCGAGTCCACAGTTGTTCATCTATCTACACCCCCCAAACACACACTCACACACACTCACACGCACGCACGCACAGACACACACTCTCACACGGTCTCACACATACACATATATATATATTATTACTGTTTTATACATTTATTTGGAATATGTCACACACACGTACACATTCGTACACATTCGTACACATTCGTACACAATCGTCACTAAATGTAAGCTACAGCATTTCTCCTGCTTCTACCAGATTAGACATTATGCTGTCTAGGATTGCACTCACGGTACTTGCGTTTAATTGCTTTAACTGTTAACTTAATCCTCTACATTAATGTTCAAACCTGAAAATATTAACTATTTGCTGAATTTTATGCATTAAATTACCATTTACACACACACACACACACACACACACACACACACACACAACAAACAATGTGTTTCGGTCGATCTCAGTAAATTTTCGTTACAACGAATTTTTTTATACCCTGTGAATTTCGTTATAACGAAATTTCGCTGTATATATAGTTGCACAAGAGAGTTGTTTACCTTATGTTTGTGTTTGTGTGTGCGTGTGTGTGTGCATGTTGTATATATATATATAATAAGGAGTTGACGGACCCAGCATATTTATCAATGCCAAGA
>OZ024740.1:385193414-385203414 GCA_964016885.1 Eledone cirrhosa | reverse complement strand
GAGTACTCTGGTGCGTTATGGTCCATCTGGTTCCTTACCACAATTACTTTATTATATATATATATATAAACGTTAGAATATGTGTAATAAGGCCAAGACAATGCAGGTATGGACATAGAAAAAAGAATGCAATAGTGAGAGATATTGATGAGAATTCGTCTTTCACCTTGAATTTATTTAAATGTCCTTAATTTTCGAGATAATATCTCTTCTTCGGAGGGAAGTAAAAGTCTCAGACCAGCGTCTTAAATTTCCAATGAAGCCATGCTGACCGGAAATAGTATAGAGTTCTAAATTTAATATCAAAGAATTAAAATTAGGTGGGTAAAGAGTAGTCTCCCTTTAAGAGGGGTTTGTTTATGTTTTTGTTGTGTTTTTTAAATTATATATACGTGCCTGTATATGTGTGTGGGAGAAAGCATGAAGGTGTAGGTATGTGTGTGTGTGAGTGTGGGAAGATAGGTCTAATCGTAAAAGTGGTGGGTAGATGTTATCTGGTGTTAGAACTGGTTTTGTGTGTGTATGTGTGAGAGAGAATAAGTGGAGGTGTGTGCGTGTGTGTGGGGTGTGTAAAGTGGGGCTAGAGGCCCTATCAGGTTATAAATTGGGTGTTGAGCTCTAGTCTATTATTGATTGGTGGATGTGTTCTATCTATAATGAGTGCTTCCTTGATTCTAAGATTACCGAGGTTTCTTTCTTTAGTTTCTATCCTAACTGTTATGTTTTTATCAGTGTTTTTGCATTTAACTAGGTGTTTCTTAAATGAGGAAGCGTTAGTATTGAGGTGTTCTTTTATTCTTATGTGGAGTGGTCTGGTGGTGCTACCTACGTAGAAGTTGTTGCATTTGTCACACTCTAGTCTGTAGAATACGTAAGCCTGGTGGCATAGGTCTGTGTCGTTGATGGGGCAGTTGGCTAGTCTGCAGCAGTTGTCATGTCTGGTGGAGTGTCTCTTAGCTAGCCGTCCACGCAAAGAAGGACCCGAATGGGCCAGTTGAATATCCAGACCTTCTCGTCTGATGGCTCTGCGGATGGCTGTTGTTGTTTCTTCACTGAAGTGTGGGAGCTTCAGGAAGCAAGTGTTAGTGCCTCGGGTGTGGTGTCCTCTGTTCTTTCTGGCACGGTTTGTGGTGGATGTCGTGTATCCGTTCAGTTTGAGTACTTCCAGGAAATGTGTGGTGTGTGTGTCTCGGTCTCTGGCGTCGGTGCATTTGTTCTTGATACGTGCCAGTTCGTTCTTTATGTATCCGAACTTGGCACCGAGTGGGAGGGCCGATCTGAAATGTACGAACATTAGATAGAACACATCCACCAATCAATAATAGACTAGAGCTCAACACCCAATTTATAACCTGATAGGGCCTCTAGCCCCACTTTACACACCCCACACACCTCCACTTATTCTCTCTCACACATACACACACAAAACCAGTTCTAACACCAGATAACACCTACCCACCACTTTTACGATTAGACCTATCTTCCCACACTCACACACACACATACCTACACCTTCATACTTTCTCCCACACACATATACAGGCACGCATATATAATTTAAAAAACACAACAAAAACATAAACAAACCCCTCTTAAAGGGAGACTACTCTTTACCCACCTAATTTTAATTCTTTGATATTAAAGTTAGAACTCTATACTATTTCCGGTCAGCATGGCTTCATTGGAAATTTAAGACGCTGGTCTGAGACTTTTACTTCCCTCCGAAGAAGAGATATTATCTCGAAAATTAAGGACATTTAAATAAATTCAAGGTGAAAGACGAATTCTCATCAATATCTCTCACTATTGCATTCTTTTTTCTATGTCCATACCTGCATTGTCTTGGCCTTATTACACATATTCTAACGTTTATACCCCATTACACAATGCTTCAAGTGAACTATAACCTCCTCCATATATATATATACATATATAACGAAGGAAGTGTGGTAAGGAACCAGGTGGACCATAACGCACCAGAGTACTCGATACTATAGGCAGTAGAGTGGGTAATAGGAAAAGAGTCAGGACCCCGACGGATGAGCTCCAGCCGTTTGGACAGCTAGTTCAAAACTAGCTGTCGAAATGGCCAGAGCTCAGCCGTCGGGGTCCTGACTCTTTTCATATATATATATATATATATATTTATATATATATATATATATATATATATATATATATATATATATATATAGTGGTAGAAGACTGGAAGGTAATATCCGTAGTGGTAGAGCACTCAGTCCATGGGACGAGTTAGGTAGAAGTGGTTACACAACAGTTAGTTCACCAAACCAAGAACAATTGTTTCACCTTAGCGGATCCTCAGCTAGTAATGGACATGGTTATATGGTGTTCCGTATGTGAAACAATTGTTCTCGGTATGGTGAACTAACTGTTGTGTAACCACTTCTCTCTCTCTCTCTCTCTCTCTCTCTCTCTCTCTCTATATATATATATATATATATATATATATATATATATATTTAAAAGAATAGAGGTGTAACACACAAGTTATGATATATTGGTAAACGGAATAGAAAATGCTGACAAATTGTTCACAGTGAAAAATAGTTTAATTAGGAATAAGTGATAATTAGTTTTACCGGTTGCGCATTTCTAATGCTTTTCAAAAATAATTTTGAGCTAGAGCGTCCGTGATGTTTGCTCTGATCTGGAGCAAACATCACGGACGCTCTATCTCAAAATTATTTTTGAAAAGCATTAGAAATGCGCAACCGGTAAAACTTAAAACCAAAACTTAATACTAACCAATACTATTACTAATTATCACTTATTCCTAATTAAACTATTTTTCACTGTAAACAATTTGTCAGCATTTTCTATTCCGTTTACCAATATATATATATATATATATATATACACACACATATATATATATATATATATATATATATATATATATATATATATATATTGGTAAACGGAATAGAAAATGCTGACACATTGTTCACAGTTGAAAAATGGTTTAATTAGGAATAACAGAGTATTAGTGATTGTATGGGTTAGTATTCAGTTGTGGTTTTAAGTTTTTAAGTTTTTACCGGTTGCGCATTTCTAAATGCTTTTCAAAAATAATTTTGAGATAGAGTGTCCGTGCTGTTTGCTCTGATCTGATTAGTTTTGGGAATTCTACCTGTTTTTATGTTAAAAAAGTGGCTCCAATTTGCAAAAATTATTGTGGTCAAAACAATTTTGATTGGTCGGTAGAGGTCATGTGAATGTAAAAAATTGATTTTGCGCCAAGACTGTTTTTATGTTAAAAAAGTGGCTCCAGCAAAAATTATTGTGGTCAAAACAATTTTGATTGGTCGGTAGAGGTCATGTGAATAAAAAATTGGTTTTGCGCCAAGATTGAGAAATGACTCTTTCACAACAAATATGTGTGTGTGTGTGTGTGTGTGTAGTAGTAGTAGTAGTAAGGTGTTCGATGTTGTGATAATGGTTAGCAGCGATGTGTGTCAAATGGCTATTAAGATAAGTGTGTGTGTGTGTGTGTGTGTGTGTGTGTGTGTGTGTGTGTGTGTGTGTGTGTGTGTGTGTGTAGCAGAGTAATTCGTGCTGGCAGGGATGGTCAGTAAGAATGTGTCTGAAAGCAATGGGGGGTATTTTAGCATGTCAAAAGATATTTTTCAGCTTTTGTCTTATACGGAGAAGTGCGTGTGTGTGTGTATATATCAGTCTCTTTGTATGTTGATGTACGCGTGTGTGTGTGTGTGTATATATATATGTGTGTGTGTGGGGGGTGGGGGGGTGGACCAGTATTTTTTTCCCCCTGGTAAAATGGTGTACATTATTCGATTTTTTCAGTAAAATCGGTTCTCTTTCAAAAATCTTAACAATAAAAGGTGTGAAATGATATTCACTATATATATATACACACACATATATTCACTATATATGTATACATATATATATATACATATATACACATATATATGCACATATATTTTTTTGTGTTGCACCATAGAGCATGTGTGTTTACGTATGTCATTGTGTTTATATGTGGGTAGAGATGTGTGCTGATGTAGGTATGTATGTTGACGTGTGTATGTTGTGGGTTCGTCTAGGGAGAAGTCTTTAGACGGGGTCCGTATTTGTTAGTGAAGTAAGATTCCTTGCTGATGCGCTGGGTGTGGGTGGAATTATCTTTAAATTTGTAGAGGGGAAAGATTCTGAAGTTGGGATGATTTTGGGCGGCACAGGTATCAATGTGTTCACTCAGTGGTATTTTCCTGTATTCCCGTATTTTGATTTGGGATCTATGGACAGTCATGCGTTGGCGGAGGCTGTTTTTGGTCTGGCCTATGTATTGTTCTCGACAACCTGAACAAGTTAATACATATATTAGATTTTCCGATGCACATGTGAAATTGTGTTTTACTATAAAACGTTGTCCATCTTTGAAATAGAATTCCAAACCCTCTATTGGGTTGATGCAAATGCCACAGTTGGGTCTATCGCATTTTTTTACTGTGGGTTTCGTTGTTGTGGTTGGCAGTACTTTGGCATGTGTTAAGATGTTTTTCATTGACTTGGATTGTCTTTTGCTCTTTATGATATCGTGTGTTCGTAGAATTTGGTTCATTCTATGGTCCTTTTTCAATACAGGGATGTTCTGGAGGATGGTGTCAAAGGCCTCATTGTTGAGGGGTTGTGTGTGGAGATGTATGGAAGAGCTTTTAGTTTTGGTTGATTTACTTTAGGGTGTCTAAGGTCCTGGGTACTGAGTTTTAGGGCACGTTGGATTCCATTGTCAATTAGTGATGCAGGGTAGTCCCTGCCTATGAGTGTGTCCTTTAGTTCTTGTAGCCGTAAGTAGCAGATGTTTTTATTGGAGACTATAGTACAGATTCTCTTGGCTAAGTTGTAGGGAATATTAATTTTAACGTGTCTAGGGTGGCAAGAGTTGAAGGGGAGATATTGCTTGGAGTCTGTGGGCTTGTAGTATATGTCTGTTTCTATTTTTTTGTTATGGAACTTAATGAGGATGTCGAGGAAGGGGAGTTGTTGATGGCTGTATTCCATCGTGAAGTTAATATTTGTGTTGAGCCCATTTATAAGGGTGTGAAATTCTTTAAGTTTTTCGATGTTTTCGTGCCAAAGGATGAAGCAGTCATCTAGATATCGCTTCCAGTTCCTTTCAATGTGTAAGTGGAGGGTGTTTCCAAATTTGTTTAGGACTTTAGTGTAGAGGGTGATTTCCAGGTATCCCATGACTAGGTTGGCATAAGTGGGGGCTGTTTTCGTTCCCATAGCGGTCCCAGATTTCTGCCTGTAGGGTTTGTTATTGAAAACGAAGTAATTGTTCTCCAAGATAAATTTGAGTCCCTCTATCACGAATTCTTTTTTGATGCGTTGTGGGAGTTCATTGTGGAAATTATCCAGCCAGAATTGGATAGCTTCTATTCCTAGGTTGTGGGGGATGTTGGAGTATAGGTTGACTACATCGAACGTCACTAGTAGGGTTTGTTCAGAAAGTGGCATATTAGGGAGGTGATTGAGCATATCTAGGTCGTCCCTTATATAGCTTTTGATGTGCATGACCTCTACCGACCAATCAAAATTGTTTTGACCACAATAATTTTTGCAAATTGGAGCCACTTTTTTAACATAAAAACAGGTAGAATTCCCAAAACTAATCAGATCAGAGCAAACAGCACGGACACTCTATCTCAAAATTATTTTTGAAAAGCATTTAGAAATGCGCAACCGGTAAAAACTTAAAAACTTAAAACCACAACTGAATACTAACCCATACAATCACTAATACTCTGTTATTCCTAATTAAACCATTTTTCAACTGTGAACAATGTGTCAGCATTTTCTATTCTGTTTACCAATATATAATAACTTGTGTGTTACACCTCTATTCTTTTAACTATATATATATATATATATATATATATATATATATATATATATATATATATATATATATATATATATATATATATATATAATATATATATATATATATATATATATATATATATATATATAAATGAAGTCTTTAGGTGCAGAACTGCTCCATTCATACACATCGCTATATCACTATTCATTTTCATATATGTCGCTCTATCTTCCTTTTATTTTCTCTCCCTCACCCTTTGTTCTTCTGCGGCTCCCATTACTGTCTGAACTCTTATCTACATCCTTCCTACCAAGCTCCTTTCTCCCCGTCCACTGATCTGGTCTGTGCACTCTGTTTCGTTTACTTTTTGTCTATCACCTTTATTAGATATAGAGCCATTGCTCGAACTAACTTGTATCAATCTCCCAATTCCTCCTACGGTTACTTACCTATATTTGTGTATTGCGTTTTTTTTCTGCATTTGATTGTAACAATTTTCCTGTCTTGTATAGATAAGTAAATATTTCATCTTGTTTCTGTGTCTAATGAGTCGAAAAAAAAAAACGATCTGAACGGCTGTCGTTCAGTAACTGTCGTTTTCATAATTTTAGAGACTATTGATGCGATGGGAAAAATAGTCATGTCTCTAAAGCATCCGAAACTATGGAGTATCCCAGAAATCAGTCAATGACCGAAAACTGTCCATGTGTCTGTCGTTTCCCAATTTTTAGTGTTTTTTCGTCAGAAAATAAACCTCATACTTTGCACACATATATTGAGTATACACCATTCAGTTAATGTCTGAACATTTTGTGTAAACTAATAATAATAATAGATGTGAAGATCTCGTTAAGGGTGAAAGCAGCGCAGCAATTCTTTGCTTAAACTTTAATCTGTTATTTTATACATATATATATATATATATATATATATATATATATATATATATATATATATATATAACAGTTAAATAATGGAGTGACACCATCAACGATGTTTCGCTCTTCACGAGACTGTATACGATATTGCAGAATACAGTTGGCAGTGTCTATATGATAGAATTTTCTCTTGCTCTTTCTCGCTTTCCTTCTTGTTATTCGGACTAGTTTGATTCTGCAACTATTACTCCTTTCTTCATAAATTCCCTCCAATGTTTGAGGTTAGTCGCTGTCTACTCTCATGTAGTTGTAATCAGGCCACCCGCTTGACCGAGGTGCCGTTTGATATCTTTATAACGGAATTTTTGGCATCTTCTTAGCTCGCTGTAGAGCACTGCTCTGGTTATTCTAGTATCCTCCATATGACTCACATGTTCAACCAAGTGCAGATGTGACTTCAATAGAATAGGCTCAACACTAGGTATATTTGCATGCTTCAGGTGCACTTACTTGTGGATATGGCCTCACCAGGAGATATTCCTTATGAATCGTAAATTGCGCAACTAGCAGCTAATATACTTATCAATATGTTGAAGATAAAGTGTGTAAGTCGTAACAGAGTACAGCAAACAGAATAGTACTATTGCTTGGTACATTTTGTAATTGTGGACTGTTTTATGTCACGTTGTTTGAGCTTTCCAAAAGTGACCGCAACAGAATGGACGCGACGATCTACTTCACAGGGCTCCTTGCTCAGGGGAGATATACACTTCATGATTTTGCTGAGGAAAACGTTAATCTGGTGACAAAGGACACTGGAGGTCTCAACGGTAACCGACAAGAAACGACAAGGGTCTATTAAAGCTCTATATATGGATACCTTCTACTTCTTTGCGTTACGGGTGGCAATGTCCGGGTTTGTGACGAAGCGACAGGGGTGGAATGTGAGAACACGTCACATACGTGAACAAGCTTATCTCGTCCGGCCACTTATTGTCACCACAGTTGAGGTTGGCAGGCTCCAGTTGTGATGAGCATGGCCACCCCAAGGCTCATTCTTAAGATATCATTTAAAGCGGCGTGTCGAGTGAACTGACCTAGAGAGCGGATGTAGTCAAACATTCATCAACTACGTTTCTGTGTAGCTCAAAGACGCGGGGGCCATGGTTCAAGACCACTCCAATACGGATGCACCTAAAATGACGAAAGGTACTCTGTATAAAATGACGAAATGACTCTGTATTCCGTTTATCTTTCACCGAAAGTATTTTTCATTGCATCTCTTCTTTCCATGATATCCGGATTACATTGAGTTCTTCATACGGATTGGACACTACCGTAAACTCTTGGTAGATTTATCTACATATATATATATATATATATACACATATACACACACACACACACACACACATGTGTGGGTACAAGCATACACATACACACACACATATACATACACATACATACATTCACACAAACATACAACGTACAAACATACACATACATGAATGCACTCCTCTACATATTCACACACGCAAATAAATATAAGAAAAAAATATATAAATATATATTAACAAATTTTTGACAGCGATACATGCCCCAGCTAACAGGACAGACACACGTGGTAAGTAATACACACAAAAGCACATATACATACGTACGAAATAGTAAACACATACACACACTCTCAAACATAAATATACATATACAAATACATAAACACGTACATACACATACATACACAAACACGTACACGTATATAATATAAACACACACATGTATATGTAATTATATACACACACACACACACATATATATATATATATATATATATATACACATACAAAAATATAAAAATATAAACGCACACACACATATAAATACGTAAACACACATATATACATACATAGCTAAACAATTATACACATGCAAATACGTATATATCAAAAGCACGCACAACCTAATACAAACACACACACACACACACACACACCCACACACACACCCACACATACATAAAAATAAATAAATACACACGCAGACATATACATACACACACATACATATACACATATATACATATACATATATATATATATATATATACATATATATATACATACACACATATACATATATATATATATATACATACATACACGTACACATACACACATGCATACACACACACATATACATGTGTGTATGTGTAAAGCTCAGTATTAGATAAGACAAATGAACCTTACATAAACGTATATATAGTAGTAAAGTAATAAAGCCATACAAGGCAATTAATCCATTCACCAGAGGTTTCTTAAAAGCAAAAAAAGTTTCCTTCAATCTTCAGAATGAAAAAAAGCCTGGTTTATCCACATATACATACATACACACACACAAATATACAATTATATACACACATACACACACGCACACACATATATATATATATATATATATATATACATATATATATATATATATATATATATATATATATATATATATATATATATATATATATATATATATATATACACAAATATATACATACATATATATACACACACACATATATATATACACACAAAAATACATTCACATACACATAGGTATGTGAAGGGCAGAACAAAAAGAATATATGGGGGGGGGGGGGGCATAAGAGAAGGTAAAATATAAGGGGAGGTAAGGGAGAAAATTTTTTTTTAAATATACAAGAGTACAGAAGGTAGAGTCAGCAAAATAAAAACCGTAGCAAAAGTAAAGAGCAGAGAAGGAGTTCAAGGCGGTTGATTTCTCATAGGAGTGTCAATCCAGTTACAGATCAGATGCGATTTCAGATGAGGACAGCATCTGAAGATCTCAGTCTTTGAGTTAAGGCAAGCGGAAGTGGCTCTCAAGTTTAGCAAAATCCTATACTTTTCTGTGGTGCACAGAGAACAATTCTTTGTGCCCCTTTGGTACTCCCTCGAATGGTCTAATATAGACCAATCAATAGAGTACGGGATATTACTATCCTTGAGATCCCATACCTTACTTGCGAGGGCCGTTGATGTTCGTTTATCAGAGTGCTTAAAAGAAGCGACATGTGAGTAAAATCTGGTTTTAAACCTGTCCTGGGTCATACCGACATATCGCTCACTCCTGGCTGGCTGGTTGTTGATAACTGGCGTTATCTTAGCCTCATAAACGACAGATTTTGTGTTACATTTACCCTGCAATGGGCATTCATCCGGCTTCCTGCAACTGCATC
>OZ024740.1:385113414-385185914 GCA_964016885.1 Eledone cirrhosa | reverse complement strand
TTTTGTGTGTGTGTATGTTTGTAGGAAAGTGATTCTATTAGTAGACATGGGGGAGGGAGTTGTGTGTTTGTGTGTGGTGGGAGGGGTTATGTGTGTGGGCATGAGTGTTACGTGTGTGTGTGGGGGTGGGGGGTGGGGGTGGGGGGTGGGGGTGGGGGGTGGGGGTGGGGGGTATGGTTAGCATGTTAAGATGAAGAGAATATATATTTTGTGTGCGTATGTCTGTGTGAAAATGAACATATTTTCTTTATTTATTCGTATTTGTTCTGTTGTATTGTCAGCGCAAAGGTAAAATGGGAAGACTTGGAATTTGGGTGTCTTATTAGTTGCGCATATGTCTAGATGCGCGCTTAGTGGTATCTGTCTCGTGGTTGGATCTTGTAATTGTTGGCGATGAACTGTCATTCTGTTTCTGAGTGTGAGTTTAGTTTGTTCTATATAATCTGCATTGCATCCTTTACATTTAATGGCATGAAGTAGATTTTTTGATGAGCAAGTGAAGTGATTTTGTACAGCAAAATTTTGTCCTGATTGAAATGTATATGTGTTGCCTTCAATGAGGTGAATGCAGGTTCCACAATTAGAGCGACCACATTTTTTGACAGTTGGTTGTGGGTTTGTGGTAGGTAATTTGGCATTGGTGAGTAATGTTTTCAGTGATTTCGGTTGTCTTTTGCTTTTGATTATTTTGTGTGTTTCAAGAGCTTTTTACGTTCTTGTGTCTTGTTTCAATAGTGGGATGTTCTTGTGAATAGTGTTGTAAGCTTCCGCATTTCTTGGGTTGTGTGTTGAGATATATGATAGAATATTTGACGTACCTTGAGTTTGTTTCTGTTTTCGTAATTCCTCAATGCCTATTAATTTAGCCCTTTCTATTCCATTATTTATTAGTAATGGTGGGTACTGTCTTTCGGGTAGAATTTCCTTTAATTCTTGAAGTCTTTTATTTCGCGTTTCATAATTGGAAAACATTGTGCAAATTCTTCTTGCTAGGTTAAAAGGAATGTTCGTCTTCGTGTGCTTTGGATGGTTGGAAGTGAATAGCAGGTATTGTTTGGAATCTGTTGGTTTGTAGTGTATGTCAGTTTCAATATTTGTGATTTTTTAAAGATTAAGATGTCCAGAAATGGGAGTCGATCTTGGCTGCATTCCATTGTGAATGAGATGTGGTTATTGATGCCGTTAATTACATTTTTGAAATCATTCAGTTGGTCGAGTGTGTGGGACCAAAGAAAGAGACAATCATCCAAGTAGCGTTTCCAATTCTCTGATAAATATTTGTGGAAGTTCAATCCGTATTTTGATTTGGACTGTTCATATATCTGGACTTCTAAGTATGCCATGACTAAGTTGGCATAAGTTGGAACGGCTTTTGTACCCATCGCAGTCCCCGATATATGCTTGTAAGTACTGCCATCGAAATCAAAAAAGTTGTTCTGTAGGATAAATTTTAATCCCTCGGTGATGAAGCTTTTTTCTATTCTGCCAGGTATCTCATTGGGATATTTCTCTAGCCAGAATCCTATTGCTCCTAGTCCGTATTGGTGTGGGATCGTTGTGTAGAGATTCACTACATCGAAAGACACAATAATAGTGTCGTTGTTGACATGTTTGGGGAGGTGGTTTAAAAGGTCCAGATCGTCTCTTACAAGGCTTGGTATGTGTTTGAGAATTGGTTTTAGTAGTATGTCTATACATTTGCTCAGTCTGTGTGTTTCACATTGTGGGCCCGCTACAATTGGTCTTAATTTAAGGTCTATGGGGTATTGTGTGTTCACGCAGGCTGAGGTGGATTGTTTAGAGGCATCGTTAATTATTTCACACTTGTGGATCTTCGGAAGTCCGTAAAGGTTGCTGGTTTTTTATTAAAAATGTGTTAAATAATCGCGTTCCTTTTTAGTTATGTCTTCCTGGTATCGACACATCAGTGTGTTTAATCTGGTCATTGTTTTTGATTGCTGGTAGTTTTTTACTCTTTCATAGTAATTAGTATTTTGTAAGAGAGAGAACATACAATTGTTATATTTTTCAGCATCCATAATGACAACAGTACTTCCCTTGTCCGCTTCCTTAATTATAATGTCCGTATTGTTTTTTAGTTCATGGATAATCTCCCCTTCCCTTCGACTCGTGTTGGGTTTGGGTTTAGGTTTCGGTAGTTCATGGTAAGGGAAAGTAGCTAAATTTGTCACAAAATTTGTCCAGAACTCTGTTTCTACCTTTTGTTGGGTTGTAGCTGCTTTTATTCCGTACAATTGATTGGTCGTTATTATTCTTGTCAAATAATTCCTCTGTGAGATGTAATTTTCTTCAGAAGTGTGAGATATCGTCATTTATATCATTGAGGTTAGAGAATTGTGGTGTTGGTGTAAATTTCAGTCCTTTGGAGAGAATTTTAACTTGTTGGGCTGAGAGGTTTGTATTTGAAAGGTTGATTATTTTCGGTTTTTCAAAATCGGTTTGTGCCACTGGGTGTTGTGGGTCCTGTAGCCTTGGTCTAAAAAATGATTTTTCTGGAACGTTTTTTCAATGGTATTATTATATGTAATGGCATTTCCCCTGTTGTTGTCTGGTCTTGTATAGAAGTTTCGGACGTATTGAGGTTCGGTTTGTTGATAGTCCGAGATGTAGATTTTGTTCCTTTGTGTGGGTTGGGATCTACCATTTTGAAACAGGTTCTGTGTGGGCAGGGGTCTACGGTTTTGGAATAGGTTTTGTGTGGGTTGTGATCTGCGGATCGGGTCCTGTCTTGTGTTGTGGGATCTTCGGTTTTTGTTAGTAGGGTTATAGTTTTGTCTATGGGTTCTGGGATTGTCGTCATAGTTTTGTTGGGGGTATAGTGGACGTTTTGTTAGTTTTTTGTTATTTGTTGTTCATATAGTGTGTGAGTTTTAGTTTGTTTTAAAAATGGGTTACCAGTATGTTGTTCATTTTTGAAATCCATTTCGTAGTTATTGAGCCAGGTGACGTTTTTTCCCATCACTGGAGGGATGTTAGTTCTTCATCCTCACAATTTTCTTTCCAAAGTTTTAAGGTTTTTTCATAGAGTAGGCCTTCAGAGTGCCTTGAGATTTCTGTTTCCATCTGTTGGTCGAGTAACTTGAATTTTTCTTCGTTGGAGTTGGCTCTTAATCGCAACAGTTCTATTTCTATTTTAAATTGTTCTCTATATATATATATGTAGATAATTATAGTCATGTTTATGCGTATATTTATACATTTGTAAAGTAATGGTTTCATATCACATCTATTTTGACCTTTTGCAATTTTTTGCTCGTGAATTCTTTTTAACAATACGTTCCAGATGGTTCAAGAACGTTCGATACATTTGGCTACATAAAGATTCACACCTTTAGCAATAAATTCTAGTCTCTTGAATCACTATAGCTTCCTGGTTATACACCCACCAAAAAAATCCCCCCGATACACACGCATATGTGTGTGTATGTGTATGCGTGTGTGTTGTATATATCTGGTGTATTTGCTGTGTACATGCAGTGCATTACCGTTTGACTCACGACAAACCCCAGCGGTTTCCATCGAATAATTACCAGGTTCATACTAAAATCGATTCAATCCGCTATATTTATGTCTTTGAAAATTATAGCATTGTACCAACATAAAAAAACAGTCGAATAGTTAATACGCTCTTTACTACAGTGAGGGTCTATTTCATTGCTAAATGTAGCGACCTAGCAATTTGGTAGTGGTAGGATATGAACCATCAACTCTTCTGCCAATAATACAACACTTTGTCGACTAAAACAGCTACAGTACTCTTAAAAAATAATCATAAACAGTAGCTCTACGAGTTATTATTGTTTGAAGAATGAAAATTAAATCAATGAGAAAAAAAGAACAAAATTAAAGCAAAGAAAAATTTTCATTCAATTTACTTTCGATAGAAATGTGTTTTGTTTCTGAGTTGTGTTGATTGCTTCTCCCAAATTAAAATAGTATCCGCATTCGACCTACATCTGTAGAAGACAAACTGGTTTTTCATCAGCAATATTACACGGACACCACGTAACTTTATCAATATGAAATTATATGTATGAACGCAAAGACATATTGCGATAGAAAGATAGATGTAGAAATAAATAATATTGAAAGTCATGTTCGATAGAGCAGCAGACGGATCAGAAGACTGATTAATATGTTAAATAAAAGATTTAAAGGTAAAGACAAGCAAGATTAAGTTTCTGATAACAACGTTGTATTTGCAATCGTAATTATTAGTTTATTGATTTATAATGAAGCAGGAATTACTTTGTTCGATTTTTCATGTTCTAAGATATCTGACGATATCAATAGAATTTGATTGACTAAGCTTTAAAATACCTGTATACTTATTCTATTTCTCAAACATTCCTAACTGTTCTTCATTAGCAAAGCTCACTTGGGAACGAAAGGTGTTAAAAAATCTCTGGTTCTTTCTCCTCACAAATCAAACACTTTCGAATAATTTCCTTAAAACAGTGAGCTTTCATATAATTCAATTGGTGCTTTGATTTGTGTATAATACACACGCTTCAATGTTCAATAGCCCACTGATTTGTAATAATAATACCACCACCACCACCACCACCACCACCAGCAACAACAACAACAACAATAACAACAATAATAACAATAATAACAATAATAACAACAATAATAATAATAATAATAATAATAATAATTGTTTCTCCTTTTGGCACAAGGCCAGCAGTTACCCAGTACATTACTGGTATTTTATTTTATCGATCCCGTAAGGATGAAAGGCAAAGTTAACCTCGACGGGATTTGAACTCAGACCGTAATAGGACGTAACTATGCTAGAAAGCATGACGTCCAACCCTCTACCGATACTGCCAAATCGTAATTCATAGTGTTGAATATACTTGAGTTGTTCTTTCTGTATATATTCTTGTAGAAGATAAATAAATCTACTACTTGTACTTGCATCAGCATTCCCCTAGGATGAGTTGAGCTGGTTCCAGCCAGTGAATCCATTTCATCATGAACAGAAGCGAACTATGCCGATGATCACAATTTTCCAACAAGGAAAATAATAATAATAATAATAATAATAATAATAATAATAATAATAATAATAATAATAACAGAAGATGCTGTTTGGACAGCTTGAGGGGAAAGAAAGAGGCACCGACTTGATCCCTGGGGCGGAACAAGCTAAAACATTCTGGAGAGGAATATGGGAGCAGGATGTTAGACACAATGCCCAGGCAGGGTGGATTGAGACAGTACAGAGGGAGATCGGTGAGCAGGCACAGCAACAGACTGATTTGAGTATCACAGTTGAAACTCTTAAGGGGCAAGACAAAAAACTAACCAACTGGAAATCACCAGGCCCAGATGGTGTGCAGGGGTATTGGATTAAACATTTAACATCCCTCCACCCGAAGCTGACGGCCATGTTCAATGACTGCTTGGTGTCGGGTGAGGTGCCAGAGTGGTTGACAAAAGGTACCACAGTTCTGATAATGAAAGACCGAATCAAGGGTAATGATGTTACCAACTATAGACCTATCACATGTCTGCCCGTAATGTGGAAACTGTTGACGAGCATTGTGTCTGAGGAAATCTACCATCACCTCCACACAAACAACTTGTTGCCGGACGAACAGAAAGGATGCCGAAAGAAGTCACGTGGTACAAAGGACCAGTTGCTTATTGATAAGATGGTAATGGGGAATTGCAGGAGGAGACACACTGATCTTGCCATGGGATGGATAGACTACAGAAAGGCATTTGACATGGTGCCTCATTCCTGGATCACCAAAAGCCTGGAGATCTTCAGGGTGGCAGATAACATCAGACAGTTGCTGGGCAGGAGTATGGGGTCCTGGGAGACAGAGTTGACATCAACTGGAGTATCCTTGGGAAGCGTGAAGATCAAGAGAGGTATCTTCCAGGGAGATAGCCTGTCCCCTCTGTTGTTTGTCCTTGCCCTGATGCCCTTGACCATTATGCTGCGAAAAGTGAGAGCAGGATACAAGTTGGGAAGGGGAGAGCTTACCATCAATCACCTCCTCTTCATGGACGATCTTAAGCTCTTCGGGAAAAGTGAGAAGGAGTTGGATGTGCTTGTTGACACTGTCCGTATTTTCAGCAGTGATATATGTATGCAGTTTGGTATTGGTAAATGTGGAGTCATTGTGATGAGGAGGGGTAGGTTGAGCAGAAGTAACGGGATCCAGATACCAACAGGTGAGATGATAAAGGAAATTGACTCTGAGGAAGGATACAAGTATTTGGGCGTTCTGGAGGCTGATGGCATAAAGAACAAAAAAATGAAGGAATTGTTAAGAACTGAATACATTCGGAGAGTAAGGAGCGTATTGAAGTCACATCTGAACAGCAGAAATGCCATAAGCGCAGTAAATTCCCGAGCTGTGTCTATTATTAGGTACAGTGCGGGAATTCTGAGATGGAATGTTGCTGAACAAAAAGAAATGGATAGGAAGACTAGGAAGCTATTGACTATCTACAACATGTTCCACAAGAGGAGTGATGTCGATAGACTCTACCTAAGGAGATCTGAGGGTGGAAGAGGTCTTATCAGCATAGAGGACTGTGTTCAGATGGAGAAAAACAACCTATACAAATACGTGACCTATAGTAAGGAGCCAATGCTCAGAGCTGTACTGAAGGAGGGGACAGTAGGCCAGGGGATACCCAAGGAGGAAATAACATCAAGGAGGAAGAGCAGCCTTAAGGGAAAATCCCTTCATAGTACCTTCTTTGAGAAAACTGAATTTAGAGATCCACAGACATGGAACTGGTTGAGAAGAGGAGACCTCAAAAAGGCTACAGAAGGAATGCTAATGGCTGCGCAGGAGCAGGCCCTCAAAACGAAGTGGTTGAAGCACCATATCTACAAGGAGGAGGCTAGCCCACTGTGCAGGATCTGTGGAGAGAGAGAGGAGACTGTGGCTCACATTGTGTCCGAGTGTAAACACCTAGCCCAGACCCACTATAAGGGCTGGAGACACGATGTGATGGGCAGGGTGATCCACTGGCACCTGTGCAAAGTAAACAATCTACCACATTCTGAGAAATGGTATGAGCATAGGCCAGAGGCGGTGATGGAGAACAGTCAGGTGAAGGTGCTGTGGGATTTTAGGATACAGACGGACAAAAAACTGGAACACAATAGACCTGACCTGGTGGTTGTGGACAAAGAAAAAAGATCGTGCCTGATTGTGGATGTGGCCTGCCCGTTCGACACGAGAGTGCAAGAGAAGGAGAGGGAGAAAATTAACCGATACCAGGACCTAAAGTGGGAGGTGAAAAGGATTTGGAACTGCCATGAAGTCAAAGTGATCCCGATTGTCATAGGCGCACTGGGGACTATCTCCAAAGGTTTCCAGGGATGGTTAAAGAAAATCGGCCCCTTCACGCTTTTTGGAACGCTTCAAAAGGCATGCTTGCTTGGAACGGCAAGAACCCTCCGATACGTCCTGAATATCTGAGGCTGCAGGTAGTGGCTTGATATTCAATCCAACGGACTTTCCAGTTAACCAACATCAATGACTGAGATTCAAGGAATAACAATAACAATAATAATAATAATAATAATAATAATAATAATAAGATAGGGAAGAAGACGCACGAGGTGGTAGAAGGTCATGAAATCGCTCCCGTAAGTTTTTGATTTTTAACATATTTAAATTAATTGTGAAATAACAATTCTTAGTACAAATAATGCATAAACCACCGAATCAAGTCTCATAAAATTTCGGATCCATAATATATTGTTATATACGCTCAAATATTCAATTTTGTATCATATATTTTATATTCAAAAAAGAAAATGGTTATAAATGGAAGAAAACTCCCTTTGTCTACACTATATAGAACAGCCAAACAACAGCAATTTCACCAACACTAGAAACTTGATACACCACCTACCCCATCACCCCGCTGTGTACACTAAATATAACAACCAGATAACTGCAATTTCACCACCACCACCACTAATCCCAGCATCATAATAATAATTACTATTATTATTGTCTCAAGTTTTAACAAAATGTTTAATTCCAATTTTACGGGAATATCTCAACGCATATATTAAACATACGCGGAACAAACGCATAGATACTACAGATCAAACAAAACTAGTCTATTCAACACAGATATTAAACATACGCGACACAAACGCATAGATACTACATATAAAAAAATAAAAAACTCAGTAACGACAACGCCACCGCCGCCACCACTCCACCCATCATTACTACCGCTACCCCATCACCACCGCCACCACTCCTTTATTGCTACCACCACTATTCCCCTGTTAACTTAAGAAAGGGGAAGGTGGCGGTATCACTAGACAAGGGAGAGGCTAGCAAAAGATATAAATAGATTGACTTAGTGACCTGGCCACCGGCCAAACGTCAACAACTATGGCACTGCTGGCTCCCCCCTTCCTCACCAACAATATAAAAAGCCCCAGCACCACCACCGACATAGCCAACAACAATAACAGGCAACTTCAGCAAAAAGTATATTATATTATTGTAATGCACTGGGTGATTGCTGGCCTTGTGCCTGGAGTGGAGACAATTATTATTATTAATAATCTCATTCTTAAACCACGCAATGCTTACATTAAGGAACCACTCATGATAATAACAATTTAAAAAAACAACAAAAAAGAAAACCCCGTGACCAAGAAATACCGGGATGGCGGCCGGCGGGGAATAGCCGTGTCTCTAGGGGAGAACGACCCCTCTAGTCTTGGTTGACACTCGTTCTAGAAGTGGTAACACGAAATGATTACCCATTGGCGGATAAGGATAAAACGCGACAAAATAAAGTAAATGTCTAATGATAAAATCTCATACCGGATCGGCCGTCACCCGGGTAAAAAAAGGCCGCATCCCTCAGAGAGGAACCAGACTGGGGTCGAAAAATCAGCTAATGGTTCAAACCTTCCCATCACTTCGGAGCTGGAGACCTCCCATAACCGTAATACTCGTACTGTTAGCCCTCCATGCTCACCACCAAGAAATCCAAAGAAAAAGAGAGAAAAATGGTCAAGGGAAGATAATAAAGAAGTCCTTGAGGCTTTCTACACTGCCATGTACTACCCATAAAATACATTGAATACAGAACAGACATATATCAACTGGAAAAAGAAACATCCCGAAAACAGAGGCTATATTGACAGTAACAAACTAGCCAATATACGAAGAAATATTGTAAAAAAAAAGTTACTAACTGATATAGAAATTGATCAGATCAAGCTATTAGCACAAAGTCAGCGAAGGGAAAATGAAACATGTGTCAGTGAAAACGAGGTAAATTGTAATACTTCGAATCCCAGGGTTGGGGCGGAATCACTGGCAACAGAACAAATTAAAGAAAGGATCGAAAAAGTGGAGGGAGTGCATGCTCAAGATGAAACTCCAAATGAAAATAATGAGATCGTAAATGATAAAGAAATGAATGAGAATGAACTTACCAACTTGAAGGATGAAATTATGATCGAATGGATGAAAATGAAAGAATCTGACATGGGGCAACGAGACACCCTCCCTAAGATCCAGAACTCCAAACAGAACCAAAAGATAATACACAAGACTAACATAATTCTCAAAAACATTATCATCACAAACAAACTAAACATTACTGATTTAAATCATCTCTATTATGCATCGGCTAAAGTCACCACTCACTTATGTGGAGTGAAGATGAAAAAACAAAGGAATTCCCACAAGAAATCTACTTGGCAAGAGAACATCAATCGCCAGATAAACCTTCTCCGATCTGACATAGAAATTTTAACAAACTATAAAGTAGGTGAACATGTTAAACAAACTAAACTTAGAAAATTGAAAAGAAAGTATAGTATAAAATCAAAAAGTGACATAGACATGCTGATAGAAATAATCAAGCAAAAAGTGTCGGCCAAAGCTGCTCGTATAAGGCGCTTTGAAAAACGATCTAGATTCTATAAGGACAATAATATGTTCAAAAACAACCAAAGAAACTTCTACAGAAAAATTGGTAAGTCAACAATAACTGCTAAATCAATACCACCCAAGGAGGAAGTGCAAGAATTCTGGGAAAAGATCTGGGCCGAAGAAAAAGTTCATAACATACATGCCCAATGGATAGACAGACAAATGAAAGAAACAGCTCACCTTGAGGAACAAATATGGGAAAACATAACAGTTGAAAAGTTGCGCTTGGCTCTAAGAAAAACCAGCAAATGGAAATCCCCAGGAAAAGACAAAATACAAAATTTTTGGATAAATGCCTTCACAGAGTCTCATGAGCTGTTAGCCCAACTTTACAATGAAATAGTTAAGGAGCCAGAAAAGATACCATCATGGCTAGTTAACGGCATTACATTCCTGCTTCCGAAGAATGATGAGACAAACAATCCCAAAAATTACAGACCGATAACTTGCTTGACCACAATGTATAAAGTTTTAACATCAGTCCTAACTGAATACACATATGACCACCTGATAACAAATGACCTATTTCCCATTGAGCAGAAAGGGTGTAAACGAGGCTCATATGGCTGTAAGGATCAGCTTTTGGTTAACAAAATGATACTGGAAGATCGTCATAATAGAAATAAAAATCTATCAATTGCTTGGATAGATTATAAAAAATCATTCGATAGTTTGCCACACAGTTGGATTGAAAAATGTTTAGAGATTTTCAAAATATCTCCCGTTGTCAGGAGGTCTTTGTCATTCAGTATGAAGACATGGAAAACGACACCATTTTGAATATTGAAACAAAATCACTGGAAGCTGGAGAAGTTAATATTAATTGTGGAATTTTTCAGGGTGACTCTTTATCACCGCTTTTGTTCTGCATCGCACTTATACCATTAAGTAAAATGCTCAATGAAACAAAACATGGATATAAAGTCTATGACAAAACCATTAATCACTTGTTCTACATGGATGACCTGAAACTATTTGCAAAAAATGATGAACAATTGCAAGGGCTATTATCCACTGCGGAGCAGTTCAGCGATGACATTAAAATGGAGTTTGGACTAGATAAATGCGCCAAAGCAACGTTCACCAGAGGAAAGCTGCTGAAGAGTTCAGGCATTAATCTTGATCGGGGAAACGTGATAAGAGAATTTGATCAAGAAAAAACTTACAAATATCTAGGTGTTTGTGAAGGAGACGGAATCAAGCACTCGACAATGAGGGAAAGGATAAGGAAGGAATGTTACCGCAGAGTAAGAACAATCTTAAGAACGGAATTGAATGCAAGGAATAGGATCGATGCCATAAACACGCTTGCCATACCAGTGGTAACCTACAGTTACAATGTCATCATCTGGTCAAGCACAGAGATCCGTAGGCTTGATACAAAAATTCGAAAATTCTTAACCATGCACAGAATGCATCACCCTAAGGCAGATATAGATAGAATATATCTCCCTAGGAAAGAAGGAGGACGTGGGTTAGTCCAGTTAGACATTGCGTTGAAAACTGCAACAATTGGATTATCTACATATCTAAGGGAATAACATGATTGGATGATCAAACTCGTTTTGAAACACGAAAGCATCAAAAGATCATATTCCATTACAAAAGATGCACAAAGATACAGTAATGGACTACAAATTTCAGAAGTCCCATTTACTGCTGAAATGGAAAACACAGAAAAAGCAAAGCAGGTAAAAGTAACTGCAAAGAAAGAACTGCTACAGAAACTGGCTAAGAAATGGCAAGAAAAGCCTCTGTATGGAAAATACCCAGAACGAGCTAACAATCCTGATGTTGACAAAACTTTAACCCATTAGTGGTTGGCATCCTCTGGACTAAAATCGGAGACTGAAGGACTGATTATATCAGCACAAGATCAGTGTCTGCCAACAAAAAATTACCAAGCCAACATAATAAAAAATGGATGCAGCCCATTGTGCCGTGTATGCAAAATGCTTACACATTGGATAATGTGTAAGCATTTTGACCTGCCCCATCAAAAGAATTGGTGGGAGCATCAACCACCTCCCATACTTGAAAAAGATCACATCTCAATCTTGTGGAACTTTAGCATCCAAACAGACCGAAAAATAGATGCAAATAGACCTGATATAATATTGAAGGACTTTAAAAAGAGGGTATGCCTGCTAATTGATATGTCCGTTCCAATAGACAAGAATGTATCTATAAAAACATTTGAAAAATTGAGCAAGTATAAGGACCTGGAGATAGAAATTGGAAAAATGTGGAAATTGAGAATTAAAACAATACCAGTGGTTGTAGGCGCTCTGGGAATGATACCTAAGGGTCTAATGATTACTTATCGCAAATCCCAGGAAACCCGCGTATAGGAGAAATACAAAAGATAGTACTAATGGGAACTGCCCATATACTAAGGAAGATTCTGTCAATATAAGTACATCACAATTCTAAACACTAAAGATGCATGTGTGTGTATGTATGTTCTTTCTTAAACATGGCGGACCTTGTTGTCTCTTGAGGTCACTGGTTGTGACTTGGTGATAACTCGTATGAACATAAAGCAAGATAAGTGCAACTGTAATAATAATAATAATAATATATATATAATAATATAATATAATGTTTACCACAAAAAAAACAAAACAAAAAAAGTCGAACCTTCGAGGTAAACCAATTTGGAGGAGTAGAATCGAAAAGGAGATTGATGTAATGAGAGGAGAAATATCTTTATTGAGTGAGTTAACCGGTGGAAATGATATAAGAACCAAGAAGGTAAGAAAACTAAAGAGAAAATATGGACTGTCTTCTCGATAAGCAATAGTTTCAACAAAAGAATCTCTGAAACAAAAATTCCAAGTAAAAGCCCAACGAATTCATAGATTCGAGAAGCGAAACAACTTCTACAGGCAAAATAAGTTGTTCTCATCCAATGCCAAGTCATTTTATAGAGAAGTAGGGAAGAAAAAAAATCACTGAAGACGCCCCCCCCCCGCCCGTAGAAGCAGTTGAAAACTTCTGGTGTAAGATTTGGAGTGATGAGAAGACATATAATACTAATGTAGATTGGATTGATTGTTCGACTGGAAAAATCCTACACACATTTAGAAGAACAGGCGTGGGAAGACATCTCTATAGCGGACTTAAGGACAGCACTCAATAAATCACATAAATGGAAATCTCCTGGTAGAGCCAGGGTGCCAAATTTCTGGCTTTCCTCACTCCCGTGTACTCACAATATATTGGTCAAGCTGTTTAATGGAATTATGAAAGATCCAAAAATACACCTGATTGGATAGCAAGTGGCATTACCTACCTTCTATCAAAGAACAACGAAACCAAAGTAAAAAAAAACTATCGGCCCATAACAAACTTGTCCACCACTTATAAACTATTAACTTCTATTCTCATGGAAAAAGCATACGTATTTTTGGAGGAGAACAATCTTTTTCCCATTGAACAAAAAGGGTGCCGACGAGGTTCATATGATTGCAAAGACAACTTTTGATTAATCGTATGATCCTTGAGAACTGTCATAATAAACACAGAAATCTCAGTTCTGCATGGATCGATTATAAAGAAGCCTTTGACAACATACCACACTCATGGAGTCTGAAATCACTGGACATCTTTAAAATCTCACCAGTGATCTCTAATTTCCTGAAGCACAATATGTCATTATGGAACACAAATCTCTAATTCTCTCATTCCACTGGGGTACTGTGCTCTAGGAATATAAACATCAACTGTGGTAATATTCCAGGGTGACCCACTTTCACCCTTGCTTTTTGCATAGCTTTAATACTCCTTACATCCGAGCTTAATAGAACGGGTACGGTTATAGAATTGACAACAAAAAAATAAGCCACCTATTTTATATGGATAATTTGAAGCTATATTACAAAGATAATGACGAACTGGAAGGCCTTTTGCGGACAGTAAAAACGTTTAGTGATGAAATCAGGATGGAGTTTGGACTTGACAAGTGTGCAAAAGCCACTTTCAAGAAGGGGAAGATTGTCAACTCAGACTCAATTGAATTGGATGCTGAAACAATCATAAAGGAACTTGAGCAGGAACAAACCTATAAATACTTAGGGATTAATGAAAGCTCTGGCATACAGCATGCAAGTATGAAAGATAGGATAAGGAAAGAATGTTACAGGAGAGTACGTGCAGTTCTGAGAACAGAACTAAACGCTCGTAACAAGGTGCTAGCCATAAATTCCTTGGCAGTCCCAGTTGTCGTTTATAGCTTCGGTGTGTTAAACTGGAATATGAGTGAAATCAAAAGAATCGACACCAAAGTCCGTAAGCTATTGATGTGGATCGTCTTTACCTTCCTAGAACTCAGGGAGGCCGTGGCCTGATCCAATTTGAACTTGCTTATAAGACAACCATCATTGGACTAGCCAAATACCTTGAAACAACTAACGACTGTATGCTGAAACTTGTTGAAACGCATGAGAGAAGTAAAAAACTTCATTCTATCTTGAAGGAGAGCAAAAAATATGCTGCTGATCTCATGTTTGATACCCAGGCTGGACAGACTAAAGAAACTGTTGCAACTGATGCTGCTAGGCACATAAAATAACTGGTAAAAGCAAAAGGGCAAGGACAATTAGCACCAAATTGGGAGCAGAAACCTCTGCATTGAAAACGTGTGGCCCGTAGCAAACAAGCTGATGTTGACCAAAAGCACATCAGTGGCTACGTAGTTCAGGGCTAAAGGCGGAGAGTGAAGGCTTCATCTTAGTTGCCCAAGATCAAAGCTTACCAGGCCAATGTGATGAGAAACGGAATAAACCCAAAGTGCCGATTCTGCAATGCTGGGGTTGAAACAGTGGATCACTTAGTCTCTGGATGTAAAGTGTTAGCACCAGTAGAATACAAATATAGACATGACAGAGTTGGCCAATATCTACACTGGGTCATATGTCGGCATTACAAAATCAAAGCTGAAGACAAGTGGTAAAACCATCACTCTGGGGCTGTAACTGAAGGAGAAAAAGTAACAATTCTCTGGGAGTTTCCTGTACATACTGACAGGACCATAAAAGCAAATAGACCTGACATCATTATAAAAGATCAACATAACAAGGTCTGTTTGTTGATAGATATGAGCATCCCATGTGATCACAATATTGCGGCAAAAGAATTTGACAAGCTACGAAAATATAAAGATCTACTTATTGAAATTGAGAAAATGTGGCACATCAAGGCCGTTACAATACCAGTGATTGTGGGAGGTTTGGGAATGATCAAGAAAGGAACAGAACAATATTTGCGAATGATTCCTGGTTTACCCTCTCTGCACGAGGTGCAAAAAATTGCTTTAACTGGTACTGCACGCGTATTGAGAAGAGCACTATCTCTGTAAGATTGATATCCCTCCTTGTATTTACATATGCATATACACATGTGTATATATGTAAACTGTTTCTTTCATTTTTTTATTTATTTATTATAATCAATGTGCTGATTATGCACACTGTGAATTTATTTGCCCTAGGTGTCAGGAAGACACTCGGCATATATCTCAGAAACAATAATGAAAGAAAATAAAAATGATAATAATAATAATAATAATATGGTTAAGGCAAGTAAAAGTAAGCAATGGTTTAGAGGAAAATGGAAAAAAGACTGACCCAGTGACATTAGAGAAGAAGTGTAAAATTAGATTATATACAGTAATGGAAGAGTTAAAACAGAAGATTTTGTCTAAAAGCGAGAAGATAAGAAGATATGTTAACAGAAATAAGCAGTTCAAGGAGAATAGATGATTCGAAATAATTGAAAACAATTTTACTACACTTTGGAAGGAGAGAATGGGAAGAATTCTGTTCCTAATGCTGACCAGGCCAAGGAGTTCTGTAATGGGATATGAGGAAACACTGTGATGCATAGAAGGGATGCCGAGTGGATAGAAAATATCAAGACAGAGTACCGTGGAAGAATTAGTCAGAGAGACTTTAGAATAAGCACATTTGATGTGAATGATGAAGTGGCCAAGATGCCAAACTGAAAAGCCCCTAGTCAAGACGGGGTCCATAGATTTTGGTTGAAGAGATGCAATGCAGTTCATGAAAGACTGACAACTCATTTGAATAATTGTGTTCAGAGAGGTCCAGTTCCCTCTTGGATGGTAACGGGAAGAACAACGCTTATAACAACAAATAGAAGTAAAGGAAATGTTGTGGGAAACTATCGTTCTATAGTATGCCGGAACATAATATGGAAGGTCCTTAATGGAATGTTTATGTAGAAGGTACATACTTTTCTTTTACAGGATAGAACATTACCAAGGGAACAAAAACAGATGTAAGAGTAGATTTCAGGGTACCTGGTGATCGATTAGACAGTTTTGAGGCATTTTATAAAAACATCATACCAACATGTTTTGGCCTGGATTGACCTTAAGAAAACATGATATAGTGCCTCATTCTCAGATTGTTGAATGCCTGCAGATGTTTGTTATTGCTGACAACATCATAAATTTTCTTCAGAATAGTATGCTAGAGTGGAAGACCAATCTGTTTACTGATGACCTGAAACTGTTTCGGAAGTATGTAAACCAGATAGATTCTTTGATTAAAAGTAGCTGTGACACGGTATGAAATGTGGGGCCTCTAAATACTCTATCCTCAATACGAAAAGATAGAAAAAAGAGCCTACATTGGATTAAGGCTGTCATCGGGAGAAACAGGTATATGAGGAGTTTAGAAGTGGATGACATTTTACATGCAAAAATGAAAGAAAAGATTAGAAAGACATTTAAAAATCGCAAAAACGATTTTGAAGTTCAACCTAAATGCAAAAAATCTAATCATTACAATAAATCTCTGGTAGTCGCAGTGCGTTCACTCTCTAGTGAACTGAAGAAGAAATAGAAAAGTTAAGGAAATTGTATGGAGCTTTACATCCCAAAGCAAATATAAACAGATTGTACAGGAAGAGAAAGAATGGTGGTTGAGGTCTCATCGGTATGGATTACTGTACAAGATGTGAAAAGAGAACGCTTGCAGAATATATGGTGAACAGTGGCGAAGCATTGTTGCAATATGCAGCAGAAGATAGAGGTATAAATGCAGATGAAATGTTTGGTTAGGAAGTCTTTAACCAAAGAGATAAGTGAGAATGCACGGGCAATTTGAAAAAAACTACACAGGATATCAAGGATAAAACATCATGGACAAATCGTAAGCCAGGTGATTTGAAGCATATCACCGAAAGCCTTACAATTGCAGCACAAAACCAAGCTATAGTTAGCAATTCGGTGAAGTATATCATCTGCAAAACTTCTGACACCCAGATGTGCAGTCTCTGTGAAAAGAATGTGGAAAATGTAACCCCCTGGGTAAGTGGTTGTGAGAGCCTTACGAAAATAGAATACAAGCACCGCCGTGATAGGGTCTGTTTGTACCTTCATTTGCTTTTATGTCGTAAATACCAATACGAAGTAATAGAGAATTGCTGTACCAATATACAACATGCTTTACGTGAGTCACTGTTTTACTTGTACTCCACACAACCTGCACAATAGAGACTCTCCTGTATAGCTAATGTTGAACTTCACATAATTTGTAATGCCTGCTCCTGGTTTGCATACATTAAAGCTTCAATTCCAAACTTCAAGTCTGGTTTCATCCTCCAGACCCAACACCTTTCTTCGTCTGAGCTATCTTTTCCCACATCTCTAATAAATTCGCCATACATCCTTTTTTCAGTCTACTTTCGTATCCTGCTTTCTGTCATGCTCTGTTTGAACTGCTCTTTGCTCTGGTAGTTTTCTGAGTCTATTATACCAGCTTGTCTCTCATTGCTGTTTTTGATATACCAACCATGTCCATTTTCTCGATTCTTACGTAGCCCTTACATGAAATAAGCCCTCCATCCCCATTGTTTCTTGTTTATACAAAGTATTTACAACACTACTTGCATTGGATGCTCCAGCATTCCATTTCTTTCAGGTTTATCTGAGGATTCTTGTTCTATGTCTTAAAACTGCAACTGTCCTTGTAATTTGTTCCTTCCATTCAAGTTTTGTTTCAGGACCACTCCTACCATCCTGTAGTAGTCACTTTCAAATGATGCTTTCAGCTCAATCGCCTTTATGATCCATTTCCAAAATCCTCCCAAATACTTATGGCCATTTTCATCAATGTCTTTTATTATGTACTCATCAGGAAGCTCTATCCCATCTGTTTCAATCAGCTTGCTTCACTTCATTTCTAATAAGCCACACTTCCTGATGCCAAATTCCATTCCTATATATTTACTGAAGAGGTAGACCACCGTATCTAATGAGTCAATATGGTTTTGTCTTTTTCCAAACAGCTTTAGACCATCCATAAACAGCAAATGATTGATCTTCAGCTGTCTCCTACACTATTCGTATTTCCATTTCAGTTTTCCTCAGCAGCAACGAATAAAGTATCATACTACAATGAACTAAAGAGGTGATAGGCAATCGGCTTCAAAAAAATCCTCTTTTTATATTAATCTCTCCTAGCCCTGTCTCGGCAGAGCTCAGTTCTTTTTAAGTGTAGTCACATTCTCCACAATTCCAACCATCGTTAGGCACTCTAATATCCAGCTGTGTGGGACAAGGTCGTAAGGTTTTCGATAGTCCATCCCCGCCTTAGCCAAGTCTGTATGTCTTCTCTTTCAGTATTGCTTTATCAATTAGCAGCCGATCTTTAGAACATCTGCGCCTCCGTTGCACCATTTTTGTTCTTGAAGCATACTCTCACTCTCAGCAGTCATAAACCAATACATGCCTTTAGACAGAATCCTGTCGTTGTTTCGACATAAGTGGAAGATATGGTATTGGCCGAAAGTTGTTAACTGTATTTCCCTTTGCAGAATTGTTCAAACAAAGAATAACTCTCCTATAGGTCATCCAACTTGGTATTGGTTTCTTACTATTAAACAGTTCATGTAACTCTGCTGCTATCTTCATGTGGAGGGATTTGAATATTCTAAAGCAATACTCTTGGACGCCATCTGGACTAGGTCCTTTCCAATCAAGAGTTTTGCAACACAGTGCATTCACTATTTGCATGGTGTTCACAACCGGGTTTTGCAAGGTACATCTCACCTTTCCTGTTTGATGATAGTTAGCCATCCTACATCAGCATTGCAGTCTATTTTTGCACCCCAATTATCACCCCAAATTTTCTTGCTTTCTTCTGTGTCTGGAATTAACATCTTTTAAAAAATCACCATTAACCTCTTGGTAAAACATTTCTGGTCTGTATTGAATGCTTTCTGTCTGCATTGAGATACTTTGAAAAACATTATTATTATTCTTACCGGTAGATAGGGCAGTAGATTGGCAGTATCGGTAGAGTGGCATAGAGTAGTTACAATACGCTTAGTGGCATAGAGTAGTTACGGCCCTTTACGTTCTGATTTCAAATCCCGCTGAAGTTAGCTTTGCCTTTCATTCTTACGGGGTCGATAAAATAAAGCACCAGTAATGCACTGGGGTTAATTGCTGGCATTGTGCCATAAGGAGAAACATTAATTGCCTGTATCAGTAGAGAGTCGGACACCTTGCTTTGAAGCATAGAGTTACGGCCCTAAATGATCTGAGTTCAAATCCCGCCGAGGTTCACTTTGCCCTTCATCCTTACGGGGTCGATAAAATAAAGTACCAGTCACGCACTGGGGTCGATTTAATCGACCTTCCCCTCCCGCCAAATTGCTGGACTTGTGCCTATATAAGAAACCATTATTATTATTACTAGGGCGGTGGATTGGCAGTATCGGTAGAGGGTCGGACGCCATGCTTTCCAGCATAGTTACGTCCCTTTACGATCTGAGGTTGACTTTGCCTTTCATCCTTACGGGGCCGATAAAATAAAGTACCAGTAATGCACTGGGTAATTGCTGGCCTTGTGCCTAAAGTAGAAATAATTATTATTACTAGGGCGGTGGATTGGCAGTATCGGTAGAGGATCGGACGCCATGCTTTGACGCATAGAGTTACGGCCCTTGCCATTCTGAGTTCAAATCCCGCCAAGGTTAACTTTGCCTTTCATCCTTACGGTGTCGATAAAATAAAGTACCAGTAATGTACTGGGTATTTGCTGGCCTTGTGCCAAAAGTAGAAACAATTATTACTTAAGGCGATGGATTGGCAGTATCGGTAGAGGGTCGGACACTATGCTTTGACGCATAGAGTTACGGCCCTTGCCATTCTGAGTTCAAATCGCGCGGTTAACTTTGCCTTTCATCCTTACGGTATCGATAAAATAAAGTACCAGTAATGTACTGGGTATTTGCTGGCCTTGTGCCAAAAGTAGAAACAATTATTATTACTTAAGAGCAAAACCGACTTCGTCCTTTGCAAGCGCAATTCGCAATAGATGAATTTTGCTTATACAAAAGATAATTTTGTTTCAACCTGAATCTGTCACAATGAAGAGGAGATGGAAAACGAAGGAAAGTAGCAGATTGCTGGAGACAGCGGGAAAGGTAAAAAACGGAAAATTATTTTCGAAAAAAAAGTAAAAATAATGAATCCATTCTGTGAGAATGCTAACAAAAGTGTGAGGAGGAACCCATTTTTCCAAGGGACTGCATGGAATTCTTAGTTCTTCACACACACATGCACACACACATGCACACAAACACACAAACGCGCGCGCACACACAAACACACACACACACAAACGCGCGCGCACGCACACACAAAGAAAAAATGAACTGGTAGAGCAATTGAAAACAGGAAAGAAGGAAAGAAGTCTTGGTATTTTGTTTATATAGTTGTTTGCATCTTTATAATTATCAAGTCGTGTCTTAGTATTGGGGATTGTTTTTGTTTTTAATCTTTACACTCCGGATATCTCTATCGATAGGTATTTATAATTGAATAGCTTCCTTATTTCTTTGAGAGATACACTACCGTCTATTGGAATTGATACATTGATTAAGATACATTTCTTTTTCTGATTGTCTTTGACAATAATAGCTATTCAAACTTCATTAATCTCCTTGCCTGTGCAAATTCACATATCCTGATGTCATTGTTTGAGACATCACGTGGTGAAACAAATTGATTAATTGTTTTTTTTCCCATCCTTTACATATTCTACCGAAAAGAACACAATGCTCGCAGGTATGATGATGTGGACAAAAGGAGTCAGGGGAAGACAAGCTGCACAACACCAAGCCCAGAATAGAATTCTCCTTGTAGCCGCTCTGACCTGGTTTGACCGTCATATTTTATCTTATCAGCTACATACGAACTTGCAATGGACATGGGCAGGTCCCTTCATAAAGCCACGTTAGTGAAGCCAAGCTATGACAATGACATTTTCTGCATTTACTTTATACCCGACCTTATTAAAAGGACAACATATTTTATTCGTGTAAACTGTATTATATGAATAGCAATAAAGAAACGAAAAATATAGATAAGAAAGAGAAGAAAAAGGGAAAAGAAATTAAGCAACGAAAGAAAGGGTAGGAGCCACAGACTCTACACCGCAGTCTGAGTGGTATGTTTCAATTGTGACCTCCTGCAGCCAGTTGGCTTAGTTGTGGTGGGTTGCCGTCCATGTTGAGACTCCAGATTATGTCATTCAGAGTAGCGTGTCCAGAGAATCATTCTAAGCTATGGTGGCAGGATAACAGGTGCAAAACGAATTTTATCAACAACGGCTCTACGACGGCATCTGTACGGTTTACACACATGGCGACCGAGGTGCTGACCACTCCGATGCATGTGCACTCATCTCAAGAAGATTACCGGTTGATGAAGAGGACACCGAATTGCACTATGTACCACTGTTTTGATGTGAGGTAGAAGGGAAGCAGTTGAGACGGCATTGATTTAAGGAAAATTCGATTCACTTGAAGGTTGACCTGCAATTGATGTTGTCCCAGTTGCGTTGGACATCTGCATACTTGGGGACGGTGAGGCCTTCATCGATCCAATCGTCCACGCCTGGTTCTACCGTTTTGCGGAGGAACTCATTGAAGAGGGTGTGGTTGGAGGAGATTGAGGATAAGTAGGCCAGCAGCACTAGGTCAGATGTAGCATGGAGGCTGAGGCCGCCGAATTTCACGGGTAGTCTCGCCCTTTGCTAGCTGGCGTTGTCGAAATTAACATTGCAGCAGTTGAAATTCAATTCAATACAGCGTCGGATGGTGGCGTCGAGCAATATGTTTGTCAGATTTTGAGTCCTGATTTTCTCAACCATTGCTGAGTTTTTCCTTTATCCACTACTGCTTTGTATTTTTACTATGCATTTATTGTCTTTCTCTTGTTTCAGGATGATATTTTGTAGCCCATTCATATTTTAGTACTTTACTGATGTTACTTTTGTTGATGTTTCACCCTTATTCTCACAGCTGTCTGTTACCTCAGCTTTTGTTATATATTTATTCATTTCCTTGAAAACATGAAAATAACTTTTGAAATATTTCATATATTTAAATTTGTATCGATTTCCTTTTATCATTTCTTAGATATACGATAGTTTTCTGGACTCATATTTGAATGAATATGTAGTAAATATAATCTTCTTAAGCCGGCATTACATTTCCGTTCTGCTAATTTACTTAACGACTAGCTGAGAATACTATAATTATAACCTACTATTGGCACATTTACAATATTGATAATTATTACATATTGTTGGAAGTTTACCTAATTTTAATTATCTATAATATTCCCTCATAACATTTTCCTTCTGTTGTATATGTTGTACTCGGAATAGTTCATTAAATTCAAATTGTAGATATATATTTGGTATAACTCTCTTAAATTGTCCTCATCCAAATTTTCTTTGGCAAATGTTTCCCAATTGAATTTCATGCAAGTAAGGTTGCTAATTGTCATCAAATGATTGTATCTTTATCGAGTTTAACTAGATTGTTAGCACCAGGCAAGAAATGGAGTAGAGCCCTATTTTTATATCCCCCGTTTAATAAGGATTGGTTTTGTTTTCTCAATTCACTATTGTTTGCGTCTGTAAAGTAGTTTTCGTGCTACTCATGACAAGTACTTGCTTGTTTGCGGCGTCATTTTATTCATAGCTATTGTGTCCTGAATTCAAGAGTGCAGAATACGATCAAATGCTTTCGTTCTCCTACAGTCTTTACAGATATATTTTTTACATTATTATGAGCTTCTGCAATATCGTTTCTGTTTTTCTGGAACTGTCTGTTTTTAAGATATTTCTGTTAAGACTTTGAATATTGTTGACATACAGATCGTTAGTTTTAGAATTGGATGTTTTATTAGTCTTGAGGATTAAGATGTGATATTCTTTCTCTCGGTTAGCTATTCAGATGTAGTTTCTGGCTTTTTACGTATATCGTTAAATGATGTTGGTATCAACTTCTGTTTAACTTGACCTTTGGAAGTTTTCATTTCCTAGAATTTTCCTTATGTTCATTTTCTGCACTATTCGAGCTCTTTACTGGTTTGTTATTATACCTTGTTCATGTGCCACGCTTGTCTTTTACATTATCATCTGCAGTGATGCAGCTGTCGTCCAATATGCTTTCCTGAAACCTTCTACTCCTGTTGTGTGCCCTGCGATGGTTACTGTTTTGTTTTAAACCCAGTTCATGGTGCACTAATACTAGTTAGAGTTTAAACAATTTGCTTTGTTAATAAAAATACCGTCGCTTTAATATTAACGTGTTCGTTTACAATTTAATAAGGAATTGTTGTTTCATGTAATCTTCAATTGCAGGTACACGTGCTTTTGTTATGTTGTATTTCAGTAGTATTTTTCTGTCGTTCTTTTGTTTTAATTTGTGTTGACCGAATTAAAGATTGAAAGGTGCTTATATGTTCCAATATGATTCTTTTAAAGGAAATACCTATTTTCGTTGCCAATACTGAGGCTACAGAATATATTTCCTTGTTAAATTCATATTCACATTTGATGGTCTTCTATGGTTATTTGTGAGATTGTTTATTGTTGTTGCTATTTTAACGCTAAATTTTATATTTGTAAGGTCTTTTGTTGGTCCATAGGTAAAAGACCTATCGATTTTAAATATTTAACTATTTTCATCTTAAATTATTGTCATATTAATCATTTCAATTTTTAGAATTTTCCATTCATAAATCTTTCTCATATTCATATTTTTATTGGAGCAGTTCTGGTTAAACTTTTGTTAGTCAAGTTCTCTAATTCCCTAGGTATCTTGAATTTTGATTGTATTGTGTTTTCTTATTTTTTGTTTGTTTGTTATGCTTGTACTGGGTCTATCTTCAAAATTTACATTCTCAGTAATTATGGTAAGAATGTTTTGTTTTCATTATTTGAATTTTGTTCCTTGTTTTTTTTTTTATGTATTCTTTCTCGAAGAATTACATCTTTATGTCTGATATTTAATTGGTTTTAAGAATATATCTTATTACGTTACTTAGTCTATTGGGATCTAAAGTTGCATTTATATCAGCAATATTAGCGCTCTTGATAATCTGTGTCTGTTTTAGTAGTCGCGTTTAGAGTGGGTGGGAGAGAATCTCTCTTATTATTAACAGTAGAGATACAGATCGAATGCAATGCGGTACTTAGTTACGCTTCTCTACAATTGCGTTCAAATCCAGCTGAGGTTGACTTTACCTTTCGTTCTTTTTAGGCCATTCAAATATGTATCAGTCACATATACTGGCATCGTTCTTATCGCTCTAATAGAATATTCAACCCTACCGCCAAAATTGCTGGCCTTTTGCCTATATCAGATTACATTATTATTAACTTTGCCTTTCATCCTTACGAAGTCGATAAAATAAAGTACCAGTAATGTACTGGGTAATTGCTGGCCTTGTGCCAAAACTAGAAACAATTATTATTATTATAGGTGCATTTATCTTGCTTTATGTTCATACGAATTACCACCAAGTCACAACCAGTGACCTCAAGAGACACAAGGTTCGCTATGTTCAAGAAAGAACATACATACACACACATGCATCTTTAGGTGTTTAGACTTGTGATGTACTTATATTGACAGAATCTACCTTAGTCTATGGGCAGTTCCCATTAGTACTATCTTTTGTATTTCTCCTATACGCGGGATTCCTGGGATTTGCGATAAGTAATAATTAGACCCTTTAGGTACCATTCCTAGAGCGCCTACAACCACTAGTATTGTTTTAGTTCTCAACTTCCACATTTTTTCAGTTTCTATCTCCAGGTCTTTATACTTGCTCAATTTTTCAAACGTTTTTATAGATACATTCTTGTCTATTGGAACGGACATATCAATTAGCAGGCATACCCTCTTTTTAAAGGCCTTCAGTATTATATCAGGTCCATTTGCTCCCACCAATTCTTTTGATGGGGCAGGTCAAAATGCTTACACATTATCCAATGTATGTATTGTGCAGCTCTGTCGTGCCTGTTTAGCTATTCGGTTGGAGCTATAGGACTGCAAATTGAAATTATATGAACAATTCCACAATTAATATTAACTTCTCCAGCTTCCAGTGATTTCTTTTCACTATTCAAAAGGAGTGTCGTTTTCCATGTCTTCATACTGAATGACAGGAACCTCCTGACAACGGGAGATATTTTGAAAATTTCTAAACACTTTTCAATCCAACTGTGTGGCAAACTATCGAATGATTTTTTGTAATCTATCCAAGCAATTGATAGATTTTTGTGTTTATTATGACAATCTTCCAGTATCAATTTGTTAACCAAAAGCTGATCCTTACAGCCATATGAGCCTCGTTTACACTCTTTCTGCTCATTGGGAAATAGATCATTTGTTATCAGGTGATCATATATATATTCAGTTACGACTGATGTTAAAATTTATACATTGTGGTCAAACAAGTTATCAGTCTGTAATTTTTAGGATTGTTTGTCTCATCATTCTTCGGAAGTAGGAATGTAATGCCGTTAACTAGCCATGATGGTATCTTTTCTGGCTCCTTAACCATTTCATTGTAAAGTTGGGCTAACAGCTCATGAGACTCTGTGAAGGCATTTATCCAAAAATTTGTATTTTGTCTTTCTCTGGGGATTTCCATTTTCTCGATTTTCTAAACTGTTATAATTTCCCATGTTTGTTCCTCAAGATGAGCTGTATCGTTGTTGTTGTTGTTGTTGTTGTTGTTGTCTTCTTCTTCTTCTTCTTCTTCTTCTTCTTCTTCTTCTTCTTCTTCTTCTTATTATTATTATTATTATTATTATTATTATTATTATTATTATTATTATTATTATTGGCGACCTACGTAGTAAATCGTATCATCGTGAGCTCCGCAAAGGTTTGTTATTTTCAGTTATTTAAAATTGCCATATATGGAAAATGTTTATTGTTAACTATATATAAGGGCACATACATTGATTTCTGAAAAGAACACTCAAAAATATTGGGGCCTTGAGCCCAAAATTTAAACTTTTTATAATTATCAAACAAAAATGTTTTCTTTGAAAAATAATGGATGACTCAGATTCACTCCTTCCCCACAATCCAACACCTCACACCGACACCACCACTGTAAACATTGCTACGTTTGCCAACACTGAAATTGTAAGCAGTAGCAATATTTTAAATTTGTCTCAGGCAGACGTTCATTTCCCGCCATTACCAATGACTGCAGGTGTTAAAGCCGCCACCACCACCACCACCGCGACAACCACCAAAAACGTGCGAAGCGATCCAGGTAACTCAGGAAGAATTAGACGAAGACAAAGGAATGGTAAAGAAAGATGGGTACAGGGTCAGCCCCCCCCCCACCTAATAAAATGGAGCAACGTCGCCTATGCACCCTGTCTTATCGGACAATAAACATAAAATCGCGCCGAGTGGAACGGGCATCTGAGTCCCAAATCCAAAAAGCTTTGGGACATGTGTGGGCAAAAAAAAGCCACATCAGACGTGGGCAGAAGTATGGAACAGTGGACGTGTTCTTTGAAACACCACAGCAGGCCAGAGAACACTCCATGGCCTCATTAAGAAGTGACGACTTCACACTCATCCCAAGCTATTGTGGCCAGAGACTTGTGAAGATCAGGGTGACCCACGTTCCACCGGCCATCGAAATTCCCTGGCTAATGGCTGCCGTCCTCGCCGGCATCGAGGCCAACACCAAAATAATAGAAATAGCAAAAGAAAAGCAGGAGAACTGGTCCGGATCTGGGCTGGAGCTCCTGATCCAAGCGGACCACAAAAGCATTGAGGAGATCCCAGAGGTAATAGACCTCACTGACGGCAGCCACCTCACCGCATTCGTCGAGGGCAGAAGACCTAGGTGTGTCGTTTGTGGTGAAGGAACCCACCTAAGGGCTTTCTGCCCTCAGGCTAAAAGGTTGAGGCCACCTCTCTTACCCACCCCAGTGGCTCAACCATCAACACCACCAGCAGCAGAAATAGCAGCAACAACTGTAGCAGCAACAACAGAAGCAACTGTAGCAGTAACAAGCCCAGCAACAGTAGCAAAACCAACACCACCACCACCCAAAGCCCCAGAACTAGCACCAGCGCCTACACCATCCACCACGCCACAACCAAAACCAACGCATGTGGAGGATTTTCCACTCCCCGGCTTATCGCAACTGGAGACAGATTGTGACGACGAGGAGTGGGAAACGGTATCAGGAAAAAATAAAAAAAAAATAAACCAAAAAAGAAAAAAATTGTCTTCCTTCCCCCCTCAAAAAACAAAATACAGAGGGAAACAAATAAATTATCGTGATCTGTGTACTTCACTTGGATAGGTTACATAGACGAGGACCCGGCTACTGGAAGCTAAACGCGTCTTTACCAGCGCGCAAGGCCTACAGAGACCGGATTAGCGAACTAGTTAAGCGGGCGTTGACGGGGTCCATCGTCAACAACAAGTGGTGATTTGCTCTGAAAAGAGCAATTAGAATAGAATCGATTAGGTTTAGTAAGGCTTTAAAAATAGAGAAAAATAGAGCAGAGGGGGGAATTAGTTAGAAAATTAGACGAGGCACTTAGCAAAGGCAACGCGACCGACGTACTTGCGGCGAAATTTGACCTTGATCAATTCTTCAATGCAAAGCACGAAGGCTGCGTTGTCAGAGCTAGGGTGCGTGCTCTCAGACACGAGGGGACGAAAGCCTTTCACTGGGCCCGAGTAGCGGAGGCGCATCGTGGCAACAAAGCCACGATCCGGTCTTTGGTGGACCACGACGGGCGCATGCTACTCGATCCCGGGCAAATGTGTGAAGCTTTTCAGCGACACTTCGCTCAGTTGTTCGGGGGCAGCGGCGGGCCGGATCGAGGGATGGACTTTAGTGTCTACCTCGACGGACTGCCGCGGCTCTCGGCCACTGAGGCGGAGTGTTGCGAAAAGCCGATAACAGCCGCTGAAGTACGGGAGGCAATGACTAGCTGCACAAGGGGTAAATCGCCTGGTTTGGATGGTCTGCCTTATGAACTTTATGTACAGATGCCAGACTTGTTGAGAGGCCTCTTGGCGGACATCTACTGCAACTGGCAACAGAACGGGAGAATTCCCAGTTCTGTGAGCCGAGGAGCGGTGGCGCTGCTGAGAAAGGATCCGGACAAGGTGGATAACATAGATAATTTTAGGCCAATAACTCTGTTAAACACAGAGTTCAAGATTTTGGCTAAGGTGCTAGCAAAGAGGTTGGCGCTTGTCGTTGGTGGCCTAGTGGGAGAGGCGCAGACATGCGCCATTCCCGACAGATCCATCCACGACAACCTCCACCTCATGCGATACATCGTAGAGAGGGTAGCTAGGGAACCTGGCACGGGTGGGCCCTTGATCAATTTAGATAAGTCGAAAGCTTTCGATAGGGTTGACCATCGTTACCTAGCGGCAGTCCTGAGTGCGGCTGGCTTTGGGCCCGTCTTCAGAGGCTGGATCGCTGCCATGCACAGCGACATATGCTCTGTGGTGAGAGTGAACGGCCACCTTTCGGAACCGTTCAACATCATGCGCTCGGTCCGCCAAGGATGTCCCCTCTCGTCCCTCTTGTAAGTATTGACTCTCGAGCCATTACTGCACAAACTGGAGACGTTGAGGGGCGTCCCGCGCGAACTAGGATGCGGAAGATCCGTGTCAGCATATGAGGACGATGTCACCGTAGTGGTGTCGAACGCCAAACACATCGAGGCGATCGGCACTACACTAAGAGAATACGAAGCGGTGACAGGAGCAATGATCAACCAGGAAAAGTCAGTGGGCCTGCAGCTCGGCACCTGGAGAGGCAGGTCCATGCCGTCCAACAGCGTCGTCGGGCGCTGGACGGACGGATCAGTTAAATTGCTCGGGGTCTGGTTCGGTCCGGACCTCCAGACGGACAAAAACTGGGACGAGGTGACGAGCAGGGTGGCTTCTCTCACCCAGAAATGGGCCGAGAGGAAGCTATCCCTGAAAGGTCGAGCGGAGGTGGCTAACGCGTACATCGCGTCTGTCATCTGCTACTGCCTGACCGTCGTACCTTGTCCTAAGCCTCGCCTGACTGCGTTGGAGCGTTTGCTCTTTCGCTTTTTGTGGAAGGGACGCGCTCCGATGGTGAGGCGGTCCATCTGTTGTCAACACCCGCTACGTGGAGGGCTGGGCATGCCGTGGCTGATGATGCGCAGGCACGCCATCAGGCTACGACATCTCCACCTCTTCCTCGACGGTGATCAGGTGTGGTCGCCGTGTGCTAGACACGTATTTCCCCAGCTCGTTTCCTTAACGGAGCTGCAGTCCTGGGTCAAGCGAAGACTGAGAGGGAGCGCCTGGAGACTGGAATGTCTTCAGGCGCTCACAGCCCTCGACCAATCGGGCAATGTGATCGGTGGAAACTACACCTCGGCGTTCTATAGAGGATTAGTGGAGGGGAAGAGCGACGACGTACTTGGGGAAACTCTAGGCGTCGACGAAAATCAACTAGCCAATCTCTTCGGAAGAACTTTCGGGCCAGGGCCTATGGACAACTTCTAGAAATATCTGGCCAGGCAGTGCTACTGAGGAGCCTTGCCAGTTCGGGATAAACTCTACAGGCATGGAGGTGCCGTCAGCCGGGCATGTCCGAGATGCGCGCAGGGCGACGAAACCGTCCTGCACGCACTCGTGCAGTGTCCGAAAATTGCTGACTTGTGGGTTTATGTCGAACACCTGCTGTCGCGTTTAGGACGGATCCGGCTATCATCTGAGTCCATCGTGAGGATTGCCCCGCCCTCTTCCTTTAGCCGGGAAGGGCAGGCAGTTTTTATCTGTCTGGTGGCCATGGCGAAAGAGATAGTATGGTGGACACGTTTGAAAGGGTTGAAGACGAGCACTTATTTCTTCGGTGATGCCCTGATTGACTTTTTCAAATTCCATTTGAAAAGGAAAATCAGAGTAGAGAGGGAAGTGCTCTCTTCCCAGCATTTTGTTGAAAGATGGGTGAGAGAAGCAAGAATGGCCCGAGTGAATGGGCCTACTCTGAGTATATATCTGTAAATTAAAGGTGGAAAACTGGGAGAGGGCACTTGCCTTGGTGGTCAGGGTCATTGTGGCTTTTTATTTGGCTTTCTCCACAAATGTCCCTCCGAAGTCTCCCCCCTATTGGGGAATTTTTCATTGTTATTTTTTGTTACACCCTCTGTTTTTTTTGTTTTTTTACACGCAGAAATGCCCATTTGTACCGTACTGTATTGTCCTGCACTGTCCTTAATGTCTACTTTATGTAAACCCTTGTGGTTAATAAAGAAATCATTATTATTATTATTATTATTATTATTATTGTTATTATTATTATTATTATTGTTCGTGGATTGACAGTGGATTGGCCGTATCGGTAGGGGGTTCGACGACATGCTTTCCAGCATAGTTACGCCCCTTTACGAACTGAGTTCAAATCCCGCCGAGGTTAACTTTGCCTTTCATCCTTACATGGTCGATAAAAGAAAGTACCAGTAATGTACTGGGTTAATTGCTGGCCTTGTGCCAAAGGTAGAAACAATTATTATTATTCGTAACACTTTTTCTCTGGCAGATGCTATACCAATATTATACCAAGAGTGTGAGCCACAGCCAATGGTCAAACGTCCTTTGTGTCATTCCTTTTCCTTCAACTTTCCGACACCCTTCTTAGAATCCTTGTTGTTTCCTGCAAACATGTTGTCCTGATGATAATTCCTAGCTCCCCAAACCTTGCATCAAAACTCTACTAACTGCTCCCAGTGCACCAACTATAATCGGTACCAGTTCTACGCGTCTGATTCTCCACAGTTTCCTAATTTCTCTCTTCAGCTCGTGGTATTTCTCAATTTACTCACTTTCCATCTCATTCCTCCTGTGGCTCCACTGTGAAGCAATATCCCCAATACATTTCTCGTTATTCTTTTCTCTACGACAAAAACCTCAGGCTTTCTAGCCTCTATAAGATGGTCGCACTAGATAGTCATGCCCCACAAGATCTTATACTGTTTATTTTCAGCAACCCTTTCCAGTTGGTGTTCCTACCATTTCTCACTTCTGCTCATGTCATACTTATGACGGAGCTTCCAATGAACCAATCTGACAATGTTGTCGTACCTTCTCTTGTACTCCTTCTGAGAAAGCATCTTACATTCACTAATAATGTGGTTTATTGTCTCACCTTTCTCCCCGCACATCCTACAAAGTGGAATACACTGACTGTCAATATTGAACTTGATATAGTTCGTTCTTGGTGCCTGTCTCTGTGCTGCAAAAATAAGGTCCCCAGTTTCAACTTTTAAGTCACGTCCATTCTCAGTTCCTATCTTTGTCAACTGTCTCAAGTATTTCACGTAAGAATTAACCATACATTTTTTCTTCCATCTATTCAATGTGTAATTTTGTCTGTCTTGTTTAAATTCTCCCTTTTCCTTTGCTTCATCACTGTTTAGCACGTATATATTTCTTATTATTGCCATCAATCTCTCCTATCAATTTTATACATACCATGTTAGATTATCGTCCTTCGACTTCACATATATTTTACAGCTAATGAGACCACTTCCTTCTCTCTGTCGTGATGGATAAAACCTGTCCTCGTCACTTTTGCAGTGTACAGCCCTAGTAGTGTCATCATTCTCCTGGTTTTTCCATCAAGCTCCTGAAGTTTATCGCATCTCCACTCTATCACATTTCTTAGTTGGCACGGAAAGGGAAGCAGAGGTGGCAGTGCTGATTAGGAAAGGTCGGGACTTCAAGGTACGGACGATTTTCCTGGACCCGATGGTAAGTTTGTAATCCTGGACGTGAGTAGTAAAGGTGGTGCCTTTAGACTGTTGGCCGTCAACGCCCCGACCGGGGTTGGACGTCCGGCTTTCTTCAGGCATCTAGAAGCCTTTCTAAGGACGTCTCGACATTTCCTATTAACGGGGTACTGAGACAGCATCTTCCACGCACGCTGGAATTGTGTCGGAGTAGCAGATACAAGCAGGTGGTGCAAAAGCTTCAAGAACCTGATAAGGAAATCCCCAATATCTGACAGGTACAATTAGATTTCTCGAATGCGCCGGTGTGTACCTGGACCAAACACATAAAGTCATCTAGGTCATATATAGATAGGTGTTTTATTAGGTTAGCACGTAGAGATAACATAGGGTGTCCACAATTCCAAACAGACACCTATTCAGATCACAAGTTCGTGAGCTGCTTGGTCGATTTAAATAGAACACGTAGACAGGGGCCTAGTTACTAGAAGCTCAACGCATCGTTCTCGGTGAGTAAAGACTACAAAGACTGGATCAATACATTAATTAAGCGAAAGTTGACATGGATATCGTCAACAACAGGTGTTGGAGTGCTCACAAAGAGAGATTGGAGTAGAATCAGTAGATTTTAGTAAAGAAGTGGCGATAGAAAATACTAAAAAGGAGGATGAGTTAGTAGTTAAATTAGAAAAGGTGATTAGAAGTAGCATTTCTTCAATGCGAAATATGAAGCCTGCATTGTCAGAGCTATGGTATGTGCTCTAAGAAACGAGGGGACGAAAGCTGTTTGATGTGCCCGAGTGGCCAAGGCGCAGCGTGGCAACAAAACCACAATTCGGTCTTTGACGGACCGACAAGCGCACACTGGTCGATTCGCCAGCACATTCCACAACTGTTCGGGGGAGCGGAGGCAGGGATATTGGTGGACTTCAGTTCCTACCTCGACGGCCTGCCGAGACTCTTGGCGACTGATGCAGAATGTTGCGAAAAGCCGATAACAGTAGCAGAGAGTTTAAGATGTTGGCCAATGTACTAGCAACGAGGTTGGCGATTGTTGTCAAGAGCCATGTAAAAGAGGCGCAGATGTGCGCAATTCCGACGAGGTACACTCAAAACGACCACCGCCTTATGCGATACAATATAGAGAGGGTAGGGCTCTGATCAATTTAGATCAATTGAAAGCTTTCAATAGGGTCGAACTATTCAATAGGGTCGATACCTGTATGCTGTCCTCAAGTTTATTCACGAAGGGAAGATAATTGATAATCCATGTAAGCTTGGTCCCTTCTCTCCTTATGTAATTGTTTTTTTTTTGTATTAGCTAGCTTAAAAGTAATAAGCACATAATGAAAAGGAGACCCGAAATACTGTTCCCTTAGAATATCCCAGGAGTTATTTCTCTGCTTGCAAACATGGTATTAGTGATCGTAAGAACTGTCTGCTTCGTTTTTATTCTTGTTTTAATAACATTCATCATGGTGTCGTCAAATTGATATACTTCCGACATTTTGAGAAGTCACTCGTGTGAGAATGGAATCAGAGCTTTTTCTGTATTCGATCCAGATACATGTCAATTTATTTTTTTTATCTTAGTATCAACAAGAAGGATTCTGTTGACAAGGAACTAACAAATCGGTCCGTAGTACTTGGGTGTACACACCTTTTGCTTTATAAGTATTACATTGTTTTCTTTTGTTCATTTATCATCTTGCATAGTATTTTGGAAAGCTGTTTATAGATTACCGAATATGATTAGATTGGTATGTACTTGCATATTATTGGGGATTATTGTTGACCTATCGACAAGGAAGCATCTATACACATCATGAGGGTTATTTAAGAAGGTGTTGAAAATGTTTATTACCAGGTCGTGCTATATGTCGAATGGCAAACAGCAATATTTTTAAAGGATGCCAATTCCAGGACTTTTTCAGTTTCCAAAGCTGTTTAAATAAGCCTCAAATTAAGGTGCTTTGTGAAGGTGTATTTTTTTTTTTGCATTTCTATTGTTGCTACATACTCCTAATAATAATATATTATCTTTATTATACTCAGTGAGCCATTCTCACAAATACGTTTCCAAAATGTTTCTAGTGTGTTTAGTGGGTTTCTTAACAATTTCTATATTGTTTCCGCGTATCATCCTATAGAAAGTTTGCGAGTTGTTATCAAAAACATGTTTTTGTGACTACTGTTTTTCGAATGTTATAATTTTCTAATATATTATTTAAAACTAAAAAAAATATTATTTCAACAATTCCAGTGTTTCTAGTCATGTTTGTTTGCCGTTTATATTATATTATATCATCATACGTTACATTTTTTAGACGGGTTATATAGTGTCATTTAGTTATTATACTTGCTTCGCCGTGTAGCATATCTATTCTATACTTAAACTTATTCTCCCAGCTGTCTGTTCTATTTTAGAACCTGCTGTCTTTTGTTGAGATACATTGTTTATTTAATTTCGTGCGGTCTATTTTTGTCAGTATGGATCGTATAGAAAATTGTTTAGCTGAGTAATCGAATTATATGTCGTAATTTTGTTGTTTATTATCTACCATTGTATATTGCCAACAGCGTCCCTTAATCTATGTTTATATTTAAAATACTGTCTCTTTGAACATGCCTCTACAAGTAATAGAGGTTTGTGAAATTTACGTTCAGTTGCTATGGTATGATGCCGACTTCTAACAATGGCAGAGGACATATTTACTGTCACTGGAGAGATGTGATGACAGAAAGCGGTCCTTGTTACAGCGTAGCATCAATAATGTTAACAGTGTAGACTCTACATTGTTAATATTGCTCATGTTACGCCGATCAGTAGTAGTTGTACTAGTCTTCTTTTAAACTTAACTCCTGGTAGAGTCGTAGGGACGCCGGTGTGACATACTGTGGTTCTCGGGAATTTTCTTCAAACCTGGGGGGTGACCATCCCTTCTCCAGATCTGAATACGGCCAATTTCTTCCAGAGTAAGGAAAGAGAGTGTAGAGAGGAAATGCGAAAAATATAGAAAATTGACACCAGTACGGGACTGGTACTTTATTGACCTTGGAAGGATGAAAGGCAAATGTGATCACGGCAGGATTTGAATTCAGAACGCAGAGAAGCGGAATGAAATGCATTCAATCCGACGTTTTAACGACTCTGCCAATATGTTGCCTTAGCAGTAGTATTACTATTGCTATTATCAATGCTATTATGGGTGACAGAATCGTTAGAGTGTTGGACAAAGCGATTTGTAATTTTTCTCTGAGGTTCAATGCTACTTAGGTCATTTTGATTTTCATCCCTCCAGGGTTGATAAAATAAAGTACCAGTCAAGTACTGGGTCGATGTAATTGACATCTCCTCTCCCAATATTGCTAACCTTGTTCCTAACTTAGAAACCATTGTCATCACAATCACCATCATCACTATCATCAACTTTTTCCTTGTTTACAGCAGCACCAAATAAATTTGAATACTCATTGTTTACTGCGTCAGTTTATAGCTTGGCAAGATAATGTCCACAGTTACTGTGTATTTTAGTATTGTCCGCGCAATGAAATATTTTTTCTGATCGGCAATTCACAGTTCTGCGCAATTTGCATCTGTATATATTTGTTTCTGGTATCGATACATTGATCGTCTGTATAACGTTGGAGTAAATATAATGGTTTTAAAGTAGTATCTGACAACGTTCAAATTAATTTCTTTTGTCCCTATCCTTTGTCTCGTCGTCGCTGAATAATCTTGTCGATGTGTTCTCCTTTGTACTACAGTTTCTTGAGAAGACAAAGGGCTATCAGTAGCTGTATGCATTTTTGGCTATGATTGTATCAGTCATAGTAATGAATCCGTCTAATAAAATATATAAAACATTTATTTTCAGGAATCTTTTTAGTTTGATGATGGAACAGTGGTACACACGTGTAGCTGCTAGGATATTATTACTAGCAACCCAAATCTTACACACGGACACACACATACATGCGTGCGTGCACACAGAGACACACTCAATTTTTTTATCCTGTGCCTTGTTTAATGATTTCTTCAGGTAAACCCATTGTGGTTAATAAAGAAAGCATTATTATTATTATTGTTCTTTGAGTCTCAGTCATTGATGTTAGTTAACTGGAAAGTTTGTTGAAATGAATATCAAGTCACTACCTGCAGCCTCAGATATTCAGGACTTATCGGAGGGTTCTTGCTGTTCCCAGCAAGCATGCCTTTTGAAGCGTTCCAAAAAGCGTGGCGGGGCCAATTTTCTTTAACCATCCTTGGAAACATTTTGAGATAGTATGATTTTGTGCGTCTATGACAATCGGGACCACTTTGACTTCATGGAAGTTCCAAATCCTTTTTACCTCCCACTTTAAGCCCTGGTATCGGTTAATTTTCTCCCTCTCCTTCTCTTTCACTTTCGTGTCAAATGGGCAGGCCACGTCCACAATCAGGCACGATCTTTTTTCCTTGTCCAAAACCACCAGGTCAAGTCTATTGTGTTCCAGTTTCTTGTCCGTCTGTATTCTAAAATCCCACAGCACCTTCACCTGATCGTTTTCTATCACCAACTCTGGCTTATGCTCATACCACTTCTCAGAATGTGGTAAATTGTTTACTTTGCATAGGTGCCAGTGGATCACCCTGCCCATCACATCATGTATCCAGCCCTTATAGTGAGTCTGGGCTAGGTGTTTACACTCGGATACAATGTGAGCCACAGTCTCTCCTCTCTCTCTCCACAGATCCTGCACAGTGGGCTAGCCTCCTCCTTGTAAATATGGTGTTTCAACCACTTCGTTTTGAGGGCCTGCTCTTGAGCAGCCATAAGCTTTCCTTCTGTAGCCTTTTTAAGGTCTCTTCTTTTCAACCAGTTCAATGTCTGTGGATCTCTGATCCAGTTTTCTCAAAGAAGGTACTATGAAGGGATTTTTCCTGAAGGCTGCTCTTTCTCCTTGTTGTTATTTCCTCTTTTTATTATTATTATTCTTTGAGTCTCAGTCATTGATGTTAGTTAACTGGAAAGTTTGTTGAAATGAATATCAAGCCATTACCTTCAGCCTCAGATATTCAGGACGTTTTTTTTTTATTGTTAACTGTATATAAGTGCACATACATTGATTTCTGAAAAAGACACTCAAAAATATTGGGGCCTTGAGTCCAAAATTTAAACTTTTTATAATTATCAAACCAAAATTTTTCTTTGAAAAATCTTGGATGACTCAGAGTCACTCCTTTCTCACAAACTAATACCTCACACAGACACCACCATTGTAAATATTGCTACGTTTGCCAACACTGGAAATGTATGCAGTAGCAATATTTTAAATTTGTCTCAGGCAGACGTTCATTTCCCGCCATTACCAATGACTGCAGGTGTTAAAGCCGCCACCCAACCACAACCACAGCGACAACAGAAACAAAAGAAAAAAAAATTAACTCGTGATATCGAAATGAATTCAACTAAAATGAACTCTTCCACACCGAACACCACTGACGCCACCACCACCACCACAACTGAAACTAAAATTAACAATAACAAAAATAACGATAACAACAACAGCAACGATGAAATCAAGAAAACTACCCTGAGTTTTGCCAGAGTAGCAAAAATGTGCGAAGCGATCCAGGTAACTCAGGAGCAATTAGAAGAAGCCAAAGGAATGGTAAAGAAAGATGGGTATAGGGTCAGCCTCAAACCCCACCTAATAAAATGGAGCATCGTCGTCTATGCACCGTGTCTTATCGGACAATTAACAGAAAATCGTGCCGAGTGGAACGGGCATCCCAGTCCCAAATCCCAAAAGCTTTGGGACATGTGTGGGCCAAAAAAACCCACATCAGACGTGGGCAAAAATATGGAACCGTGGATGTGTTCTTTGGAACCCCACAGGAAGCCAGAGAGCACTCCATGGCCTCATTAAGAAGTGACGAGTTCACACTCGTCCCAAGCTATTGTGGTCAGAAACTCGTGAAGATCAGGGTGACCCACGTTCCGCCGGCCATCGAAATTCCCTGGCTAATGGCTGCCGTCGTCGCCGACATCGAGGCAAACACGAAAATAATTGAGGTAACAAAAGAAAAGCAGGAGGAACTGGTCCGGATCCTGGATGGAGCTCCTGATCCAAGCGGACCAGAAAAGCATTGAGGAGATCCCAGAGGTAATAGACCTCACTGACGGCAGCCACCTCACCGCATTCGTCGAGGGCAGAAGGCCTAGGTGTGTCGTTTGTGGTGAAGGAACCCACCTAAGGGCTTTCTGCCCTCAGGCTAAAAGGTTGAGGCCACCTCTCTTACCCACCCCAGTGACTCAACCATCAACACCACCAGCAGCAGAAATGGCAGCAACGACTGTAGCATCAACAACAGAAGCAACTGTAGCAGCAACAACCCCAACAACTGTAGCAAAACCAACACCGCCACCACCCAACTCGCCAGAATTAGCACCAGCGCCTACACCATCCACCACGCCACAACCAAAACCAACGTCTGTGGAGGATTTTTCTACTCTCCGACCTATCGTAACAGGAGACAGATTGTGACGATGAGGAGGAGTGGGAAACTGTATCGGGAAAAAAGAAAAAGAAAAAAAGAACCCCAAAAAGAAAAAAAATTGTCTTCCTTCGCCTTCCAAAAACAAAATGCAGGGGGAAACAAATAAGCAAATAAACAAAAATGTTAAGACAACTACAACAGTAACAACAACAATAACAACAACAATAGCAACAGCTACAACAGTAACAACAACAATAGCAACACCTTCAACAACAGTAACTACAACAACAATAGTAACAACAACAACAGTAGCAACAGCTACAACAACAGTAACAACAACTACAATAGTAACAACAATAATAACAACAACAACAGTAGCAACAGCTACAACAACAGTAACTATAACAATAACAACAATAATAACAACAACGATAGCAACAGCTACAACAACAGTAACAACAACAACAATAATAACAACAACAATAGCAACAGCTACAACAACAGTAACTACAACAACAACAATAATAACAACAACAATAGCAGGGTATTTTGTAGGGAAATAGATAGGTCTAGCATAGGCTGTCCACATTTCAAAATAGTCGACTACACGGACCACAAATCCATGATCTGTGAGGTTGACTTAGATAGGCTTCATAGACAGGGGCCCGGCTACTGGAAGCTAAACGCGTCATTAACAGCGCGCAAGACCTACAGAGACCGGATTAGCGAACTAGTTAAGCGGGCGTTGACGGGGGCCAACGTCAACAACAAATAGTGGTTTGCTCTGAAAAGAGCGATTAGAATAGAGTCCATTAGGTTTAGTAAGGCTTTAGCGACAGAGAAAAATAGAGCAGAGGCAGAACTAGTTAGAAAATTAGACGAGGCGCTTAGTAAAGGCATCGCGACCGACGTACTTGCGAAATTGGCCCTTGAACAATTCTCCAATGGAAAGCACGAAGGCTGCGTTTTCAGAGCTAGGGTGGGTGTTCTCAGACACGAGGGGATGAAAGCCGTTCAATGGGCCCGTGTGGTGGAGGCGCATCGTGGCAACAAAGCCACGATCCGTTCTTTGGTGGAACACGACGGGCGCATGCTACTCGATCCCGGGCAAATGTGTGAAGCTTTTCAGCGACACTTCGCTCAGCTGTTTGGGGGCAGCGGCGGGCCGGATCTAGGGATGGATTTTAGTGCCTGCCTCGACGGACTTCCACGGTTCTCGGCCACTGAGGCGGAGTGTTGCGAAAAGCCGATAACAGCCGCTGAAGTACGGGAGGCAATGACTGGCTGAACGAGGGGTAAATCGCCTGGTTTGGATGGTCTTCCCTATGAACTTTACGTACAGATGCCAGACTTGTTCGAAGGCCTCTTGGCGGACATCTACTGCAACTGGCAACAGAACGGGAGAATTCCCAACTCTGTGAGCCGAGGAGCGGTGGCGCTGCTGAGAAAGGATCCGAACAAGGGGGATAACATAGATCATTTTAGGCCCATAACTCTGCTAAACACAGAGTTTAAGATTTTGGCCAAGGTGCTAGAAAAGAGGTTGGCGCTTGTGGTTGGTGGTCTGGTGGGAGAGGCGCAGACATGCGCCTTGCCAGACAGATCCATCCACGACAACCTCCACCTCATGCGATACATCGTAGAGAGGGTAGCTAGGGAACCTGGCACGGATGGGTCCTTGATCAATTTAGATCAGTCGAAAGCTTTCGATAGGGTCGACCATCGTTATCTGGCGGCAGTCCCACGGGCGGCTGGCTTTGGGCCGGCCTTCAGAGGCTGGATCGCTGCCGTGCACAGCGATATTTGCTCTGTGGTGAGAGTGAATGGTCACCTTTCGGAACCGTTCAACATCATGCGCTCGGTCCGTCAAGGATGTCCCCTCTCGTTCCTCTAGTACGTATTGACTCTCGAGCCATTACTGAACAAACTGGAGACGTTGATGGGGGTCCCGCGCGAACTAGGATGCGGAAGATCCGAGTCAGCATATGCGCACGATGTCACCGTAGTGGTGTCGAACGGCAAACACATCGAGGCAATCGGCACTACGCTGAGAGATTACGAATCGGTGATAGGAGCAATGATCAACCAGGAAAAGTAGGCAGGCCTGAAGCTCGGCACCTGGAGAGGTAGGTCCATGCCGTCCAATAGCGTCGTCCGGTGCTGGACGGCTGACCGGTTAAATTGCTAAGGGTCTGGTTCGGTCTGGATATCCAGACAGACAAACTGGGACGAGGTGACGAGCAGGGTGGCTTCTCTCACCCAGAAATGGGCGGAGAGGAATTTATCCCTGAAAGGTCGAGCGGAGGTGGCGAATGCGTACATCGCGTCCGTCATCTACTACCGCCTGACCGTCGTGCCTTGTACTAAGCCTCACCTGACTACGCTGGAGCGTTTGCTCTTTCGCTTTTTGTGGAAGGGACGCGCTCCGATGGTCAGGTGGTCCATCTGCTGTTAATACCCGCTACGTGGAGGGCTGGGCATGTCGTGGCTGATAATGCGCAGACATGCGCTCAGGCTGTGACATCTCCACCTCTTCCTCGACGGTGATCAGGTGTGGTCGCCGTTTGCTAGACTGGTCTTTACCCAGCTCATCTCCTGTCGGAGCTGCAGTGCTGGGTCAAGCGAAGACCGAGAGGGAGCGCTTGGAAACTGGAATGTCTTCAGGCGCTCACAGCCCTCGACCAGTCGGCCAATGTGATCGGTGGAAACTCCACCTTAGCGTTCTATAGAGGATTAGTGGAGGGGAAGAGCGACGACGTACTTGGGGAAAATCTAGGCGTCGACGAAAATCAACTAGCCAATCTCTTCGGAAGAAATTTCGGGCCAGGGCTTATGGACAATTTCCAGAAATCCCTGGACTGGCAGTGTTGCCGCGGAGCTTTGCCAGTTTGGGATAAAATCTACAGGCATGTAGGTGCCGTCAGACGGGTATGTCCGAGATGCGTGCAGGGTGACGAAACCGTCCTACACGCACTCGTCCAGAGTCCGAGCATTGCTGACTTGTGGGTTTATGTCGAACACCTGCTGTCGCGTGTAGGACGGATCCGGCTATCAGCTGTGTCCATCGTGAGGATTTCCCCGCCCACTTCCTTTAGCCCGGAAGGGTAGGCAGTTTTTATCTGTCTTGTGGCCATGGCGAAAGAGATAGTATGGTGGATGCGTTTGAAAGGGCTGAAGACGAGCACTTATTTCTTCGGTGATGCCCTGATTAACTTTATCAGGAAAATCAGGGTAGAAAGGGAAGTGATCTCTTCCCAGCATTTTGTTGAAAGATGGGTGAGAGAGGCAAGAATGCCCCGTGTGAATGGGCCTACTCTGAGTACGTGCCTGCAAATTGAAGGTGGAAAACTGGAAGAGGGCACTTGCCTTGGTGGTCAGTGTCACCATGGCTTTTTTTAAAGGGCTTTCTCCACGAATGTCCCTCGGATGTCTCCCCCCTATTGGGGAATTTTTCATTGTTTCTTTTTTGTTACATCTTCTGTTTTTGTTTTTTTTTACACGCAGAAATGCCCATCTGTACCGTCCTGTATTGTCTTTAATGTGTAACCCCTTGTGGTTAATAAAGAAAGCATTATTATTATTATTAGGGCAGTGGATTGGCAGTATTGGTAGAGGGTCGGACGTCATTCTTTGACGCATAGAATTACGGACCTTTCCATTCTGATTTCAAATCCCGCCGAGGTCAACTTTGCCTTTTATCCTTACGCGGTCGATAAAATAAAGTATCAGTAATGTACTTGATAATTGCTGGCCTTGTGTTGCAGCTCGGCACCTGCAGAGGCAAGTACATACCGTCCGACAGCGTCGTCGGGCGCTGGACGCACGGACCGGTTAAATTGCTCGGGGTCTGGTTCGGACCGGACCTCCAAATGGAGAAAAACTGGAGCGAGGTGACGAGCAAGGTGGCCTCCCTCACCCAGAAATGGACCGAGAGGTAGCTGTCCCTGAAAGGCCGGGCGGAGGTGGCGAATGCGTACATCGCTTCCGTCATCTGCTGCCGCCTCACCGTCGTCCTTTGCCCCGACCAAACTATCACCAAAATGAAGCGCCTCCTCTTCCGCTTTTTGTGGAAGGGACGCGCTGCCATGGTCAGACGATCCATCTACTGTCAACACCCGTTGCGTGGAGGACTGGGCATACCATGGCTGATGCTGCGCAAACATGCGCTGAGGCTGCAACATCTCTGGTGCTTCCTTGACACTGAACAGGTGTGGTCGCCGTTTTCCAGGCACGTTTTCCCACAGCTGGTCTCATTGACGGAGCTGCAGTCATAGTCAGGAAAAGACCGAGGGATAGCGCTTGGAAACTGGAATGTCTCCAGGCGCCCACTGCCCTCTGCCAGCTAGGTACCTGTATCGGTGTAACATCCACCTCGGCGTTCTATAGAGGACTAGTGGAGGGGAAGTGCAACGACGTTCTCGGAGAGATCCTGGGCGTCGAAGAAGATCAGCTGTTTGCTCTCTTCCGGAGAACTTTCAGCCCAGGGCCTATGGATAATTTCCAAAAATCCCTGGCCTGGCAGTGCTACCGGGGAGCGTTGCCGGCTCGAGATAAGCTCTACAGGCACGGAAGTGCCGTCAGCCATGTCCGAGATGCGCGCAGAGCGACGAAACCGTCGTGCACGCATTCGTTCAGTGCCCGAGCATTGCTGACTTGTGGAGCTATGTCGAACAGTTGCTGTCGCGTGTAGGACTGATCCGGTTATCGACTGAGTCCATTGTGCAGATGGTCTCGCCGTCTTCCTTCGAGGAGGAAGGGCAGGTGGTTTTCATCTGCCTGGTGACCATGGCGAAAGAGAATGTGTGGTGGACATGGTTGAAAGGGTTAAAGACAGATACTTTCCTGTTCGGCGAATCCCTAATTAACTTTTTCAAGTTTCATTTGAAGAGGAAAATCAGGGCGGAGAGGCAAGTGCTGCCTTCTAGCAAGTTTGTTGAAAGGTGGGTGAATGTAGCGAGAATGGTCCGAGTGAATATACCCCTGTAGCTTGAGAAATGGAAAATGGAAAAATTGAGAGAGGGCGCTTGCCCTGCTGGTCAGGGTGGCCGTGGTCTTCTGTGTGGTTTTCGCCACGAGTAACCCTCAGAGGTTTCCCCCCTATTGGGGAATTTTTCCTTGTTTCAATTTTCATTTTTATTGTTTATATATATATATGTTTCTATGTATTTTTTTTTATTTTCTTATATAAATAATCTTTACACGTACAAAACCCACATCGTACCGTCCTTTACCGTCCTGTGCCGTCTGTAATGTTTTTCTCGATGTCAGCCCTTGTGGCCAATAAAGAGATCATTATTATTATTATTATTTTCATCTTTACAAAATAAAGTACCAGTCATACACAGGGTAATTGCTGGCCTTGTGCCTAACGTAGAAACAATTATTATTATTATTATTATTATTATTATTATTCCTTGAATCTCAGTCATTGATGTTAGTTAACTGGAAAGTCCGTTGGAATGAATATCAAGCCACTACCTGCAGCCTCAGATATTCAGGACGTATCGGAGGGTTCTTGCTGTTCCCAGCAAGCATGCCTTTTGAAGCGTTCCAAAAAGCGTGAAGGGGCCGATTTTCTTTAACCATCCCTGGAAACTTTTGGAGATAGTCCCCAGTGCGCCTATGACAATCGGGATCACTTTGACTTCATGGCAGTTCCAAATCCTTTTTACCTCCCACTTTAAGTCCTGGTATCGGTTAATTTTCTCCCTCTCCTTCTCTTGCACTCTCGTGTCGAATGGGCAGGCCACATCCACAATCAGGCACGATCTTTTTTCTTTGTCCAAAACCACCAGGTCAGGTCTATTGTGTTCCAGTTTCTTGTCCGTCTGTATCCTAAAATCCCACAGCACCTTCACCTGATCGTTCTCCATCACCGCCTCTGGCTTATGCTCATACCATTTCTCAGAATGTGGTAAATTGTTTACTTTGCATAGGTGCCAGTGGATCACCCTGCCCGTCACATCATGTCTCCAGCCCTTATAGTGGGTCTGGGCTAGGTGTTTACACTCGGACACAATGTGAGCAACAGTCTCCTCTCTCTCTCCACATATCCTGCACAGTGGGCTAGCCTCCTCCTTGTAAATATGGTGTTTCAACCACTTCGTTTTGAGGGCCTGCTCCAGCGCAGCCATTAACATTCCTTCTGTAGCCTTTTTAAGGTCTCCTCTTCTTAACCAGTTCCATGTCTGTGGATCTCTAAATTTAGTTTTCTTAAAGAAGGTACTATGAAGGGATTTTTCCTGAAGGCTGCTCTTTCTCCTTGATGTTATTTCCTCCTTGGACATCCCCTGGCCTATTGTCCCCTCCTTCAGTACAGTTCTGGGCATTGGCTCCTTACTATCAGTCACGTATTTGTGTAGGTTGTTTTTCTCCATCTGAACACAGTCCTCTATGCTGATAAGACCTCTTCCACCCTCAGATCTCCTTAGGTAAAGTCTATCGACATCACTCCTCTTGTGGAACATGTTGTAGATAGTCAATAGCTTCCTAGTCTTCCTATGCATTTCTTTTTGTTCAGCAACATTCCATCTCAGAATTCCCGCACTGTACCTAATAATAGACACAGCTCGGGAATTTACTGCGCTTATGGAATTTCTGCTGTTCAGATGTGACTTCAATACGCTCCTTACTCTCCGAATGTATTCAGTTCTTAACAATTCCTTCATTTTTTTGTTCTTTATGCCATCAGCCTCCAGAACGCCCAAATACTTGTATCCTTCCTCAGAGTCAATTTCCTTTATCATCTCACCTGTTGGTATCTGGATTCCGTTACTTCTGCTCAACCTACCCCTCCTCATCACAATGACTCCACACTTACTAATACCAAACTGCATACATTATTATTATTATTATTATTATTATTTGCATTTATCTTGCTTTATGTTCATACGAGTTATCACCAAGTCACAACCAGTGACCTCAAGAGACAACAAGGTCCGCCATGTTCAAGAAAGAACATACATATTCACGCATGCATCTTTAGTGTTTAGACTTGTGATGTACTTATATTGACAGGATCTTCCTTAGTATATGGGCAGTTCCAATTAGTACTATCTTTTGTATTTCTCCTATACGCGGGTTTCCTGGGATTTGCGATAAGTAGTCGTTAGACCCCTTAGGTATCATTCCCAGAGCGCCTACAACCACTGGTATTGTTTTAGTTCTCAATTTCCACATTTTTCCAATTTCTATCTCCAGGTCCTTATACTTGCTCAATTTTTCAAATGTTTTTATAGATACATTCTTGTCTATTGGAACAGACATATCAATTAGCAGGCATACCCTCTTTTGAAAGTCCTTCAATATTATATCAGGTCTATTTGCATCTATTTTTCGGTCTGTTTGGATGCTAAAGTTCCACAAGATTGAGATGTGATCTTTTTCAAGTATGGGAGGCGGTTGATGCTCCCACCAATTCTTTTGATGGGGCAGGTCAAAATGCTTACACATTATCCAATGTATGTATTGTGCAGCTCTGTCATGCCTGTTTAGGTATTCGGTTGGAGCTATAGGACTGCACATTGAAATTATATGGTCAATGGTCTCTGGTTGTTTTTTGCATACACGGCATAATGGGCTGCACCCATTTTTTATTATGTTGGCTTGGTAATTTTTTGTTGGCAGACACTGATCTTGTGCCGATCAGTCTCCGATTTCAGTCCAGAGGATGCCAACCACTGATGGGTTAAAGTTTTGTCAACATCAGGATTGTTAGCTCGCTCTGGGTATTTTCTATACAGAGGCTTTTCTTGCCATTTCTTAGCCAGTTTCTGTAGCAGTTCTTTCTTTGCAGTTACTTTTACCTGCTTTCCTTTTTCTGTGTTTTCCATTTCAACAGTAAATGGGACTTCTGAAATTTGTAGTCCATTACTGTATCTTTGTGCATCTTTTGTAATGGAATATGATCTTTTGGTGCTTTCGTGTTTCAAAACGAGTTTGATCATCCAATCATGTGATTCCCTTAGATATGTGGATAATCCAATTGTTGCAGTTTTCAACGCAATGTCTTACTGGATTAACCCACGTCCTCCTTCTTTCCTAGGGAGATATATTCCATCTATGTCTGCCTTAGGGTGATGCATTCTGTGCATGGTTAAGAATTTTCGAATTTTTGTATCGAGCCTACGGATCTCTGTGCTTGACCAGTTGATGACATTGTAACTGTAGGTTACTACTGGTATGGCAAGCGTGTTTATGGCATCGATCCTATTCCTTGCATTCAATTCCGTTCTTAAGATTGCTCTGACTCTGCCGTAACATTCCTTCCTTATCCTTTCCCTCATTGTCGAGTGCTTGATTCCGTCTCCTTCACAAACACCTAGATATTTGTAAGTTTTTTCTTGATCAAGCTCTCTTATCACGTTCCCCCGATCAAGATTAATGTCTGAACTCTTCAGCAGCTCTCCTCTGCTGAACGTTGCTTTGGCGCATTTATCCAGTCCAAACTCCATTTTAATGTCATCACTGAACTGCTTCACAGTGGATAATAGCCCTTGCAATTGTTCATCATTTTTTTCAAATAGTTTCAGGTCATCCATGTAGAATAGGTGATTAATGGTTTTGTCATAGACTCTATATCCATGTTTTGTTTCATTGAGCATTTTACTTAATGGTATAAGTGCGATGCAGAATAAAAGCGGTGATAAAGAGTCACCCTGAAAAATTCCACAATTAATATTAACTTCTCCAGCTTCCAGTGATTTTGTTTCACTATTCAAAAGGAGTGTCGTTTTCCATGTCTTCATACTGAATGACAAAAACCTCCTGAAAACGGGGGATATTTTGAAAATCTCTAAACATTTTTCAATCCAACTGTGTGGCAAACTATCGAATGCTTTTTTATAATCTATCCAAGCAATCGATAGATTTTTGTGTCTATTATGACAATCTTCCAGTATCATTTTGTTAACCAGAAGCTGATCCTTACAGCCATATGAGCCTCGTTTACACCCTTTCTGCTCAATGGGAAATAGGTAATTTGTTATCAGGTGGTCATATGTGTATTCAGTTAGGACTGATGTTAAAATTTTATACATTGTGGTCAAGCAGGTTATCGGTCTGTAATTTTTGGGATTGTTTGTCTCATCATTCTTCATTAGCAGGAATGTAATGCCGTTAACTAGCCACGATGGTATCTTTTCTGGCTCCTTAACTATTTCATTGTAAAGTTGGGCTAACAGCTCATGAGACTCTGTGAAGCCATTTATCCAAAAGTTTTGTATTTTGTCTTTTCCTGGGGATTTCCATTTGCTGGTTTTATTATTATTATTATTATTATTATTATTATTATTATTATTATTATTATTATTCCTTGAATCTCAGTCATTGATGTTGGTTAACTGGAAAGTCCGTTGGAATGAATATCAAGCCACTACCTGCAGCCTCAGATATTCAGAACGTATCGGAGGATTCTTGCTGTTCCCAGCAAGCATGCCTTTTGAAGCGTTCCAAAAAGCGTGAAGGGGCCAATTTTCTTTAACCATCCCTGGAAACTTTTTATTATTATTATTATTATTATTATTATTATTATTATTATTATTATTACAGTTGCATTTATCTTGCTTTATGTTCATACGAGTTATCACCAAGTCACAACCAGTGACCTCAAGAGACAACAAGGTCCGCCATGTTCAAGAAAGAACATACATATTCACACATGCATCTTTAGTGTCTAGACTTGTGATGTACTTATATTGACAGAATCTTCCTTAGTATATGGGCAGTTCCCATTAGTACTATCTTTTGTATTTCTCCTATACGCGGGTTTCCTGGGATTTGCGATAAGTAATCATTAGACCCCTTAGGTATCATTCCCAGAGCGCCTACAACCACTGGTATTGTTTTAGTTCTCAATTTCCACATTTTTCCAATTTCTATCTCCAGGTCCTTATACTTGCTCAATTTTTCAAATGTTTTTATAGATACATTCTTGTCTATTGGAACAGACATATCAATTAGCAGGCATACCCTCTTTTGAAAGTCCTTCAATATTATATCAGGTCTATTTGCATCTATTTTTCGGTCTGTTTGGATGCTAAAGTTCCACAAGATTGAGATGTGATCTTTTTCAAGTATGGGAGGTGGTTGATGCTCCCACCAATTCTTTTGATGGGGCAGGTCAAAATGCTTACACATTATCCAATGTATGTATTGTGCAGCTCTGTCATGCCTGTTTAGGTATTCGGTTGGAGCTATAGGACTGCACATTGAAATTATATGGTCAATGGTCTCTGGTTGTTTTTTGCATACACGGCATAATGGGCTGCACCCATTTTTTATTATGTTGGCTTGGTAATTTTTTGTTGGCAGACACTGATCTTGTGCCGATATAATCAGTCCTTCAGTCTCCGATTTCAGTCCAGAGGATGCCAACCACTGATGGGTTAAAGTTTTGTCAACATCAGGATTGTTAGCTCGCTATGGGTATTTTCCTTATTATTATTATTATTATTATTATTATTATTATTATTATTATTATTATTAATATTGCTGCTGTTGTTGTTGTTGTTGTTGTTGTTGTTGTTGTTGTTGTTGTTGTTGTTGTTGTTGTTTTTGACGTTGTCGTTGTGTACGTTTGACATGATGTTACCCCTTACATCTTTAAGGTTCCAAGCTAGATTGTTTTCTTTGCTTTTGACACAATTTTCACAACGTATTAGTCTTCTACCTGCTTTCTTTCTTCTAGCACGAAGTCTTGCGACATCAAACTTTGGGCGGAGTACTTTATGCACTGTCAACTATTCCCTAGTTCTCTCAATACCATCTAATCCAACTTTCCTCCATTTAATAACTCCTACCTCATAGCACATAACATATACAGCCCATGTCTTCGTTGCCTAGATCGTATTCCTTCCATTCAATTTAGACGCCATTACAAGTCTTACCCGCCTGAGGTTTTCTTTGTTTAAACATTTTCATTTATTTCTCTTTGATCTTATCGAACTAAAAAACTCCAAAATACTTGTAACCTTCCTCTCTCGCTTTTTAAATATTCTGGCCATTTGCAAGTTCAATCCCTTTATTATTTGTTAGTTTTCCATGTTTCATGGTTTCAACACACTTTTCAGTGATCCCAAACATCATCCCAATATTCTGATTAATCAAGTTTACAGCAGATGTGAAGCTATCAATTTCGTCCTCATTTTTGCAAATAACTTTAAATCATCTTATTAACCTCTAGTACATATACCATTTTCCCTTTTTCCAGGACTTGGCTCAGGGTGAGAAATAAGAGTGGTGATAAACTATCTCCTTGAAATATACCCCTTCGTTTGCTAAAAGAGCCTGTTCCCCACAAGAATTTAACTCTGTTTTCCAGATACCTATCGATCTTTCTATAAACCTAATTATATTGCCTGGTAATTGAGTAAATTTCAGACACTCTAATATCCAACTGTGTAGGATCATGTCTTAGACACCGTCTATCTACCCACGCCATGACTAATTTCTTCTACCACTTTATCAATCTGGGAGGATTGTTTTATCAATTAACACTTGATCTTTTTTTTCACGTCTGTTCATTTTGCACTCTTTCTCTTTCAGTAGATTTCATTCTTCTCGAGGAATTTATATACAGTCTCAGAGATGATTCCAGTGATAAGTTTCCACATTAATGGCAAGGAAGATATGGTTCTAAAATTATGTACGACGTTGTTTTTAACAGGGTCCTTCTGACAGAACACAATCCAGCTCGTTGTCATCTATATAGGCATCTCTTCATAATTGTTTAACATGGAATTCATTTGAGCTGCGATTCGATCATGTAAAGATGTCAACTTCTTTAACCAAAATCCCTGGACCTCATATGGTTCATGTATTTTCCAATTCGTTTTTTTATGCTTGCATGCATACGATTCCTGTTGTTATTTCAGTATCACTTTTCTTCACATTTGTTTTTTTTTCCCCTCAATTCCTTCAACCATTCAGCTTTCTTATCAAGTTGAACCTCATTATCCCAGATATTTGATTAAAACCTTTTGTTTTCTTCTGAATCCGGTGTCACTCTTTCTTTCTTACTTTTACCCTCGAGGACTTGGTACACTCTTTTCTAATCATGCTGCAACATTCTATTGATTTTATATTGTTGGATTCTTTGTTCGAATCTTCTCAGTTTGGATGCCATGGTCTGCATCATTTGTTTCAACTCCTCAATAACAACTTTTATACATTTCTTCTGTACATTATACTTCTTTTCTATTCTTCTTTATTTCCCTTTGCCTTTTACGTTCCAATAAGTTAATATGCCTTCTTAATTCGTTAATTGATACTTTAATTCTTCTCTTTCACCATGGTTCATTCCCTTCTCCCCAATTTGATGGATTTACAAATCCTATTTTACTTGCAATAAATACAACAGTAGCACCAATAAGTTTAATTGTATCAGATATATTTTCCTTTCTAATATATTTCAGTACCTCGTTCACTCTTTTTATCTAGTCATTCAGAGATGTTCTATCCACCCTCTTCTGTCCCTCTATTTGGTTCAGATTACCCTCTTTCATGATCCAGATGATCTCGGTGGGTCTGCAGCTCGAACCTGGAGAGATAGATCCATGTCGTCCGACCGTATTGTCGTGCGTTTGATGTACGGACCGGTTAAATTGGTCGAGTCTAGTTTGGTACAGGCCTCCAAATGGACAAACACTTGGATGAGATGATGAGTAGGGTGGCCTCGCTGACCTAGAAAGGGGCTAAAAGAAAGTTATCCCTGAAAGGTCGGGAAGAAGTGGCGAAGAACTATATTGCGTCCGTCATATATTACCACCTGACCATCGTGCCTTGTCCCGGTCCACCTCAGACTACACGGCGACGAAAGCGTCCTACATACACTCGTCCAGTGTCTGAGCATTGCTGACGTGTGGGTTTATGTCGAACACCTGCTTTCACGTGTGAAACGGATCTGGCTATTAGTTGTGTCATTCGTGCAGATTGCCCCGCCGCTTTCCTTTAGACGGGATAGGCAGGCAGATTTTATCTGCTTGGTGGGCATGAAGAAAGAGGTCGTGTGGTGGACATTTCTAAAAGTGCTGAAGAGAAGCACTTTCTTCTTCGGCGAAGCTATGATTAACGTTTTCAAGTTTCATTTGAAGGGAAGAATCAGCATGGTGATGGAAGTGCTACCTGTCAAGAAGTTTGTTGAAAGTTGGGTGAGAGAGGCACGCATGGCCTGAATGAATGGGCCTGCTCTGAGTATGCGACTGTAGATTGGAGGTGAAGAACTGGGAGAAGGTATTTGCCCTGGTGGTAAGGGCAACCGTGAATTTTTGGAGGCTTTTTCCATGTGCCTCCTATTAGGGAATATACTTCGTTTGAATTTGTTTTATATCCCGTTATCTGGATTGCTAAATAGTAAGCTGTTTTCCCAAACCTTATATATCCAACACCCTTCGTATAGTTCTTGCTATGCCAAGCAAGCTTTCTGAAGAGTCAGGAAATTCAACTTTTCAAACAAACACAAACTATTTTCTTTGTCTCCAAGGCTTCCTTTACAAGTGGGATACAATTCTTTGCATTTCGTATTTCATGTCTTAATATGTTCCTATTTTATGGCATTCTTTGTCTTCCACTCGATAGTCATACAGCATCGATTAGGCACAACACGCATGTCTCTTTATAGTGTATAAGGATATCGGGGCAGGAATGCTCCAGTTCTCTATCCATATGAATTTCCCTAACCCATAATACTTTTACGGATTACTTTCTGATTTGTGGTCATGCCACCTTTTCACATGCTCAAATGTAAACTTTTTCTACATTCGCCAATGTAAGATTGTTGCACCTTTTTCGTATCTTTAGTTCTTATACCCTTCTGAGCATGCATCTTGCATATAGAGACTATATGCACCACCACCAAAAATGTTGTCTGAGGAAGAAACAAGGATAGATTTTACGATATACTCAGATGATACGAAAATATTGAAGAGTACGTTAATAAAATATCATGTAGTTCTGGCTCATTTCATTGGGGTAGAGATATTTGAGTATTCTTTCTAATATACATAAATGTATATATACACCAAACTATTAATTTGTACGTAGTTCTACCTCAGAAAATTGTAATTTATACGAAACACAATGTTGCATTTTCAATGATATTTTCGAAAACTCCCAGTAAAAATATCTGCTGGCCTGATTATAATAACTCTAACTGTTTATCACATTACACACATACATTCGCGATTTGCGAAGAATGTAGATTTATTTTGGTTAAGGGCATACTTCGGTTTACTAGGCTCTAGTATACCCAATATACAGTATACTAGATGAAGAGTGGTAGGAAGGTTAGGTTGTGAGACACTCTGACACAATCTAATTGGAGGTTTCTGACCTGTGTGTGAGTATGTGATGAGATGTGGCCCAAATTGTTTCCATGTTTCTTTAAATAGCATAAACTGTATTTTAAAAACATTGTAGGTCTTATATCTTATATACATTCTATCAATTGCTTTCCCTCTCTCCTGCGCTCTCTCTCACACACATGCGCACCCATCTCGCTGTCTCTGTGTCCCCCTCTGTATGTATATATATACAGAGGGGGATATATATATATATATATATATATATATATATATATATATATATATATATATATAGAGAGAGAGAGAGAGGGGGAGATGCGAGAAAAGCCGCAAACCCTCCATCTCAATTCTACTTTTGAAAAGCATAAGAACTGTGAAACCGGTAAGAGAAACAAATAAATATTCTTAGAAAGACTCCAGTTGAATTTTCGATTTCTTGTCTTTATATATATATATATATATATATATATATATATATATATATATATATATATATATATATATATATATATGAAAAAGTCGCAATCCTAATAGAACTCTACACATGACTGCAGCAACGAGGACAACAGAACGACAACCAATAATGAGTTTAGTCTCAATATACTTCAATTATGCAACACGATGGAAAATTATTGAGCAGTAAAACGAAACAAGAAACTTGACACTATATCAAAAGCAAAATCGGACACATTTGGAGAGAGAAAAAACACACTTAAAAATAAGAACATTCACATTTTTGGAACACGGTGAAAAATATGATCAAAGCTGGAATATACGAGAAATGGATATAATCTACCCACTTACCTTACCTAGAAAATTTCAAATAAAGCCGATAACTAACGAATCGGAACAACAAAGAAAACTACGGGAACAAATGTCACTTAACAAATTGAAACATGGAAATAGAACTTTTAAAATTAAGAGCTTCTATAAATGAACAAAAATACAAAATATTGACCATCAACTGGAAAAGAAAATGTGCTAAATTAGCTGAAGGACTAATCTTCCAAAACCTCCTAAAACTCTGGACAAAGACTATGAGAACACAGACCTTATATCATTGCAACGATGGGAACATTTGTGAAAATTGGTTCCTTAAATATGAAAAGGAAGTTAAGTAAATGCACCACTCAAACAACGCCTCCATAAAGAAACTGAGCAAAACAAGAAACTTTGCCGAAACAGTCAAACTACCAAAACAACACACCCAAACCACAGACATAATTCTCCTCAACATCTTCACGGAATTCTGCCGAAAACTCAGCCTAGCCTATTTTCTTTTACGAAATCAATGACAATGAAGACAAATAACTAGTTAGAAACATAAGTGCTTTCTGCCCAAAGAAAGGAAGGAATAAAGCACTAGATTCCTACTGCGAATACCTGAATTTTCCCATTGAAAAAAATGAAAATAGAAACACCGAATCAAATTTAAAAAATATTGAATGGAAGAACCTAATTGATTTACTAGAAAACCCTGAAAAGAAGCTGATAAAGGTAGCACTGTAGTCATCATAAATACAGAGTACTATAACGACCAGGCACTAGAAATGTTAGAAGACAACAGTTACTATGAAAAAACAACCAACTACAAACAATAAAAAATTAGGAAAATCTAACAACTTTACTAAATAATTACTACAAAGGCCTAACCACAAAATAAATCGACTACATAAGCTACTTCAAATAATACAAACAAAAAACAAAACAAATACAAAAAAAACAAGCATATGTTTTGGCCTACCGAAAATACACATGTAAATTGATATATGATGTTTGTAAAACATCGACAACCAAATGCCTCCAGTTAACGAGTCCAGACGATTTACAGCTTAGTCGAATTATAGCTGGTCCTGTATATGAAACACACAAACTGAGTAAATTCCCAGACATCCTCCTATAGCCTTTCCTAAAGCATGTACAGCGTTACATATGAGGTGAGGTTGACATGCTGAATCATCTTCCGAAACATAGTATGTAAACATACAATTTTCTTCTTCATCGATGTCAAATTATATACAAATTGAATAACATCAATTGAATATTGGTTAGACACATACCAATCCGACTTACTGATACACATAAAAAGGTATTCATCATTGATAGCAACAGCTTCATATTGCAAAACAATTATTTTATGTTCAATTGGATTTGTGTACAGGCGGAAACGGCTATTGGCATGAACGTAGCCCCCAGATACAACAATTCAATCATGGGATTCCATGAACAAATAATTTACAGCCAATCACTTCTACTATTTGGAGACATATTTCATACCCAACAAAAAACACACGGAAAAGGTACCTGGACGATTGTTTTCTCGTATGGAAGAAAAATCTTAATACAGTCAAAGAATTCAAGAATATGATAAATTACCTAGCAGCCACATGTAATTCACAATGGAGTTTAATATGAAGGAACTAGCATTTTTTTCATGTCTCAGTCACAAAAATGTATGGGTGAATAGAAACATTTTCTATAAACCCATAGACTGCAAAAAGTACCTTCTATTTACATAAAATCACCAAAAACACAGGAAATTGAAGATTCCTTTTAACCTAGCGAAAAGCATATGGTCAATTGTATGGGACCCGATCAAACATGAGCAAAGACTGGATGAACCGAAAAAATATACTTATCCAAAGAACCTTCCAGCTTCGTATAGTCACCAACGGAAATAGAAAGAGAAAGCATAAATATACAAGAGCCAAGGAAAACAAAACAGAACCAGGGAAAATGTTTTATCATATGTGTCAACTTTCAACCCCAGAAATGTCGAAATATTGTATATGAAGATGAAAAAATAAAGAGATTTCTTGAAACACATGAAATTATCAAAAGTAAAAGACAACCCAAAATACAAAAACATATCCTTACTGGGCAAAAACCATAAACCAATCCCCAACCCCATTGTTCCAAAATGCAGAAGAAGAAATTGTGGTATCTACAAAACTGAAGAACCAATATTCAAATTTAAGGATGGAAAACACTTCACAGTAAAAAGAAAATTATCTCTAACTCGAAAAACCTAATCTATGTGATTACATGCGGCAGATATTTACAAAATTACATACGATAGACGGGAATGTCATTACGCAAAAGAATGACCACACGCCACCAACAAATCCGTGATGAAAACATGGTTCTTGCCCATTTAAGCAGTCACATTGCAGCATGTAAAAGAATAGGCTTACCCATCTTCAAAAGTCACCCCGCCTCTACAAGTGCTTAGAATCTTTCACTCAACATCAGAGAATAAATAAATAAAAACAATTCATTAAAAAATATAAATCACAATTAAATGTGTAAATAGACAATAAATACTGATTTATAGAACAATCAATTTATGAGCAAAAATATGCATGTTCAATCACACATATATATACATACGCACGCCCACACGCCCACATAGACACACATTTTCACCACAAGATAAAAGGAAATATCAAAACTTCAAAGAAACTTCTACCAAAAACCTTTTTTATTAGGATTTATTCATTAGATGTTCCAGAAACATCTTCTTTGACAAATGTAACCGCCCTCCACAATGGATTTCTTTCAATCATGTTTATATCTATATTTGTATTTTTATTTACTTCTCTTCATTCTTTTATTCTTGTTTTTGTCTACAGACCCTAAAAGAAAACTTTAACTGTTGACACAATTGAGCCCCCCCCCCCCACACACAACAAGACAAAAAACTCACAACTTTCCTGAAATCATTGCCATACCAAAAACAATTCTTCTCAAAATGTTTTTTTATTATATTAATATCCTCCAAAATTCAAATATTTATCTATATTTTCAATAGAACTTTCTATCACTTTTTAATTCATTTGTCTGTTGTTATTGTATTCGTATACAAACCCTGAAAATAATCTTGAATTCCGAATACAATGGAACATCACGGAAACACACACACACACACACACACACACACACACACACACACACACACACACACACACACACACACACACACACACACACACACACACACACACACACACACACACACACACACACACACACACACACATACACACACACACACACATGCACACACACACACACACATGCGCACACGCAAACACATACCCAGAAATAAATGCCATCTAAGCTTTTATTCTGAAGAAAAAAAGAACTTACTATTTAAATATATAGAATTTTCTAGTAAATCAATTGAAACCTGACATGTTGAGCACCACCTCAACCCTCACCACCCACCTTCATGGTGAATATATATATATATATATATGTGTGTGTAAGAAGGGCATTGCCCACAGAATATGAGAAGAATATATTAAATATTTGATATGTTGATATACAAATCGAAACCGGTAATATCTGATAAAAGTTAAATTCTTTTAATGTAAAAATTATCTATATATATAAAACTGTGGATGTGTGTGTGTGTGTGTGTGTGTGTGTGTGTGTGTGTGTGTGTGTGTGTGTGTGTGTGTGTGTGTGTGTGTCTGTGTGTGTGAGTTTGAATGCCTAAAACTCGAGAAGTACCCAACCGATTTTTTCAAACTTTACATGTATACTACTTATGTTTCAGGGAGTGTTATGCACATAAAAACATTCAACTTTCTGATCCCCTAGGGCCCGCATTAGGTGAAAAACTGCGTTTTTTCAGCTTTTTAGGGGGTTTTTTAGGCGTTACGTCAGACCGATTTCCTTGAAATTATAACTATGTATTAGTCAGTCTCTTCTTACCGTGAGCAAATAAAATCCAACTTTTTTATCGTCTAGGGTCCGCATTAGGTGAAAAACTTAATTTTTTCAGCTTTTTAGGGCTTTTTTGACGCGTTACGTCTAGCCTATTTGCCCGAAATTTCAAGGCATATTATGCACATAAAAAAAATTCATTTTCTTGATCCCCTAGGGCCCGCATTAGGTGAAAACCTGCATTTTCCCCTGCTTCATCGAGGAAAATCTTAAAGATTATCCAGCTATCAGAGTATTCGGTTTATTTTCTTTACATATTGTCCAGGCATGCATTTTTCCCACGATTAGGTCTGTTGGCGGCCCGCGTTCCAAAATACCTTATACGTGCAACGCCGGGCACCACGGCTAGTAAGAAATATTTATTCTATCGGACTAAAAGCTCTATATATACTTCTCCGCTTTTCCACTCTTACTTTATGCCTATATATATATATATATATATATATATATATACGTCACAATTCTTAGCCATTTTGAATCTGTTTCTGGTGGGGATCGCTTTTGAAAATTACCTGTACTATGAATTTGTCTCCTGATGAGTTCGAAACTCGAGATTTTATCCTTAATAGGATATCTCAAAACGCGAACAAAACCCCAGGGTAGGGACACAATCATGGTAAGAGTGTACGCATTTCTTCTAACTTTAATTTTATACCTAATTGTGTATGGTTGACGGTATATTTAGTCGATTTCTACGTGCTGTTGAAATGTTGGGTAAATATTCTATTGCGGTCGGCCGCGAAGAGGCTGCTGTCGTTTATTTATCAAATATTTCTTCATAGGAGCCATTATTCTTATAGCCTGGTCTAATTGATTTTTTATGTGGTTAATTATGCTAATTGGGAGAAGAAATGGTGTATATATTTTATCAAATGATTCTATGGACATACTTTATGATATATATATATGAAAATATATATATATTACAAAACAAGATGGCGTAGGACAGAACAAATGAGAGGCACAAAACAAAGAAAAGAATCCCCAGTTACTGAAGAGGTCACAGAATGTGTGAGGAAAGAACTTTGACAATATATGAACAACCAACCAGTTGTGGAACCAACCAACCAAATTTATAAAATTTATATTTATAAAATTTATAATAAATTGAAGTGAAAGCAACTGGTGCGTGTGTTTCTTATTGGCAACATGACCCTCCCAAAGTATAACAATATATATATATATATATATATATATATATATTTGTCTGCCTCTCTGTTTTGTTCCCGTATAAATTTGCACTATATATATATATATATATATATATATATATATTCCATTATATATATATATATATTTTCCAATTTCACCTTTTCTCTCTCTCTCTCTCTCTCTCTCTCTCTCTCTCTCTCTCTCTCTCTCTCTCTCTCTCTCTCTCTAATATATATATATATATATATATATATATATATATATATATATATATATATATATATATATATATATATTTAATATAGAAATACCTTCTAGAGTGCTAGAACTGTTTCATTCGGGAAAAATCATATATGTATATATATATATATATATATATATATATATATATATATAGAGAGAGAGAGAGAGAGAGAGAAAAGGTGAAATTGGAAAATATATTTAAGGGTCTGTTTTTTTTTAAATCCTTTCCGTTGTCTATTCAGTTATTAATTATGACATAATTAATAACGGAATAGACAAAGCAAAACACGCAAATTGTCATCCCAAAGCACAAAACCACAAACAATATCTTACCATATGTATCCACGCTCAACCCCAGAAACACCGAAATGTTCGACCTATTACATCCCCCCCCCCCCATTCTATTTAAAGATGAACAAATGAAAACATTTCTAGAAACACACAAGATCATCAGAAGCAAGAAGCAACCAAAATCAGTAAAACAGATTTTCACTGCAACAAAGATACGCAAACCTATCTCCTACTACCTTACGGTAACAAAATGCGGAAGAACAAACTGTGGAATATGCCTATACTTAACTGAAGGACATAAATTCACGTTTAAAGATGGCCTAACTTTCACAGTGAAAGAACAACTTCACTTGTAACTATGTAATCACATGCGGTGGCTGTGGACATAACTATATAGGACTGACGGGGGTGTCATTACGCAAAAGAATGACCATCCATCGCCAACAAATCCGAGACGTAGACACAAGGAAAATCCCCTTAAGTAGCCACATTGCAGATTGTGCAGGAATGATTCTACCCAACTTTAAAATTTATCTCATTTACAAGTGCTCCGATTCTTTCACTCAACAACAAAGAATAAATAAGGAAAAAACATTTATTAACAAATTTAAACCAAAACTAAATATGTAATGGAAAAAAAATGAAACGAAATTTCATTTCTCTCTCTTAGTACGGCCGTTACTTAAATATAAGTATGTATACGTAATACATATATGTATACAGACGTACAGTAGTATGTATATATACAAACATACATGCACATATATATATATATATATATATATGTACGTATGGATTTACCGAGCATTTATTATAATGCTCGGTTTGTTTGTAAACAAACATCCCGAATTAAGCCGTACAGTGTTGAGCAACCATCGTTGCGCTTTTGTTCAACATTGTCAAAGGAACAATGTACTAGTTTCAAGCGTATTAGCTATCGTCAGCACTGTATACGTTCCTGCCAGATGATTGAACGTCTTAAAGTATATACTTTCCTTATGCATATTAACGGCTGAGCAGCCTAATTTGCATATCGAGTGAGTTAGTCGGCCGGGCGCACCGAAAACGATAAATGGAAAAAAAATGAAACGAAATTTCATTTCTCACTCTTAGTACGGCTGTTACTTAAATATAAGTATGTATACGTACATACATATATGTATACAAACGTACAGTAGTATGTATATATATACATACATGCACACATATAATAAATGCTCGGTAAATCCATACGTACATATATATATGTGTGCATATATATATGTGTGCATGTATGTATATATATGTATGTGCTCAATGTATGTGCTCAATGTGCAATATGCAGTGGAAAGCAGCTATGTGGCTGGGTTTATGCAGATGGGTTTATGCAGAAGTTAGATGCGCAGAGCTGGAAATATTCAGTATTCTTCTGAAAAAGCAGTATTCTTCTGTCGAGGCTGCATTGTGTGAGATCTGCCTATGGGTAACAAGAACTTGTTACCCACAGTTAGATCTCACACAATGCAGCCTCGACAGAAGAATACTGCTTGATTATGGCAGACAATTGATACACACAGGACACCATAGTGAAATACCAATATATGGAACATTACATTATGTAACATTCTTTCCTTATTTTAATTTATATTCCTTTGAAGTTCCGATGAGCCGCTCTGTCTTTAACTATGTTAATTATTTTCAACTGAACCAGATCAATAATGATATATAGTCATTTGATCCAGAAATATTATATGGAGTAGCGAAACAATTGTAAACGGACATTATTAATATTAATATTATTATTATTAATATTATTATTCTCTACATTCCTTACATCAAACTAAAATATGTTGACAATCTTTTAATAATGTCTTCCTTGTGAAATTTGTGGTCTTGTCTTGCTTAACTAATTAATATATATATATATATATATATATATATATATATATATATATATATATATATATATATATATATATATATCCAAAATTAAATTAAGGATGTCATGTCCGACATATATATATATATATGAAACAAGTAAATAAGAAAGTTATGAAAATTGACTTACTTACTAAAATTTCACTCCAACTAATTAGTTTCTGTAAGGGGATAAATATAGTTACGTAATATAACTATATAGAAGCCCTACGTCATCAGGGAGTCTATTCTCAGCTAAGCTTCCAGGCAATGCGGGGACACTGTAAGTAAGTCAATTTTCATAACTTTCTTATTTACGTCTTTCATATAATTGTTCTGCATCCCCCTGCATAGAACCACACAGTTACTAAGACAAAACATATATATTTGCTAGCATAGGTATGCATCTGTATACATATGTCGATAGATATATTAATTCTTTATAATTATCTCCAAATTATTTGTTGAGCAAAATTTTCCGAAATTACTACTGTGACTGATAGTAGTGGCTAGGCTCTGTCTTAATAGCACCCCCACTCCTAGCTGATTAAGCTCAGTGTCACGTGATTGATTCTTTTGAATTTGCCACTTGACCAAGTAGGCAGTGAATTTTTCAATGTCTTGGAATCTAGCCCGCTCGCTTTTTTCCATCCACTGAATTATTTTTATATAAGTTCCCAGTGTCCCCGCATTGCCTGGAAGCTTAGCTGAGAATAGACTCCCTGATGACGTAAGGCTTCTCTATGGTTATATTACGTAACTATATTTATCCCCTTACAGAAACTAATTAGTTGCAGTGAAATTTTAGTAAGTAAGTCAATTTTCATAACTTTCTTATTTACGTCTTTCATATAATTGTTCTGCATCCCCCTGCATAGAACCACAAAGTTACTAAGACAAAACATATATATTTGCTAGCATAGGTATGCATCTGTATACATATGTCGTTAGATATATTAATTCTTTATATATATATATATATATATATATATATATATATATATATATATATATATATATATATATATATATATATATATATATATATATATATATATATATATATACATATATATATATATATATAATATATACATATATATATATATATATATATAATATATATATATATATATATTTATTAAAATAACAGATTAAAGTTTAAGCAAAGAATCGCTGCTTTCACCCTTAACGGGATCTTCTGAAACTAACAAAGTCAATCTGTAAACGCAGAAGTGGATATTTCAAAAAGCGTTGCAACCGGAGGAAGACAGGAAGACGATACTTTGGTTCGTGGGAACGTTCGCCGGCTAAGAACAGGAAAAAACGAATATAATACGTGATTAATAGGAGCGGTGAAAAACAATTACGCGCAAAGACAGAACCACGTTTATGGTATAAAAGAGGTCGTAGACTAATGTTCTCTTAGGTGGTGTATGGAGACGTTCTCTGGCGATGAACGAAAAAACGAAGATAATAAGTCATATGTGGAGCGTGGAGAACAATAGCACGCGAAGAAAAAACCGCGTTAATGGTATAGCAGAAGTCGTAGACTAAAATTCTAACTAGGAGACCAAATGAATCTCCGCTACAGAGTTAAGAACAAAGTAAATTAATACAATACAGAAGTAATAGAAATAAATAAATACATACACGCAAACAAATACGTACATACACAAGCATACGCAAAAACTTACCATAGGTAAACAAAACCACGCACATATAAATATGTGTGTGTGTGTAAGCGTGTATACAAATAAATAAATAATTATATAAACGTATATAAATAAATAAATACGTATATAACAAGCGCACACACATACCTACATGTAAATACACGAATGTTCGGAGACGTAAGTCAACCAAACCATGAAGTACACATATACACACGCCCTACATACGTACGAACCTGCATACTCACATAGACGCAAAACTGCCGTATACACATAGCCGAACCATATGTACCAGAATATATAAAAAAATTATACGACATAACAATCAAATATACGCACGAGAAGGTATACGTACCTTCACAAAACATACGGATAATATATACTTACCTATGCAAATAAGTAAAGGTATAAACAAAACATATACTTAGCTCCCACATCGAGACGTAAAATATCCACGCATAGATCGTACTATCCGTTAGGGTATAACGTGGGGCTGTAATACAGGAAAGTTTTGTGCAATTTATGTTTACAAGCCAAAATTGCCTCAGATTTTTTGTTTAAGATGTGGTCTGTGGCGTAGAGTATTTCCAGGGCCTCAGCGACGCAGAGGTCACATGGTCTTTTATTTCCGTTATACGATCTAGCCCTAGCTAGGATCTCCCAGTGTAACTTATATTGGGTGTGGTTGTCTTTTAGACTCCAGATATAAGCTGAAAGTGACGTCATATTCCTTCTTAGAGGGTAACGAAAAGAATGGGTATGCATGTAAAGACGCTGCTTGAATCTATTGGCGGTTAACCCTATGTAGGCCCTACGTGACGTGGGTGTTACTACCTTACATTTGTAGACAATGTTACTAGAGAGGCATTTCCGGATAGGGGGCAATCAACCCGATTCCTACAATTACAGTTAGTACTAACTACAGGGTTGCACGTGTTCCTACGGCTAGGTAGTTTAGCTAAATTTGAAGCTGTGATGTTATGTGCAAGGTTAGGAGTCGTAGAGTAAGACATTTTAATAGTATTTCTATTAAAAATTTTACTATATTTATGTGTAGGGGGAAAATGCTTCGTAATAAGGGAAAGAAAGATCTTAGCTAATGGTGTGGCCACCTCCATATTATATGGTGGGTTATACCAACAAATGCGACGGGATCTATTTCTTCTAGGTCTATTTTCGTACTCTGTATATGCTACCTTATCGACAAATCCACTTCGAGCAAGAGCTTCATTGTAATAAGTGGAATGGTCGTTGAAAATACGCTCGTTGGTGGAAAGACGGGAAAGCCTCAACGAAACGTTTCTTACCAGGTTCTTGGTTATGCTGGCAGGATGGTTGGAATGCTTACTTATGTAATTAAGCGTATCATTCGGCTTTCTATACGGGTAATACAACCCATTCAATAAGTTGAGGGTAATGTCGACGTAATTAACGACCGAGAGATTGGCCTCAACCTGTATAGAGAGGTTGAAGCTTTTAAAGAAGGCTGGGAATTCTTTTCTGAACCTGTCGCAAGCACGAGGTCCGCACTTAGTCATGGTCAAAAGACCATCGTCACGATACAAACCACCGCCCGCGTTATGGAATAGAATGAAACGAAATTTTATTTCTCACTCTTAGTACGGCACTTACTCAAATGTAAGTATGTATGCATGTATACGTACATACATATATGTATACAGACGTACAGTAGTATGTATATATATACATACATGCACACATATAAATATGCACGTATCGGTTTTCCGAACATTTATTATAATGCTCGGTTTGTTTGTTTGTAAACAAACACACAGCCCGAATTACGCCGTACAATGTTTATGCAACCATGTCACCTTTTTGTTCAACACTGACACAGGAACGATGTACTAGTTTCAAGCTTATTAGCCATCGTCAGCATCGTATACCTTCCTGCCAGATGGTTGAACGTCTGAAAGTATATACTTTCCTTATGCATATTAACGGCTGAGCAGCCTAATTTGAATATCGAGTGAGTTCAGTCGGCCGGGCACACCGAAAACGATAAATGGAATAGAATGAATCGAAATTTCATTTCTCACTCTTAGTCGGCACTTACTTAAATGTAAGTATGTATGTATGTATACGTACATACATATATGTATACAGACGTACAGTAGTATGCATATATATATACATACTACAGTAGTATGTATATATGTATACAGACGTATACATATATATACTTTCAGACGTTCAACCATCTGGCAGGAAGGTATACGATGCTGACGATAGCTAATAAGCTTGAAACTAGTACATCGTTCCTGTGTCAGTGTTGAACAAAAAGGTGACGTGGTTGCCTAAACATTGTACGGCGTAATTCGGGCTGTTTGTTTGTTTACAAACAAACAAACCGATTATTATAATAAATGTTCAGGAAACCGATACGAGCATATATATATGTGTGCATGCATGTATATATATACATACTACTGTACGTCTGTATACATATATGTATGTACGTATACATACATACTTATATATATATATATATATATATATATATATATATATATATATATATATATAAGGGTGACATGTCCGACCGTGTTGATATATATATATATATATATATATATTACGGTGAGAGCGAGAGAGAGGGATAGAAAGGGTTTTATGTAAAAATCATATAATTTGGAACGCTGTCACCTTATATCTGTTACACAAGAATTTTCCTCGGAGACATATACAAACAAGTCTTTGTTAAAAGGAAGGAATAGATACTGCCCAAATTACATCCTGCTTACAGCCCCGCACATATATGTGATTGCACCACTCAAATTACACACCAACAATCACGATTACATTACTAAATGTTGGTCAACATTTGCTACAAAATTCGAATGGGAGACCTACGAAGATCTCACAAGCTTGAACAAGTACCTTCTTCAGAGGAAGCACAAACAACGTAATATGTAATAATAAATAACATTTTGTGGGAAGGGTTTTTTAAAAAGTAGATATTCAAAATTATTTCTATCAAAAGATATTTTCATAAATATTACCAAATATTCGAAAGAGGTATAATCAGAAAAATCATTATATATTTTCCCCAAATATATATGTTAACAAGATTGTATGCTTCAATGCAAACATGCCTAAAACAAGAAATAACATATAAACATACCCTAAAGATATGCTACAGCAAAACTTCAAAGTGAAAATGTCGTTTCTACAGCAGAAGACACAAAAGAATATTCTTGTAAGATATATAGGCATATATATTAATAAATGCACACATATAGGTATAATACATACATTATATGTGCATTACATTATACATATAATGTAAATAGGAATGCGTTTGAATTTACAAAAGGGAGAAAAAATGAAACAATACGCTAAGTAAAGTATTAATTTTTTCATAATGCTATATATATATATGTGTGTATGTGTGTGTGTGTGTGTGTGTGTGTGTGTGTGTGTGTGTGTGTGTGTGTGTGTGTATGTGTGTGCGTTTGTTTTCTAAATTGATGATGCTGTCAGTTTTATACGTCCCTCCAGGCAACAATTGAAACATCTGAATGAATAAAATACCTCGTATTGAGTACTCTAAAAGTGTATACACACATGCATATCTATCTATCTCTCTCTCTCTCTCTCTCTATATATATATATATAGAGAGAGAGAGAGGGACATATTTATATATATATATATATATATATATTTATATATATATATATATATATATGTATATATATATATATACATATATACGTATATATATATATATATATATATATATATATATATATATATATATATATATATATATATATATATATATATATGTATATATATATATATATATATATATATGTATATATATATATATACATATATACGTATATATATATATATATATTTACATACACACACACATATATATATATGTATAAATATGCATACATACACTCTTATATATATATTTTTAAATATATATATATACATATATATATATATATATATATATATATATATATATATACACAATTCCCACCGAGGTTTATAATAAAAAAAAATGTTGGTATATCTACTTTAACAGTATCAGAGTGACACAACGAATCATTCTTCCGATGAATATGATTCGAATTGAAATCTTGGAAAAACAGTGATATTTATCTACTATATATTAATAAGTATAGTCATTTTAAACAACATAGTCAGCGCTGTCATTTTCGTTCGGGAATCCACTTACTATAATTACTTATATACGTTTGTGTGCGTGTACATACATGTGTTTGCGTGTGATAAAATATGAATACAAATACAGTATGCATATACATACTTGCACATATTTAATAATTTCTATTTTCTGCATATGCCTCGCATATCACACGTTTGATATGAAAGAATTTTATATATATATATTCTTTTAGTGTCGTTTCTCACGTATTGTAACATTTGGAAAAGGCGACTTAAATTTCTGTGAATATTCATCACACTTCGAAATATCTCAATTGCATGTTCTCTGAAATGCTTTTAAGCTATATACTACGTAATTTTCATTTATTTATTAATTTCTCTTTCTACAATTTTAGCACCGACAGAAAATGTTAAATAAGCAACAAATACGTATCCGTTTTAATACAACGTTTCCCAGGAACAATACAAAAGTGCGCCAATCCAGAAGCCTCTACTCAGAGCTAGCTGCACAATCTCTCTGCCGTTTTAAAATAAGGAAGGACGTGCTGCATACATTATGTCTAAAGAATAAGCGATGGGATAATCACGACTAGTCGAGAGCTGGCCTGGAGCTAAATAACAATAACTACAGGGACACGTTGCCCTATAGGCATCAATTTTAGATCAATTATTTAAAAACTATTTAAAGACGAGTCAGTGGCAGAGCCAATGCATAGCCGCTCGACCAGCTAGAAATAGCACCCACATCTTCAAATTATACACTATTGACTTCAAAAAGAGAAGGACACTTTAGGTTATGTAGTATAGAGAAAAACATGATTGTAACCGTTAGAATTCTAGTGTTCTGCTTGATCAAGGCCGACAAAGTGCTATGAAACTAACTCAACAACAATATGAGCTGTGCTTAAAGATGACAAGGATTATGAATATCTTCTCACTCTGCCCTGATAATTCAGATACAAGTATCATTGACCAAATCAAAAATTGTCAAGCTCCAGATTAGACATGTTCAAGGACTAAGCACCAGGCTACTTCAACGTTTTCACATCCTCCGGATTCAAATTATTTCACTTCTCTGATCAATGAATTTCAGGAATTCCTGTTACGACATTTTAAGAGTATCTTGGACTGACTACATTATCCAGTATAATTGCCTTTTTGAAAAGTAGTAGTGGGTGATTTCAAATAAATTTGGTTGCTGTTTCCTGCATGTCAAGTGATTACATAGAGACTTTTCTCACGCAGTCTTGACCACAGTGTTGTTGTTGTTGCAGTTGTTATAAATCTCCAGCACAACCCCATTTTGGCAGATCTATGATAAAATGCATTCTAGCTTATCACGTACTGGAGTCTATTCAATCGATTAATACCTCCCATCCAATTTCCAAATAGACGTAAATTTACTACAATTTAACTACTATACCTAGCAGATCGAAGAACCGTGTAGAGGCCCCATAATGTTCTCTCTCCTTTTCCTTTCCTATTCTAATGTTTAGATAAAGATATTATAGGTTTTTCTACTGGAGTCGATTGATTTGTCTTTACCATATTCCTTTGCGGACTTGTGCAAATACAAAAAAAAAAAAAATACCCATAATTCAGAGACATTAAAAACTCCCCTCTTCTATCAACTTCCATTTAAAATGTTTCAGGATAATACGATAAATTTATTGTAATATTTCATTACAGGAATTTTAAATATATTTAATCTATGCTATATCTTTCGATTTCGACTAATATTTTCGTACATCTGTAAACCTCTGTTTTTCTCTTCAGCCTATTAGTTTTAATTTATGATTTGCTATAGCGTGACCTAGCGCAATAAAGGAAAAATGTTGCGTAAATATATTTGGCTGACTGGCAACTACATGTGTTTTCTCATCGTTTATTTCCCCTAATTTCTTTTTCTTTTTACTCTCCTATGTCTTTTTGTTTTCCTTCTCACCCTACCCTCTTTCTCACTCTCTCTCTCAAACATTTTCTTTTCACTCTGTTTCTATCTTCTGATGAAGGACTAGCACCCGAATCGAACATATTCATTTCCAACTCTCTTACGCGTTACACTAAGATATAATTGTATTGTGTTGTTCTCTTGCCTTGCATTGTTATTTCTTTTCATATATATATATATATATATATATACATATATATACTAAGTAGAAAGTAGACTCGAAGTCACTTTTGCAGCATATGTACACATTTTTATTGCCATGTTACAATTGTTCTGCACTCTACTTAATTCTGAAATACAACCCACACGTGACGGACTTCGTAACAGCATTGTGTGCTTCGAACGGTGCACCGCCTGGAAGTCTAGTTACATACCTAACACACACATATATATAATATATTTATACATATATATATATGTATATATATATATGTATATATGTATATATATATATATATATATGTATATATATGTATATATATGTATATATATATGTATATATATATATATATGTGTGTGTATATATATATAGATAAATATACACGGGTGTGTATGATTGTGCATAGAAGATTATATTAATAATAGGAATTCCAACTTTGTCTGATTTACTCGTTTTATTTACAATCCTTTAAAATGTATAATGTTATTATAATGAAATAGTATGATAGAATATTAAATGTTAAGTGTTAATTGAACAAGTACTTTCATGCTTTCGCAATCTTCAGGTTCATAATGTGTTGTGACAGTCAAGTTTGCAATTTTCAACTGTCATATATATATATATATATGCATATATATGCATATATATTCACATATACATTCACATATACATATATATATATTCACATATACATATCGATAAAATAAAGCACCAGTAATGCATTGGGGTAATTGCTGGCCTTGTGCCAAAAGTAGAAACAATCATATATAGGTAACGCCCATAAACCTATCGATCTCGTCTCTCCACCCCGATCTCTGTTTTCCTCATCTGCTGAAACTTTCTCTCGTGTTCTGTATTATGAACAACATAACTTTGTTCATCAGTTGTCTTCTGTTTCTGTCACATAATCCTGCTTACGTCCATCTTCTCATCTTAATATGTTTTATAATTTTGTTTGTACTTTTATTTGCTCTTTTATCCATTGATACATTTCTCGGTCCTTTCAAATGATGTTTAACATTCATCTTTCCTTACTTCTTTATGTTATTCTTGGTTTCTGTTCAATGCTTTCAACCATCGACCATGTTTCTGCTTCGTAAGTTATCCTTGATACGATACACTGGTGAAATATTCTGTGCCTCAGGCATAAAGACATTTTACATTTGATGATGTCATATAATTTACCAAAAGCAACTGCTGCTCATTAACTGGAACTAGTGTTAAGTAAATTGAACATTGTAAGTAATAATGTAGGACTAAAAGAGTATGAAGAACGTAGAAGTCATCAGAGGTAACCATGATACAATAATAACAACTGACACACGCAAACTCGTAGACACTTACATACACACTCATGAACACAAACAGACTTTTACACGCACACATACACGCGCACACAAATGAATATATATGAATACATTATACAAGCACTCATTTACTGCTCCTTACAAGAACAACTGTTACAAGAAGTGAACTTCTTCACGTTCCCTAGCAGTGAAATATCCAAATCCGACCCTACCGTCTCCAAAAATGGGATGGTCACAGCTGAAATATCTTTAATCATAGGTCTGCCACAGCTAGCCTGACCTGGAAGATAATCAAGAAAAACAAGAAGAGAAGAAATCTTTAGACTAACTGTAATCAAATTCTGTTCAACCAACCAAATAGCTTCAATGTAAAACCAAATATTAACAAGTGCTTCCTAAACCTGATTCTGAACTATTTACTCACAGGATATAAATATTCTAAGCTATTTAACCGACAAAAACATAAATGTATGTTATAGATTAATGACGAAAATCGGGAACATCATTACAGGTAGAAGCCTCTCTAAACTACCAGCACAACATTGCCATGTCATATATGGCACTTCACAAACCATGATATTAACATATTTAGTAACACCTGGTCTACACTACACTTCGTTAACATGTACATCCCTTGTGCAAATAAATTACAGTCTCCTCCGAAATGACAGAAACTACTTTATCTCTGACCAAATACAAACACATTAAAGAGGAGATCAAAACTAATTTCTCACTGCCGACATGAAACATATTATAATTTTCCAACATCAACAGAGCTATGAAGTTCGGCTAAATGTAAATAATTCAACAAGTGGAAGTTCGTAGACCACCACATTTACACATAAGTTAAACAATAAATCAATAAAGCGACGAAGCTCCTTAACAAAAAGTGATAGCAAAAGCTAACCGTAGATCTATTTGAGTATTGTCCGAGGACAGGGCCATAAATCTATGGTGAATGTTGTAAACTGGAACTATAACCATATATATATATATAGAAAACATTTCTTAACATAAGAAAACAAAACTTCTGGAAAGCATACAAATGCGAAAAATATGTCGAAACACATTCGAAATGGCTCTCTCTAAAAACCTAATTACAGAAATTGCAGGAGAAGCAGACGAAGAAACAAAACTCCGATGGGAACTTACATTGACAAAATTCATGACCGACATTTCCATTTCTCAATGTAAACAATCCCGCTACAAAGCTAAATATGAAGCTATCGACGACCAAATTGAAGTTGAAATTTCAAAGCTAACGACTGGTATTATAGCTGAAAAACTACGAGAACTATGAATCAGAGATATCTCAAAAGAAGAAAACAAATCAAGAAAGGTATGGCAGCAGAAACAATTTATTTCTCGACGAATATGCTGCAAATTACGGTAAAGACTCTGGAACCCTGTCAAAAAGCATTAAAAGTAGACAATCTCACCAACACAACATACGCCAGAACACGTGCCAACACAAACACTCACCTTACCTTGAATCAAAGAAGAACTACGGTAATAACTCTTCGCTTTTTCTACAAAAACACCCTAACGCACACAACATGAACAAAAAGCACAAACACGATAGATATTCCTTTGACCAGACCATGAGAAGTAGTAAAACCAGGAGATCATTCTCAAGATCTCAACAGAGACTACCCATAAGGAACGGGGAAACAAAACGTAGAATAACCAGATCGCTCTCAAGATCTCAACAGAGATTACCCACAAGAAACTGGGCGAAAAAACGACCTAAACCTGAAAATAAATCTAGGTCATTTCCCCAGATTGTTAAAAATAATGCTAACAAGAAATGGAAAAAATAATATACATAATACCAAAAATAGGACAAAATACATAACGAAACCAAATATAATATCACGACCAAAAGTTCATCAAGCAAACACCAACAGGAATATAAATCCTGAACAGAGAAAAATCCATTTTTTAACGTCAGGACAACAAAAACCGGAAAAAGAAAAACTCCAGGAGGAAACATACCCAAAACAACTGTACACGTAGATTCTAAAATAATTAATTTATCCAAAAGAGATCTTGAC
>OZ024740.1:385085914-385108414 GCA_964016885.1 Eledone cirrhosa | reverse complement strand
CAAAGTAAAACATTTCGTTTTAATCATTTTCTAATCTAGAAAAAAGTGAGAAATAAATAAAAAAGGAAACAAATATATTTTTCTTCCTAATAACCCTCTCTTTCTCCCTGTTTTCATATATATATATTCATATATATAACCTGGACATTATTTTCCCAATTTGTAGAAAACTAATAATGAAACAAACGTTTGGAAAGAGAGATGTATTTTAATTATGTCTCATATAAAATAATATAATTGACTATCCGAAAAATACGTATAGTTAGCACCCCAAACGTATAATTGGGATTATACTAAGGTAATCCTAATGTTTGTTGAGTGAGGCGGAAGCCGGTCGGAGTATTGCTTAAAGCTTTTTCTGTTAATGTATTAAATATATATATATATATATTCATATTTCCTTTCTGAATTTGTTTAGCAAGATTCTTTATCTGAAAACGTGTGTTGAAACCGATATTGTTATACTTTGGGAGGGTCATGTTGCCAATAAGAAACACACGCACCAGTGCTTTCACTCCAATTATTATAAATTAAAATATAAATTTAAAAAATTATAAATTTCCGGTTGTTTCTATTTAATTAATAGAACATATGAATGGAATAGTAACATCACAACTTAAAATTAAGACCAAAATGAAAGCACACACTCATAGAACAAACACCCAACCAGTAACATGTAAATAAACAAATAAAAACACACACAGACACCAGGATGTAACACATGCGCAAACTAAGCACACAACACACACACAAAACAAGATGGCGTAGGACAGAACAAAGGTGAGGCACAAAACAAAGAAAAGAATTCCCAGTCACTGAAGAGGTCACATAATGTGTGACGAAAGAACTTTGACAATATATGAACAACCGTCCGGTTGTGGAACCAACCAACCAACCAACCAACCAACCGGAAAATTATAAATTTTTAAATATATAATTTAATTTATAATAAATTGGAGTGAAAGCAACTGGTGCGTATGTTTCTTATTGGCAACATGACCCTCCCAGAGTATAACAATATATATATTTATATATATATATATATATAATTGATTCAGCCCCCCATCGCCCTCTGTGGAGCATAGGCCATTGACATGCTTGCTCCATCGTACACGATCCTGGGCTTCCACTTTTCTTAATTCAGCCTCAGTGTCACGACTCTAGCTGCCGCTGGGTTGGCATCTCTTCCTGTTACACTGCGGGTTCCAGGTCAGGGTGTCCACTGTATACCCCTGTTGTTGTCCGTTGTAGTAGTTTTAATTATCCAGTCAATGACAATGAGGAAGAGTAACGGAGACAGCAAGCACCCCTGACGAACTCCGATCTTACAGTTCATGTCTGAATACGCACTTGTGTATTTTTTCTCTTTTTTCCCGTTCCTTCTTCTTCTTATTTGTTATCGCTCTATTTCATCTTTTATTTCTCATTCTATCTTCTGATGAAGGACTAGTGTCCGAAACGTTAAGACTCTTTTCCTATTATTTCAAGCATTAAACTAATATATTTCTCAATTGTACTGTGTTATTTGGTTTGTTATTTCTGTTTAATTTTTACACACACACACACACACACACACACACACACACACACACACACACACACACACACACACACACACACACACATATATATATATATACTCTTTTAGTCTTTTATTCTTTTGTTGTAAGAAGTATGCCATTTATTGTATGAATCTCATAAGAACTGAACGTCATGCCATCCTTGACGTAAAGGGAGATACATGTCTTGGAATTAAATACAGGAGGTATTTTTGTTTCACATTGCGAGTGGAGGCTGAAAAAGTTATAAGCTGATTATGACGGAGTGATGCGAGAGCTGTGAAATCTTGCATACGTTAATTTCAACTTATCTTATTAATAACTGAATTGTTTCTTTCCAGGGACTATGTTAAAATATAAACCTCATTTGGTCATTCCATGAGAGTATTTTGATTAGCCTATGAACGTTTTATCCGAACGTCGTACAGTAACATAAATACACAGAACGTTCAAACATACACACACTATGCACATACAAACACATGAAGCACGCACACATGCACGTACACATTTTTTTACCTAATGAATCTCCTAAATACTGGTGTTTTGAATCCAACAGATTGTCATCCGGGCACTGTTACATTCGAAATATCATCACTTACGCAGCACAGTTATTTAAAAAACATATCAACATAAACATATTACTTAAAATCTTAAATACTCTCTTATACATGGTATGACTGGTATTCTTAATATTTCGATTATGTTTATATATATATATATGTAGATAAATCTACCAAGAGTTTACGGTAGTGTCCAATCCGTATGAAGAACTCAATGTAATCCGGATATCATGGAAAGAAGAGATGCAATGAAAAATCACTTTCGGTGAAAGATAAACGGAATACAGAGTCAAGATAAAATATTAAAAAAATAATGAATAAAACAATGAAACAGTTCCTTATATTAAACAAAAAAAGTTCATTATTTAACGATCGTTTCTGGGATATATATGTGTTAGAATTGGCATGTATATTTAACAGATCTATGTACAAAATTATACAAAATTATACAAACTATCAAAATTAAATATACATACCAACTCTTATATATGCCGTCTTCAGAAATAATTATTTCTGAAGACGGCATATATAAGAGTTGGTATGTATATTTAATTTTGATAGTTTGTATAATTTTGTATAATTTTGTACATAGATCTGTTAAATATACATGCCAATTCTAACACATATATATCCCAGAAACGATCGTTAAATAATGAACTTTTTTTGTTTAATATAAGGAACTGTTTCATTGTTTTATTCATTATTTTTTTAATATTTTATATATATATATATATATATATATATATATATATATATATATATGTGTGTGTGTGTGTGTGTGTGTGGAGAGAAAAGGAGAGAGAGAGAGAATTCCCGAGAATTCTCCTCGACAACGGCTATCCAACGTCTCTCGCTTAACATCAAGATCACAAGGCACCACCTAACAGGACAAGGAATAGACGCGCCTCAAGGGATAGTATATGCTATTTAAAGCTGCTACATTTCACCAAGAGAACAACTGGTGCTATCCAACAAATCATCTGTAGGGAGGGTCTGAACATACAACTGGCATATTCGGGACCCTCTCTAAGGATTTGGCAGTATCGGTAGAGGATCGGACGCCATGCTTTGACGCATAGAGTTACGGCCCTTGCCATTCTGAGTTCAAATCCCGCCGCGGTTAACTTTGCCTTTCATCCTCACAGAGTCGATAAAATAAAGTACCAGTAATGCACTAGGATAATTGCTGGCTTTGTGCCAAAAGTAGAAACAATTATCCTTCAAACCCAGCCTGCATACAACGATACATGCACACTTCCTAACTGTCCCATCAACAATGAAGAAATGTGCATGAGAAAGTATGTCTACAGAGTCACATACAGACGATGTGGTTCCTCATACATTGTAAGCACTGTCCGGATTTTGCACATATGGAACAGGGAGTACATGACCTCGAGAATTTCCTCTGTCAACAAACACCTTGATAAACGCCGCAACTCGGACACTGAAGTCACCATAGAGGCAACGGAGAGGAATGTGGGAAATTTAAGAATTAAGGAAGCTTTAATTATAAACACAGCTATCACTAATGAACAAGAGAAGAGAGATATATGGAGCCGAGTGGCTTTTATGACTGCCTCACGGATCTCCAATCCACACACACAACATAAGGAAGATCCGTCAGAGAAGGACGCATCGTTTTTCGTTTTTTCATTTGAAATATTATGATGAAATATACTGGGTAAAAAAACATTTTGTTTCGTTCTATTTGTCATCCTTTAGTTAAATATTGCCTTTATATACTCATATATTTCTATCCAGTTTTCTGATCTTATCACTTACTACATTTCTCGTAAAGTTTCCTCTTAACTACTTAACTATACTACTACTACTACTACTACTACAACTACTACTACTACTACTATATATATATTAGACTAATCTCAGATATGAGAATAAGATATTTTATTAGGTTTATACCTTCGGCTTAAAGTGAAAACTAATAGCGTGATTATAGAAATTATATGCGAATATCAAATGAAATGAATGTCGAAGTTTTTTGGAAGTAAATATACTTCACTAATATCCATATCTCACCGGATAACGTAGGACGAAATCTGTATGTAATCTATCATAATAACATAAGATATAGTGAGACACATGCATATATCAACCCGACATGTTGTAATGCATCAAACTAGCCAATAAAGAATAATCGCTTAGGAAAATCAAATTACAAGCACATCTTTACAAAAAAACGCTATAAAGACAATACAGTGAGAGTCCGGATGGGCGATTTGATAAGACATCAACAACGTTTTTTTTTTTTAGATCAGTGGCTCATATCTTGTCAGCATCACCATATTGTATCCGTTGCCAAGATATTTAATTCGCAAATGACCTTAATTCTCAGTCTGTAAAAACTTACCACATTGTACGAACGATTCGCTGCAATTAGCAGCAGCGGCACAAAACAGTTGAAAGGTGTACTATTAGCTTGTTTTGTTTGGTTTATAGAAGAAATCAGTTTTCAATATCAAATTACACGTATGAACGGCAGAACCGCAACGTCGTTGCATGATTCACTACTAGTAGCAACTAATCTCCCTCAAAGCACACCGTCCAAGGATGCATTGGATAATGTAGTTTCTGATACATAAATTGCCGAGATGGTCATAAATGTACCACTGTTGATCATGGGCTGACCAGGGGTTAAACAACAACATCAGAAAAGTTTACCCTCCACTAGAACTCGATTCTCTTTTATATTACGATATGTGATGCACTGGTTATCCTCCAGACACCCACCAGAAAGAGAAAATCATCCTCAACTTATAACAGTTTCATTCCCACCACTGGTAGAGTATATTTCTAGTATATATTCAACAGATAAAAAGACAGGATTTTGCCGAAGTTTGAACATATCAGGTAAATGGATAAAATCGATTACTACAATGCATTTACTGCAGCACATTGTAGTTTTAATCATCTCTATCGCCCTTCAAATTTAATAAAATAGGACGTGACGAACATATAAAACTGGCTAAAATGTTCTGCTTTCATAATATACACCAATAATCCTTTGTAGGAAAGCTGTATTGCAAGTAAATGTCAAATCATATATAAGGATAGCAGAGCCTTATCTTAATAATAAATCTAGTTGACGTTTGTTTGTAGCCAAATTTGTCGAAATCAAATTTGAAATCTGTTAGTATGGGTCTGATAACTACACTAGCATGAATTTTCTGTATCAATAATGATACTTCATTGAATTTTGAACACACCATCTATGGATCAGTGCACTATTAAATAACATTAACTGCTATTATGTTTGGAAAGAATTTCGTTTGAATGATTGCTTCTTCACATTAATCACGTGATTGCCCAAACAGTCTATTGTAGTTGAGCATCAATTGTTCGAAGTTCGTATTCACTCAGTAACTTCTGAATGTGTGCTATTAACAAGAACAGAGATTAACCAGTTCTTCATAGCTGACACTAGATAATTTTCCTGCCAATATTATACAGAGAAGAATTATTATAGAAAAGGAAGTTCAAATATGTGTAAAAGAGAAAGTAATGTTTAAGTAAATGTCTTAGCTGAACAATGCTTGTTGCACATTGCAACACCTTCTTTGTAGTGATGATTGAAACGAAACAAAATAACAGAAGAAAAACAAAACCCAAATGATAGTAAAAATTCAGCCATGAAAAGAGTTAAGTGCTTTTACATATTTGGCCTCTAACGAAGGTTAGAACTTTCTAGTGTGTGTGATTGCTTTCTTAAAGGGAATTAGGATAAGATTACCATTATTTTGATTATTGTCTTTCTCTTCCTCTTAACGATAGGATTCATATTTTGTTCTACATAAGGATATAACTTGTGTGTATTTATATCCAAATTTGTATACACATACACACACACGCACGCACACACGCCCCCCCCCACACACACAGACACACACACAGACACACATATTTATATGTATGTATGTATGTATGTTTGTGTTTGTGTGTGTGTGTGTGTGTATGTATGTATGTATGTATGCATGCATGTATGTATATATGAATGTATGCATGTTTGTGTGCAATGTGTATGAGCTCGCACGAGTTCCTTTCTAAGGCAACATCTTATGGGATATGAAAGATAATTTACAGTGAAGATAAAAGCTTTTTGATCTGAAGCACCATTCATCAAGGCTGTGCAAAGGGATACACAAGGGGTGGGATGCTTGGAATAACCTATTCCTAAGAGTAACAATGGTGTAACCATCATAAAATCTCACCTTCCAAAGAATGCCTGTAAAATATATGTAGACCCTCAGAAAAATATACATATCCACGCATGGTTATTTGCATATATCTGTCTCTCAACCAATGAGATTAACATGCGCATGGGCAAACATTACCATTCTATATTCTTAAATTAGCATTTCTGAGCAATCTACAGGGAAGATATATATTTTTTATTAATCACAAAGGCTTTTCTTTAATTTATGAGAAAGGAAGTTGGGAAATAGGAATGTTCCTTATATTCCAAAGACATTTAACAACATACCCAAAGTAAATTGCCTTTTAACTTGGAAATTAAATTACGCCACCGACTAGCTTCAGAGAGATTTGACTCCATCAACACCAAAAGAAAATATGAATTTCTTTAGTCCTCAATTGAATCGACCACATATATTTATAATAGTGGAGAGTAAAAGATAAAAGTCGACAACTTAAGGATTCAAACTCATATCTGAAATATCGAAACTAAAAACAGAAAGGTGTTTCATCATGGCATTCACTATTTTTATCATGTTCCCACGTTCCTACGTTCTCATGTATCGAAGAGAGGAGAATAAAAAGCTATCATATTCAAACCTTTGTCAGGGATATTAACGTTATAAGTGAAATGGCTTCACCTGGAGATTGAAACTTCGTTGTTTCTTCCCTTATTGAGAACTTACCTATTTCTCAATTACACTCCTCCCCATAATGCAAGCTATTAATATCTCAAAGCGATATACTACATTAGAAGATCAACCCTAAACACTAAAACATCTCTCTAGCTGGCAGGTACTTTCGTTTATCCTTTACTCACAAGGTACACACTATTGATTACTGTAGTCTAGCTTCGAAATTATCATCAACGTTTACTCTGTAGATCACCTTATCTTATATTAGAGTTTTGGTTGTATAATAGTTTGAATGATGAACATTTAAAAATATCAATTTGCATTGTTTTATTCAAAGTTATCAGTGTAGGAAAATATAGAAAATCAACACAATAAAAAATAAATTGCAGTTATAAAGGGTGACTCGTGCTTGTTATTAACATATTCCATTGTTCTATATTCAACTGAGTTGTATATTAATTCTGTTAAAGTACGTAATTCTGCCCCAAGCCTTAAGTAACACTTTAAACATTCTTTGATCAATCCTTATGATCTCTAAAATAATTTGTTTTGAAGTAAAAATTTCATGATCTCTAGAAAACTGTTTTGGGGGAAGAATTTTAAATAGACGAAAATACATGTAGATTAATCTTAGATTATGAATTACTTTTTCTTTCCCGCATTTCTTTTGTCAACTTATAATAAACTCATAGCTAAGAAGTTATAAGTGATTCCTTTCTTATACCTGGCCTTCTTCTCTAAAGATAGTAAAATTGTGTCATGGAACTGTGATACTGTGGAATATCTAATCGTCTCTGCAGTTAACTACAGATAGTCGGCTTGTCGGATCAATATGGCCGAAAATGTTGTTGCTTAAGACACTTAATTCCCATTGGCCCAAACGGTTTAATTAAAAATAGAAGAGGAACAGTTTGATACTAGTTGTAGTGTAGCTACATAGTTGACAATGGTTGTGAATGATAAGCTCTTATATTCGCTTGAACTAACCATGAATGTGCCAGTCATTTCTTAAAAAAAATATGACTTAACATTTTGAAAACTATACAACGAGAGATATTCCAGTAACAGTAGTGGATTAATGGGTTATGTTCTAGAGAGCAAAACAAGTAGTTTTTTGTGTTACTCTTGGTAGTATCTATTCCTGCCTACTCAGAGGTATAGGGTTCACCGATACATTATTCCTTGTGGTTGCCGGATAGTATATAAAAATTGTATACGAAAAATAAGTATGAAAATCAAAACACCCATTTCATGAAAAACATAAATTTACAAATAGTTATCTTTCTAAAAATGTAAATCTAAGAAATATTGATTTCATCCATTGATACAAAATCCATCTTTTCCACGAAGATGGCGGTAGTGGATCACCTGACACCTATTACTTGTTAGACAGTTGATTGATAGAATTGTTAAAGTGATAGTCAAACAAACGCTTTGCAGTAGTTCTCTCAACATTTTGCGTTCTGTGTTCAACTCATATCGAGGTCAACTTTGTTTTTAAACCTTTCGAGTTTTAATAAAATTATATACCAGTCAAGTAATAGAGTCTAATCGTCTCTCTCTCTCTCTCTCTCTCTCTCTCTCTCAGAATCTGCTGCTCTGTACCGTGGGAAAATATTATTACTCATAATATACCTCCCAAGACAACCATTTACGCGTTTTACAGTTTCTTTTTTACTATTTACCGTATCCTTTTTACTATTTACCGTTCGAATGAATATTTATCGCAAAAGAAATCTCTGGAAACATTTTCATAGGTGTTAGGTTTAAATTCACCCTTCTTTGCATGTCAGCTTTTATATATGACGAACCAGTTTGCTTTATTCTGCCTAATAAGTTGAAATAAGTAGCTTGTTGGATGAAAGCTTAACTGTTTAGATTTGGTCACTTTTTAATGAAGCATTTGTCTCCTATTCTGCGGATTATTACAAGCAGAAGATGACCAGCATACAGCATATAAAGAAAAGACAGTGAATGTCATATGTTTAACATTCGTGAAATATTTGAAATTCTAGCTTCATATGGATTCTAAGAAGTGAAGGTTACATTTGTTCAATGTGTAGAATAATCGTCGTTTCAGATTCGCTTCAAGGAGACAGCCATGTACGTATCACAAGAGCAGCGCTCTACATTTTTTTTATGTATTACCTAATTTTTTATGCACGCGTCTTAACCCACGTTCAGCATCCCCCTGTCTAAATCATGACAGATTCAAAAGCTTGAATGACATAAGTGCAAGTTACCCTCCTGGAATATATACTTAACTTTGCCTTCAAAGCTGAAGCTTCTCTCTGAGATTCGTGTTTCATTTCTCACAGCAACAAAAAATGTATTTCAAAAATTAAGCTACGAGGGCTTGGTAATTCATGAATGGTCATCAAATACAAATATGTTTGAAATAGTATTATTATATACCGATTCTTCAAATTAATTTTAAATCGTTGTGAAAGAAAGTATTGTGGCGAGCGAGGAAAGCCAGTCTCAAAGCTAATAAAAATGCACCGATATCTGTTTTATAAAATTATATTATTATTGCAGTGGATTGGCAGTATCGGTGGAGAGTCGGACGCCATGGTATGCAGCATAGAGTTACGCCCCTTTATAGTCTGAGTTCAAATCCCGCCGAGGTTAATTTTGCCTTTCATCCTTACGGTGTCGATAAAATAAAGTACCAGTAATGCACTGGAATAATTTCCTGGCCTTGTGCCAAAAGTAGAAACAATTATTATTATAAAATAGTGTTTAACACACACACACATATATATATATGTATTGTCTATGAAATGACTGATTAAACATGCATGTTTTCTCCTCCCGCCATAATCTTTTCCTTTCTTTTTTCTTTTTACTATTTTGTTATATTTATGCATAGTTTATTTTATATTATTTATATCTTCATTGTTAAATTAGTCATGCCATTGTGCACTTGTACTCGAGCCTATTGTAAAGCCCCACTGTCCATGTCTTTCTATTGTCTCCTACATGTCGGCCCTTGTAGTCAATAAATGAAATCGTTATGACTATTATTATTACTATAGTCATTATTTCTATAGTCGAAGTTGTTATTGTTGTTGTTTATGTTACCACTTTCGTTGTTATTATTATTGCCGTTCGTATTTTTGTTATTTTTGTTCGCTTCAAATCCCGCCGAGGTTAACTTTGCTTTTCATCCTTATGGGGTCGATAAAATAAAGTACCAGTAATGTACTGGATATTTGCTGGCCTTGTGCCTAAAGTAGAAACAATTATTATTGCCGTTCATATTGTTGTTATTTTTGTTTTTGTTACTTATGTTCGTATTGCAACGGATTTTAGTGAAGCATTTTCAATTTCCGACAAGCATCGTACTGTGTTTACCTTGTTATATATAGTGAACTTTGGTGGCAGTTGTAGAATATGATGTTCTTCGTTGGTTATAGTGTTACCATAGATGTTTAGTGTCTGGTTTGGTAAACTCTGTATATAATGTTACATCTACCATATAAATATTGTCAATCTTGTCGGGTTAATTTTGTAAGTTTTGTTGTCTCTTTTCTTGTGTTTTGTCCTTCATCTATCTTAATGTTTTATTAAATGATTCTTACATTCGTTTTGAGCATATTTTGTTTCATGTCGAATAATAGTCATGAGTTTATTTATCTCGTTTGGTGCAGTGATATTTTAAATTTTTTTAATATGGACGCGTTTCTGTTTGTAAAGTTCGTTAACTTTTTCATACGTTATTCTTTTCATATTTATCATTAATGTGCGTTTTAGATGTTCCGCTTGTTTTCTGTTTAGTGGTAATTTTTCTACTTTATTTGAAACGTTCCTGGTGTACATTTTGAAGAAAACACAGCCTTTTAAGAAGCGAATTTGTTATTGCAGTTTTTATATAACAGAAAAAAAAAATGTCTTTCAATAAAATTTCAGTTAGTGCTGTGACGGCGATGAATTTGTTTTGCAAGGTTTTTGATATGAAAGCGTTTGTTGAAACAAATATTGTTATATTTGGGGAGGGTCATATTGTTATGATATAACCAGAAATAAGGATATAACACACTCACTGTTTGGTTGGTTTTCGCTTCTGTATATTTTATATCCCTATAGTTAATTTAGCTGGCAATCAATGTTTATCATTGACTAACCAACGGTTAAAAATATAGCTATAAATATATATATATAGTCTATCAAATTTCTTTCATCATACACCTGTGACATCATCAGTGGTACTATTATGTTTCCGCCTATTGCATTGAAATGTCTATTCCATTTTTATTTTTATTTATTTATTTATTTATTTATTTATCTATTTATTCTTGTCTTTATTTGCGCATGCATTTGTATGTATGTTTACTGTTTGGTGTGTGTTCGAGTCCGAGTCTGTGTTTGTTTGTATTCTATCTGTGTTCACTAGTGTGTGTTTATATGTGGTTGTTGTACATTTATCTTAGGTCAGTATTGCGTGTGTGTATCATTTTTGTTTTTATTCCATTACTTTTACTGCTCAACTTCGGCTTTCTTAGTTCTATTTCAGTTGTTTCTCTGATTTGTTTACCTGTAGACTATATATATATATATATATATATATATATATATATATATATATAAAATTTCAGGTTATCAATAATGTAGTGATAATATATCGTTACGTTAGAGATGAACAGCGTACGTGCAGGTTTGCTCAACGAGTATAAATTATATTCCGGAGAAAATGTAGAAAGGATGAATATAAAATGAAAGTGCTTTTTTTAAAAAGGAATTTATTAGGTATTGACATATGTTTCTGTAACAGACGGAATACCTATGTATCGCTGCTTGCGTAATCATATAATGTTAGCAAGTATTCTATAGCAAATGTATAATCAGTTGTCACTTCTTCAGAGATTTTGAATAAATTGGATAAAATCAGAAAAATTGAAGTATTTATATTAGTAATAGAGGAAGAAAAAGAGGGGATAGTATATGACAGATGGTAAATCAATTTACTGCTAAACAAGTATATAATGGGTTTCTAATGAGAATACCATGAGTAAATCTAAATAAGAATTTTGGGAGTGCCAATTTTAATCTCTACTTGACCAACTGGACAGTGGACAGGGCTGGTCATTTGGTGCAGTAGTATTAATTATAAAGTGTCAATTGGGGAAGGGGGAGATTTCGATTGCTACTGAATAACATCAATGATAGTAGCCAGCTGGTATATGCATTAGGGAATTGAATCAAGAAATCAGAAATCTCATTTTATCTATAGCAGTTTATGTTAAAAGGTAAATAATAGAAGAGTTAATAGAATTAAGACTAATAAAGAATGTTAATATCTATTTTGACAATCAAACGGAGATGGAGACAGGCGTTCAATCCTGGTAGTATATATAATATGAAAATGTAGATTTTAAGCGATGGTTACAGTATAACGATCGCTCTATTCTGTTATCGCTCTCTATATATATATCAAATAAGAAAAAGCGAAGTAATTTCAGATGTTAAAGTCCTTTAATGATAATGTTGTGATACATATTTCAATGATGACAGTGGCCACACGGTTCGGTGCGCCCAGTGTCGTGACATCATCAGACAGCTTGTTACATAAGGTTATGTTTCCGAGGCAATCCAAATTGAATCGACATGGGAACGGACAAAGCGTGTGCTCTTGAGTTCTTCGCCCGTTCCTTTGTGAGTCCCTATTCACCCCGCACCGGTCTGCGCAGGCGCAAGTCCGAAGAAAGTTGACCATCAATTACCGCAGAGTTCTACGAAACGCGCCTAGGCAGCTCCCCCTCTCAACCAAACAATGACCCCATCCAGGCCTGTAATATGACCCGGTTATAGTTTACTGCTAGCCACCGTGTTAGTGGCAGCCGGCCGAAAGCTAGTGGGGATGGAAGAGTATGAGTATCAATAGGTCTCAATACTACCCCTAAATTAAGCATGGACAGTAGAATTGACCATCAACCGCTAACAGAATATATACTTATTTCTAGGTATTATGGTTCACAGTGGAAATTATGAATGAGTGTTGGAAATTAAAACTAAAATTTAAAAATCAAAAATCAAAAGTTAAAAAAATTACAAGTTAGAATCTAGATTGAAGTAAGCAAAAAAATATATGTACATATAATAACTAATAAATAGGGAGATGTTTAAGTTATAGTAAGAACTTCTGAAAGGGGGATCAATGTTACAGATATATTATCTACACATTGAACGATAGTACCGTACAGTAGAACGGAGGGTAAATTACAGTATGAAGCGTAGTAGTTAGGCGAATACATAGTTAATATCTCTATCACATGAAACAATAAAAAAAATGCAAAATATAAAATACACAAAAGATGCGAAAAATACATAAAGTACATAGATGCAAAATGAGATAGGAGATACATATGTAAAATGAGATAGGATATATATATGAGAAACATATACGAGGAAGGTAAGCTGCATGGAAATGAGGGCATATGTGGTTAATATGATTGTCAATTTGTTTATATAAAGATTTGTTATCAGGTGAAGTGAGGGGGCTACTGTTCAAAGCCTCTGCAAAGCTTTACTGCATGAAAATAGGGGTTTATCGTTGTTTTTATTTCCGCGTATTTATCCTGTTGAAAGTTAGTTTATAATTTTATGTCCGTCCATTATCAGGGATTTCCAGTGTGTGTAGTCCATCCCCATGCTAGAGGGATATTTCCGGGTGTAGCTGATGGCTGGTTCCTCTCTTCTCCACTATATCGGTTACACCATAGAGTGCTCAACGTTTTGGAGCTAAATTCTTAAGGTAAACATTGATGCAATTCAATTCAAGCACTCAACGTACTTTTTCCACATAGGAGTTGTGACGGAGTATAAGTATATATATATATATATATATATATAGTAAATATATATATATATATATATATAATGGAAAAATTTGAACAGGAACAAAACAGAGAGGCAGTACAACGAATGTTTATTAATTTCACGCTCTGGAGAGTAGGGTGGTGGTGGGGAACGACGTTTCGGGCATAAGCCCTTCCTCAGGTGAGAAGTGTGTGGGAACAGAGTTCAAAGGGTGTGTAGGGGAGTGGTGGAGAGACATATAGCGAAAGAAAACGGTGCGAATGAAAAAATAAAGATAAAAATAAAAATAAAGCATGATCAAAATACAAGGAATGAAATAAAATTAAATATAAAAGCATGATCAAAATAAACTGAAATTAAAAAGGGGGTAAAACAGGTGGTGGAAGGATGTGGGGTGTGTAGGGTGGTGGCGGGTGGAGTGGGAAGAGGGAGACGGGGTGTCCGAGCGGGGAGGGCTGAAGGTGGTGTGTGTGTGTAGGTGTACGTGTGTGTGTGTGTGTGTGTGTATGTGAAAGTAAGGGTTGGGGGAAGAACGGGGTTGCATGTTCAGGAAGAGGTGGGGGGTGGGGTGTTTGTAGGTCGGAGTGTCTGTGCGTGTGTGGATAGAGGGGTGGGGGGAGAGGAATCAGGAGGCTGAGGGTGTAAATATGTGGTGGAAAGCACGTGTGTGTGGGGTTTAAGCGTGTTGTGGGTGTAGGTGGCGTGTGGAAAAAGAAACTTTTTGGGGTGTGTGTGTGGGTGAGTTATAAAGGTGATTCCGTAAGAGGATGGTTGAAAAGTTGGTAAAATCCTATGATGTTTAGTGGATTCCGTGGTGGTCAAGTTCCACATACGAGTATTCCATGAAGAGATGGTCGGAAGAGGAGAGATGTGGGGTGCGCGCGCAACAGGAAGTGGTCAAGCAGTGGAAGTGCTGTGTGTCTGTTTGTGTTGGCAGGTGGTCAGAGGGCATAGCAGCAGTCGGTGGAATGGTAAAGGGGCGAGGATGGTTAGGTGTGAAAGTTGGAGAGAGGAGGGTGTGTGTGTGTATTAGTAGAGGTGTTAGTGGGATGAGTGAGTGTGGAGCGAGGGTGTGGGTGGAGCGGGGAGAGAAGGGTGTGTGTAGTTCTATGGAGAGAGTGTAGTGTACTGGTGTGTGTGTAGTTTGATGAAGGGGGTGTTAGTGGGTGTTAGTATACAGGAGGTGGGGAAGGGTTGAATGCAGGTGTGAGTGGGGGTTAGTGGTGGTAGGGTGTGTAGAGTTGGTGGTGTACGAGGGTGTGTGGGTACGTGTGCGTGGGGTTGGGGGGTGTTAGTGATGTTAGTTGCGTGTGGGGTGGGTGGTGTAAGTGGGTGCGTGTGTTCGTGTGTTTGTGGTCAGGGGGTGTTAGTGAGGTTAGTTGCGGGGTGGTGGGATGGAGGTGTGGGGGTGAGGGTTAGTGGTGGTAGTAGGGTGTGTGTTTAGTGTGAGCGCGTGTATATATGTGCCGGTGGGTGTGTGCATGTGATAAGGAGGGGGGAGGAGGAGAAGAAGGGAGAGATATTAGTATGTAAGTTGGGGAAGGGTGGTCGGATGAGGGGTGGAGTGGAGGTGTTAGTATTGTTAGTTGTGGGGTGGGAGTTGAAAAGGAGGGGTGTGTTAGTGGTGTTAGTGGGGGATAAGTGTGGGGGGAGAGGGGCGGTTGAAGGCTAAAGGAATAAGGGTGGGGAGTTCAGGCCGGGGGGAGTGTGGGTCTGTAAGATGAAGATAGTTCTTTGTTCGACTCTAAGGCGATTGGCGGGTGTTCCGTGGCATTGGAGTAGGCCACAGACTGTGAGATGGCGTGCGGAATGTCCAGGGCCATCAAAGTGGCGGGCGATGGGGGAACTACCACCGAGACGAATATCCCGGAGGTGCTCAGTGAATCGGTCCGCCAGGCGACGTCCCGTCTGTCCGACATAAGTCTGTAGACTAGGTTGGAGGAGGTGCAGCGGAAGGCATGCCGGACAGAGAGAGAGTGGCCGTTGGGACCCTGGAATGTGGTGGTGTTGGTGATGTGGGGACAGGTGTTGCAGCGGGGCCTAGAACAGGGAAAGGAACCTGGGGGGGAAACAGAGCGTGCGTTGGGGGGTAAGGAGCTGTGGACGAGGAGGGTGCGGAGATTGCGTGCGCGTTTGAAGGAGGGGAGTGGTGGAGTTGGGAAGATGTGGGAGGTGGAGGGGTCGGACTGGAGGCGTCGGAAGAGGCGGCGGATGGTGCGGTGGAGGGGTAAGGTGGAGGGGTGGTAGGTGATGGGGAAGGGGAGACAGTGGGTGGGTGTGCGGTGGCGTGGGGTGAGGGTGGTGGAGCGGTGGACAGCACGGGCGCGGGTGAGAGCGGTGTGGACGAGAGGGGGGGGGGTAACCTCTGCGGATGAAATGGCTGACTAGGGAAAGGGCCTGGGACTCGAAGTCAGCATCTCGGCTACAGAGGCGGCGGATCCTGAGGAGTTGGGAGTAGGGAATGGAGTGTTTAGTGTGGGTGGGGTGGGAAGAGGTGAAGTCGAGGTAAGAGTGGGAGTCGGTGGCTTTGAAGAAGGCGGAGGTGACGAGGGAGTGGTGGGAGGGGTCGAAGGCGACGGAGATGTCTAAGAAGTGGACGTGGGTGGTGGAGATAGAGGTGGTGAAGTGGAGGGAGGGGTGGAAGGAGCAGAAGAAGGAGAGAAAGGAGTCGAGCTGTTCTTGGGTGAGGGTCGTGGCTCCGATACAGTCGTCAATGTAACGACCGTACAGTTCGGGCGTGGGGCCGGTGTACTGGGCAAAGATTTGGGCCTCATGGCCAACAAAAAGGTTGGCATAGTTCTGGCCCATTCTTGTACCCATGGCTACCCCCGTCACCTGTTGGTATATATATATATAATCAAAATTAACTTGGTGGTAGTTGTAGAATACGTTGGTCTTGTTATTGGTTGTAGTGTCACCATCGATGTTTAGTGTATGATCTTTAGTAAACACTGTAGGTAATGTTACATCTGCCATATAAATATTGTCAATCTTGACGAAGAGGAACAACACAGTTTCTGTGTGTTAAAATGTAATCTCTGATCAGCAATTTGAAGTTAACTTTGGGGAGATTTAGGAAACTGAGGTTTTAAATAAATATGAAATCATCGTATATATATATGTATATATGTTTATCTCCACACTCTATCTCTGTCTGTCTGTCTGTCTGTCTGTCTGTCTGTCTGTCTGTCTGTCTCTCTCTCTCTCTCTCTCTCTCTCTCTCTCTCTCTCTATATATATATATATATATATATATATATATATATATATATATATATATATATATGCCCATTCGGGCGAAACGTACGTAGGTGCTATTTTAAATAAACATGTTTTAACGATTTGTTCTCCTATATTTATTTCTCCACGTATATATATATATATATATATAGGAACCAGTAAGACCCCGACAGCTGAGCTCAAGCCGTTTCGACGGCTAATTCTGGACTAAATGAAAATTTATCCTGGTATTTAAATAGCCGATCTTCTCAAGGGGTAATTCCATATATGGTCAAAGTGATTGTCAAAAATCAGTAGTAATTCTGTGGTTGCAAATAAGTAGGGGAGATGGTGGCTAAACCTGCAGATGGTGGCTAAACCTGCAGATGGTGGCTAAACCTGCAGTTGGCTTAGACCCCGGATACTTGCCCCCTTTTTCCGACCGCTCCCACTATTCTCTGTGCCCTCTATATTTCTTAGTGGCACTTATGCCTTATTTTTTCGTTTCAGTATTTCTTGCTTCGCTTTTCTTCTGGGCGGGGTGGATTCTGAATTTATTTCTCCGTATTCTACCTTTATTTCGTACGAACTTTCATGTAGCTTGTTTTAGATCTTTTAGAGTTAGCATTAGTATATATTTTTCTCGGGACTCAGAATTATTATCTCGTACAAGTTCACTTTGCTGCACTGGGTCGTTGCTGGCCCGGGATGGAAACCTTTATTGTTTATTTCGTGGTAGTCTCTTTAGTATTTTGGCCCCTTTTGTTGACCCGTCACCGTATCATTTACGTACTTATACCTCTTAAAAGGGTCCTTGCCTATCCGTGCCACCTAGTTATTTACTTATTTCGTTATTTCTTTATTTATTTATTTCTTTACTTCTTTCTTTCTTTCTTTATTTTATTCTAGCCTTACAATAGCCTGAGACCTAGGTCGTAGAATTTAATTTACTTTACTTTTTTCTTTACACTTATTTGCTTTTCTTCACTCTCAGTATTTTTTCTTTTCTTTCCTATATATTTCTACCCCCCATTGTTCTACCTACCGTTCCGACTTCCTCCCCCTCCCCCTCCCCTGTATCTTCTTTGACCCCATGCCCAGCTGTAGCTGGCACTACCAACGCTTGATTGGGTCTACTCCACCCCTCCCCTCTTTCTCCTACTGGCAGGTTTAGCCACCATCTCCCCTACTAATTTGCAACCACAGAATTACTACTGATTTTTGACAATCACTTTGACCATATATGGAATTACCCCTTGAGAAGATCGGCTATTTAAATACCAGGATAAATTTTCATTTAGTCCAGAATTAGCCGTCGAAACGGCTTGAGCTCAGCTGTCGGGGTCTTACTGGTTCCTATTACCCACTCTACTACCTCAAGTATTGAGTACTTTGGTGCGTTATGGTCCACCTGGTTCCTTACCACATTTCCTTCGTTATCTAGCTCCTACTCCCGTAGTAGAGCACTTTCCGACCCTACCACGCCGTATCCAGACTTTTCCGCTAAGCTCAATTCATTTCACCCGCACCATGCGAAAACACAACATTGACTTCTCTACCAAGAACATCCCAATCCCACCGAAAAAACTTTACCTTCGGATGCTCACGCAAAAAATCGATCTATTTGCGAAAAGACTTAGATGGAGAACTTTTTTCTATGACAGATATTGCGACAACCAAGACTTCGGCACCAAGGAGAGATTCGGATTTATTACCTACAAATCTCCGCCCCTGAACCCCTTGCTCGCACCCTTCGAGAATGACCTCTTCCAACTGGTCAAGAACATTAAATTTAAACCCAGACACAACCGATTCCTACAAAAACTCCGTAGCAACTTAACAGAGTATGATAACACAAATGACATCATGGTGCATTCGGATAAAACTGGGAACCTATACTTTGTCAACCCTGACAGATACCACACACTGATCAGGAGCAGCCTAAACTCCACCTATAAAAAGGCCAACCACTCTTGCATCGAGGACATAAATGGAGATGGACAACAAATCACCTCCAGCCTCGGGGTCGCCGACCGCACGGAACCTCTAGACCCACGGACACCATACTTCACACTGAAGGACCATAAATCCGATTTTGACCGTAAACCCTCTATCAGGCTTATTAACCCAACGAAGTCCGACATAGGGAGAATCAGCAAAAAAATCCTAGACCGCGTGATACCAAAAGTCAAGCAACACACCCGACTTAGCCTATGGATCAACACCCAGGAAGTAATCTCCTGGTTCAGCAATATGGAGGATAAACGAGAAACTAAATTGATACAGTTCGACATAGAGAGCTACTATGCTTCAATCACCTTACCGCTACTTACTGCCGCATTGGACTTCGCCGAAACACTTGTGCCCATCACCGACCAGGAAAGAAAAATCATCCTCCACGCCAGGAAGACAGTCTTACTCTTTGACGACTCTAAATGGATAAAAAGAGCTCCCGACTCACCCTTCGACGTCAGCATGGGCGCCACGGATTCGGCGGAGGTCACAGATCTTATAGGATTATTCCTAATAGCCAAACTCACTGATATGTTTCCTGCATTCGGTGGTGGATTGTACCGTGATGATGGGCTCCTTACCCTTAAAGGGTACAACCCCAGTAGTACAGATCGGGTCCGGAAACAATTAATCAGATTCTTCCGCGACTGGGGATTTAAAATAACCCTACAAACGTACCTGACCCGAGTAAACTTCCTGGACGTGACCCTCGACCTCGAAAACGACCTGTACTACCCATACAGGAAACCTAATGACAATCTGCACTACATCCACCGCCGATCAAACCATCCTAGGAACATCACAAACAACCTGGTCAAAAACATCTCCCTCCGCATATCCCGTTTGTCAGCTAATGAGCGGATATTCGATGAACACGCGCCTTATTACAACCAGGCCCTCAAGCGGAGTGGTTTCCGGGAGGAAATATCCTACTGTCCTGCTCCCATTAGCGGAACCAGCAGGAGACACCGCCGCTCACGCAATGTAACATGGTTCAATCCTCCCCACAACGCAGAGGTGACAGCTCCCACCGGGAAACTATTCTTTAGGCTCATTGAAAAACACTTCCCATTACAACACCGCTACCACAACATAATTAACAAAAATACCATCAAACTCTCTTACAGCACTACACCAAACTTCGCACAAAACATCGTTTCCTCTAACAACAAAAAACTCAACCCCGATGGCAGAAATAACCTAAATAGCAGTGGAGAACCGACCAGGAGGTGTAACTGCCCGGATAGATCTATTTGCCCACTCGACAATAGATGCAGAGACCGTAATGTGATCTACCAGTGCAACGTGAGGACGGATACCTCCAACAAAGCCTATATAGGACTTACCGCATGTGACTTCAAGACCCGGCTATACCAACATAGACATACCTTCCGAAACCCGGCCCGGCGTCACGCCACTACACTTTCGGGCCACATATGGGACCTCAAGGACAACAACATCACCTATGATCTCACTTGGAGATTACTGTCCAGAGCCAATTCTTACACGGGAGGACGCCGTCCGTGCAATTTATGCTCGGAGGAAACTTTACAAATGCTGTTTTCGACGAACCAACTCCTAAACAAGAAAGATGAACTGGTCACTGCATGTAAAGATAGATTGCGTAGGACTTACCTCGCCCTCAAACCCCATAATGACCCGGGGGGGGGGGGGTAGACTAGGGCTATAACACTCCACTTGCCGATTTTGCAATGGGTAACCCCTGCTTGCCAAGGAAGACGTAAGATCTTCTTTGTATTCTTTTATCGCTTCCTTTATTTCCTTCCCCCCTCTCTCCTTAGTCCTTCTACCCCAGCTCGTCTCCTTTGTCGGCGTTTTTTCTCGCCCACCCGAGGCTGCCCTTTGGCCCCATGTAGCCTTAGTACCCCCACCAACCCCTCCCCTAGTCTATGATAGATTTGGCGGACTCCGCCCTTTAAAGCAGTTGGCTTAGACCCCGGATACTTGCCCCCTTTTTCCGACCGCTCCCACTATTCTCTGTGCCCCCTATATTTCTTAGTGGCACTTATGCCTTATTTTTTCGTTTCAGTATTTCTTGCTTCGCTTTTCTTCTGGGCGGGGTGGATTCTGAATTTATTTTTCCGTATTCTACCTTTATTTCGTACGAACTTTCATGTAGCTTGTTTTAGATCTTTTAGAGTTAGCATTAGTATATATTTTTCTCGGGACTCAGAATTATTATCTCGTACAAGTTCACTTTGCTGCACTGGGTCGTTGCTGGCCCGGGATGGAAACCTTTATTGTTTATTTCGTGGTAGTCTCTTTAGTATTTTGGCCCCTTTTGTTGACCCGTCACCGTATCATTTACGTACTTATACCTCTTAAAAGGGTCCTTGCCTATCCGTCCCACCTAGTTCTTTTACTTATTTCGTTATTTCTTTATTTATTTATTTCTTTACTTCTTTCTTTCTTTCTTTATTTTATTCTAGCCTTACAATAGCCTGAGACCTAGGTCGTAGAATTTAATTTACTTTACTTTTTTCTTTACACTTATTTGCTTTTCTTCACTCTCAGTATTTTTTCTTTTCTTTCCTATATATTTCTACCCCCCATTGTTCTACCTACCGTTCCGACTTCCTCCCCCTCCCCCTCCCCTGTATCTTCTTTGACCTCATGCCCAGCTGTAGCTGGCACTACCAACGCTTGATTGGGTCTACTCCACCCCCTCCCCTCTTTCTCCTACTGGCAGGTTTAGCCACCATCTCCCCTACTAATTTGCAACCACAGAATTACTACTGATTTTTGACAATCACTTTGACCATATATGGAATTACCCCTTGAGAAGATCGGCTATTTAAATACCAGGATAAATTTTCATTTAGTCCAGAATTAGCCGTCGAAACGGCTTGAGCTCAGCTGTCGGGGTCTTACTGGTTCCTATTACCCACTCTACTACCTCAAGTATTGAGTACTTTGGTGCGTTATGGTCCACCTGGTTCCTTACCACATTTCCTTCGTTATATATATATATATATATATATATATAATAAAGATGAAATAAAGATGCTTATAAGAGATCCATACATTTTATTATACGTATTTCGAATACAAAATCATCTTGGGACAGATGCGTTCTCTTCAGATAAAAAATAGGGTACAATGATATGAGGCATAATACCACTTGTTTATAGGAAAGAGCTAAGTCTACAGAAATATATGTTTTGATACTATAGTAAGAAATGGATAGGAACATAGAAGAAAAGGAAAGAAGAAGAGAAAAAGGAAAAGAAAAAGAAAGAATAAAGAAGGAAGAAGAGAGAGAGAGTGTGTGTGTGAGAGAGAGAGAGAGAGAGAGAGGGAAAGAGAGAGAGAGAGAGAGAGAGAGAGAGAGAGAGAGAGAGAGAGAGAGAGACTTTTGATCAAGAACGCTGTCAAATTGAAAACAGCTGTAAATAACGGTTAAAAAATAAATTGATGAGGTGTATGTGGGAATATTATAGAAGGTATTCAAATATTAGAGGT
>OZ024740.1:385030914-385080914 GCA_964016885.1 Eledone cirrhosa | reverse complement strand
TAGATGTTTGTTATATGATAGCAATGTGAAAGCTGAAACATATAACAAAATGTTAAGCGTTTCAAATGTCGTTTCTACACCTTTAGATGTATGTATGTATGTATGTATGTATGTATGTATGTATGTATGTATGTATGTATGTATGTATGTATGTATGTATGTATGTATGTATGTTGATGACCCCTTAGCCTTTGTCAAGGCAGAATTCTAGGAGAACGAAAACTCTGATATAACACCTGCAACTCTGATGGTATCCAATGATGTTGACATGTTCTTCTTTTTGGTAAATATCATCTTGGTTAAGAGAGTGGGACTGGCTTTGTGCAGTGCCTTTGCTCACTATAAAAGCTTCCATTGCTTTATATTTGGAGATCTCTCTGCACTTGTCGTCACATGGTACCATGGGCCCAGCACTATGTGTCAATAATTGTCACAAGTGTAGTGTTTGTACCAGAGTTTTCAAGTCGCTGGCTGGACTAAAAAGTCACACTCGTTCAGCGCATTGATAGGAGTTCTCCTACATGGATATAAAGTAGTGGCCGTACTCGAAAACGAGTTGGCACCCACCATGTATGTATGTATGTATGTATGTATGTATGTATGTATGTAGGTCACCAGTTGGTGCTACTGGTAACATGTATCCCAGTACAACCTGTCCCATGGTCGGGTCGTTGGCGACTAAACTGGCAACCCCACCAAGGTTTCTTGGCGAGGAGGGTGACTTTGGACATCCTGCAGGACTAAAAACAAAACCTGTCAAAGGGCAAAGGAGCTCTTTAGAGTCAATGGCCATCCAAAATCACTGGGAGAAATGACCCCTTATCCTTTGTCAAGGCAGAATTCTAGGAGAAGGAAAACTCTGATATAACACCTGCAACCCTGATGGTATCCAATGATGTTGACTTGTTCTTCTTTTTGGTAAATATTATCTTGGTTAAGAGAGTGGGACTGGCTTTGTGCAGTGCCTTTGCTCACTATAAAAGCTTCACGGCACAGGCATTGCTTTATATCTGGAGATCTCTCTGCACTTGTCGTCACATGGTACCATGGGCCCAGCACTATGTGTCAATAATTGTCACAAGTGTAGTGTTTGTACCAGAGTTTTCAAGTCGCTGGCTGGACTAAAAAGTCACACTCGTTCAGCGCATCGGTAGGGGTTCTCCTACATGGATATAAAGTAATGGCCGTACTCGAAAACGAGTTGGCAGCCACCATGTATGTATGTATGTATGTATGTATGTATGTATGTATGTATGTATGTATGTATGTATGTATGTATATTTGCTCAAATGTACACAAACACTTACACATATCTCCAAATCGCCGTCTCAACCTTTTCTGTTTTTAATAATGTTTTCTCATGAATTCTATTATTAATTTCTATATTTTTACACTTTAGGTACTTTCCACATTTTCAATATCCTTAATTTAGTCCTTTAACCCCCCCCTTTCCTCTCACGTTGCTATTTAAAACTCACTCCCATCTTAAACTTATCCGATACAACTTTAAATACATAAGTCAGATAAAATATATCTTACCTATCTCATCCAGCACATCATTAAATATCTGTTCCATCTATCTATCTATCTATCTATCTATCTATCTATCTATCTATCTATCTATCTATCTATCTATCTATCTATCTATCTATCTCTCCACTTCGACATTCTATAGAAGGATTGTACGTTACAAGGGCGACGACGTGCTCGGAGAGACTCTGGGCGTCGAAGACGATGAGCTCACCAGTCTGTTTGGTAGGACTTTCCGCCCGGGACCTATGGACAACTTCCAGAGGTCCCTGGCCTGGCAGTGCTACCGAGGAGCTCTACCGGTTCGTGACAAGATCTACAGGCACGGACACCCTGGCAGGGATCCTTCCAAGAGGACGTGTCCAAGATGTGCGCAGGACATTGAAACAGTTCTGCACGCAATTGTACACTGCCCGGGCGTAAGCGACCTGTGGAACTATGCAGAACAACTGCTGTCGCGTATGGGACAAATACAGTTGACTGCCGAGTCCATAGTAAGGATCAAACCGCCAGACTCTTTCAAAAACGAAAGAGAGGCGGTTTTCCTCTGTACGGTGGCGATGGTGAAAGAAGTTATATGGTGGACGAGGTTGAGAGGACTGAGGACAGATGCCTTTCTCTCCGGACAACAATTGATTCCCTTCTTTAAGTATCACTTTAGAAGGAGAATCAGGGTGGAGAGAGAGGCACTGCACCCCAGTAAATTTACTGAAAGGTGGGTGAATGAAGCGAAAATGGCCCGAGTGATTGGGCCTTCTCTGTTTATAAGCCTGTAGGTTGAGGAAGAGAGCAAAAGGAAGAAAGGAGCACTTGCACAACACGCTCCTTGAGTTGAGGGTTGTTCTATCGACGGGGTATTAAACAACCCATTTGTGGCGCCTCCCCCCTATTGGGGATTTCGATTGTTGAAATTGTTTGTTTTTATATTTTTACACGACTGTATGTAAAATCCCCGGCATGTCTTTGTATTGTCCCCTTTCTTGTTGCGCCCTTGTGGCTAATAAAGAAATCTATCTATCTATCTATCTATCTATCTATCTATCTATCTATCTATCTATCTATCAGGGCAAACACTTAAACGATCTCAGGTCGCACAGTATGGATGTAGTAGCCATTTGCGGGTCCAGGATCCACAGAGAGCGACAACTGGCCGCCATATTCGACGATTTTGCGATCTACGTATCTCTCTGTCAGCCGGGAGGTGGGGACGGTTTGTCGTTTTGCTGCAGAAATACCTGGACCTCGTAACACAGACGGTACATCTGGACCCGGAGGGTCGACTGCTGGTCCTAGACGTTGATGGTAGTGAAAGTGGAGCCTTCAGGCTGGTGGCCGCACATGCCTCATCCGGGACACCGCGGCCAGACTTCTTCAAAACGTCTAAAGACTTTTCTGGGAACGTCCCACTCGCTGCTGTTAGTGGGGGACTGGAACGGAATCCTAGATGCACGTTGGAACTATGTGGGAGCATGTCCCGATAGAGGTGGGGTGGGTGTAACAGCCTCAAACAGTTAATCGGCCGATTTGACCTGGCCGATAGATATCGACTAGATTTTCCGACTGTGCCACTGTGGACGTGGACTAATCGTAGCGGAACATCTAGATCGTACCTAGATAGGGTTCTAGTTAGAAAGAAGGATAGGGACACATTAAGCTGTCCACAAATGTTCATGGTTGCCTATTCAGATCACAAATTAATGACCTGCTTAGTCAACCTTGACAAACCCATAGACAGGGACCCGGCTACTGGAAGTTGAACTTGTCATTACCGACATGCAACGCCTACAGTAGACGGATTAGCACTTTAGTTAAGCAGCACTTGACGGGGGCCATTGTCACCAACAGATGGTGGTACTCTCTCAAGAGGGCAGTTAGTTTAGACTCGATAGGTTTTAGTAAAGAATTAGTGTTAGATAGAAATAAGACCGAAAAAGAACTGGTAGATAAAGGTAGAAGAGGCACTTAGGAGCTTGCTGGGTGAGAGTCGTTTACATGACGTTCCAATCTCCTCTTCACTGTTATTCTAACTGTTTAGGTTCGACATTTAAACACTCATATCGAGGATTGGCGAATGTATGGTTACCCCCGGTGATTTTAGCCATCATGCTGTAGACGAACATAAATAATAAACTAACAAAATAGATAAAAACTTAAAATAATAAACATATGTTTCATTGTAATGTTTGAATGTCTGACTTTTTTTTTTTTTTCTTTTTGTTTTTCAAGGCCAGTAACATCGGTTACTAGTGTTGTTGTTGCTGCTGCTGCTATTTTTGATTTTAGCTACGTTCAAAACTTTTGAAATTTGTTTTTCTTTTGTTGTTGCATTTGTTTTTGTCTGTGTTCTGTTCTGTAATTTTTCGGCTTGTTGCTTCATTCTTACGAGGTCGATAACATAAAGTACCAAAAGTAGAAACAAAAGTAGAAACAATTATTATTATATTATAGTTTAGATTTGACATCGTTTAAACTAAACATTTTGAGAGAGTTTAGAGATACAATAAAATTAATTATTATTTTTTTGGTGTTGTTGTTAGCTGTTTGACCGGGACACTAAATCAGTCTATTGATATCTTTTTATATCTTTTGGTGACTTCTTCGCTTCTAGTCATGTGTCGTGGCACTACTACCATCCCTCTCTTAACAGGAGGTAGTGGGTAAATAGTGGTGGTAGCGATGATGCAGAGGTGACGGTGGTGATGGGATAGTAATACTGTAGTGATGGTGTTGTGATGGTGTTGTTGTATCTAGCTAAATGTTTTGTGGTAGTGGTAGTGGTGGTGGTAGCGGCGGCGGTGGTGGTGTTGGTGGTGAAATTATTTGGCTGTTTACTTCCATTTGTGACCATTTGTAACCATTTTCCTTTTTGACTATAACATTTCTGATACAAAATTAAATATTAAATAATGGAGCCCTGTGCCATAATTCTATGCGTTGCCACTTCCTGAGAGTTAAGACTGGTATCTTATGTCCCATTTGTAATAATAATTATTCTATCGCAATTGTTTGAAATATGTAAAAAATCAAAAACTTACGGGAGCGATTCCATAACACACTATCCACCATGTGCGTATTCTTCCATATATATCATTATTATTATTATTATTATTATTTTGTGAATGGGCCTACTCTGACCATGCGCCTATAGGTTGTCGACTGAGTCCATTGTGGAGGAAGGGCAGGCGGTTTTCATCTGCCTGGTGGCCATGGCGAAAGAGATTGTGTGGTGGACAAGGTTAAAAGGATTAAAGACAAACACTTTCCTCTTCGGCGAATCCCTGATTAACTTTTTCAAGTTTCACTTGAAGAGGAAAATCAGGGGGGAGAGGCAAGTGCTGCTTTCTAGCAAGTTTATTGAAAGGTGGGTGAATGTAGCGAGAATGGTCCGAGTGAATATACATCTGCAGTTTGAGAGATGGAAAAATTGAGAGAGGGCGCTTGCCCTGGTAGTCAGGGTGGCCGTGGTCTTTTGTGTGGTTTTCGCCACGAGTAACCCTCGGAGGTTTCCCCCCTACTGGGGAATTTTTCATTGTTTCAATTTTCATTTTATTGTTTATATATATATATATGTTTTATGTCTTTGTCTTTTCTTATATAAATAATAAAAATATTTACACGCACAAAACCCACATCGTCCTGTTCCGTTTGTGATGTTTTTCTTGATGTCAGCACTTGTGGCCAATAAAGAAATCATTATTATTATTATTATTATTGTGTGAATGGGCCTACTCTGACCATGCGCCTATAGGCTAGCTAACTTGAGGAGAGGGGTGCTCTCCGTGGGTGCCTTAGAAGCGCAGGGTGGTTCACGATTGGTGGGGTACCTGAGTCACGCCTGGGTCGTCCACCCCCTATAGGGGAATTTATTTTGTTATATTTATGTATAGTTTATATTATATTTTTATATCTTCATTGTTAAATTAGCCTTGCCATTGTGCACTTTTACTCGACCTTATTGTAAACCCTCACTGTCCCTGTCTTTTTATTGTCCCCTACATGTCGGCCCTTGTGGTATAATAGTACCAGTAATACAGTGGGATAATTGCTGGCCTTGTGCCAAAAGTAGAAACAATTATTATTATTATCATTGTTATTATTATTATTATTATTTGCATTTATCTTGCTTTATGTTCATACGAGTTATCACCAAGTCACAACCAGTGACCTCAAGAGACAACAAGGTCCGCCATGTTCAAGAAAGAACATACATATTCACACATGCATCCTTAGTGTTTAGACTTGTGATGTACTTATATTGACAGGATCTTCCTTAGTATATGGGCAGTTGCCATTAGTACTATCTTTTGTATTTCTCCTATACGCGGGTTTCCTGGGATTTGCGATAAGTAGTCGTTAGACCCCTTAGGTATCATTCCCAGAGCGCCTACAACCACTGGTATTGTTTTAGTTCTCAATTTCTACATTTTTCCAATTTCTATCTCCAGGTCCTTATACTTGCTCAATTTTTCAAATGTTTTTATAGATACATTCTTGTTTAATGGAACAGACATATCAATTAGCAGGCATACCCTCCTTTGAAAGTCCTTCAATATTATATCAGGTCTATTTGCATCTATTTTTCGGTCTGTTTGGATGCTAAATTTCCACAAGATTGAGATGTGATCTTTTTCAAGTATGGGAGGTGGTTGATGCTCCCACCAATTCTTTTGATGGGGCAGGTCAAAATGCTTACACATTATCCAATGTATGTATTGTGCAGCTCTGTCATGCCTGTTTGGGTATTCGGTTGGAGCTATAGGACTGCACATTGAAATTATATGGTCAATGGTCTCTGGTTGTTTTTTGCATACACGGCATAATGGGCTGCACCCATCTTTTATTATGTTGGCTTGGTAATTTTTTGTTGGCAGACACTGATCTTGTGCCGATATAATCAGTCCTTCAGTCTCCGATTTCAGTCCAGAGGATGCCAACCACTGATGGGTTAAAGTTTTGTCAACATCAGGATTGTTATCTCGCTCTGGGTATTTTCCATACAGAGGCTTTTCTTGCCATTTCTTAGCCAGTTTCTGTAGCAGTTCTTTCTTTGCAGTTACTTTTACCTGCTTTGCTTTTTCTGTGTTTTCCATTTCAGCAGTAAATGGGACTTCTGAAATTTGTAGTCCATTACTGTATCTTTGTGCATCTTTTGTAATGGAATATGATCGTTTGGTGCTTTCGTGTTTCAAAACGAGTTTGATCATCCAATCATGTGATTCCCTTAGATACGTGGATAATCCAATTGTTGCAGTTTTCAACGCAATGTCTAACTGGATTAACCCACGTCCTCCTTCTTTCCTAGGGAGATATATTCTATCTATGTCTGCCTTAGGGTGATGCATTCTGTGCATGGTTAAGAATTTTCGAATTTTTGTATCGAGCCTACGGATCTCTGTGCTTGACCAGTTGATGACATTGTAACTGTAGGTTACTACTGGTATGGCAAGCGTGTTTATGGCATCGATCCTATTCCTTGCATTCAATTCCGTTCTTAAGATTGCTCTAACTCTGCGGTAACATTCCTTCCTTATCCTTTCCCTCATTGTCGAGTGCTTGATTCCGTCTCCTTCACAAACACCTAGATATTTGTAAGTTTTTTCTTGATCAAGCTCTCTTATCACGTTCCCCTGATCAAGATTAATGTCTGAACTCTTCAGCAGCTTTCCTCTGGTGAACGTTGCTTTGGCGCATTTATCCAGTCCAAACTCCATTTTAATGTCATCACTGAACTGCTTCACAGTGGATAATAGCCCTTGCAATTGTTCATCATTTTTTGCAAATAGTTTAAGGTCATCCATGTAGAACAGGTGATTAATGGTTTTGTCATAGACTCTATATCCATGTTTTGTTTCATTGAGCATTTTACTTAATGGTATAAGTGCGATGCAGAATAAAAGCGGTGATAAAGAGTCACCCTGAAAAATTCCACAATTAATATTAACTTCTCCAGCTTCCAGTGATTGTGTTTCACTATTCAAAAGGAGTGTCGTTCTCCATGTCTTCATACTAAATGACAAAACCTCCTGACAACGGGGGATATTTTGAAAATCTCTAAAGATTTTTCAATCCAACTGTGTGGCAAACTATCGAATGCTTTTTTATAATCTATCCAAGCAATCGATAGATTTTTGTGTCTATTATGACAATCCTCCAGTATCATTTTGTTAACCAGAAGCTGATCCTTACAGCCATATGAGCCTCGTTTACACCCTTTCTGCTCAATGGGAAATAGGTCATTTGTTATCAGGTGGTCATATGTGTATTCAGTTAGGACTGATGTTAAAATGTTATACATTGTGGTCAAGCAGGTTATTGGTCTGTAATTTTTGGGATTGTTTGTCTCATCATTCTTCGGTAGCAGGAATGTAATGCCGTTAACTAGCCATGATGGTATCTTTTCTGGCTCCTTAACTATTTCATTGTAAAGTTGGGCTAACAGCTCATGAGACTCTGTGAAGGCATTTATCCAAAAGTTTTGTATTTTGTCTTTTCCTGGGGATTTCCATTTGCTGGTTTTCTTAGAGCCAAGCGCAACTGTTCAACTGTTATATTTTCCCATGTTTGTTCTTCAAGGTGAGCTGTTTCTTTCATTTGTCTGTCTATCCATGGGGCATGTATGTTATGAACTTTTTCTTCGGCCCAGATATTTTTCCAGAATTCTTGCACTTCCTCCTTGGGTGGTATTGATTTAGCAGTTATTGTTGACTTACCAATTTTTCTGTAGAAGTTTCTTTGGTTGTTTTTGAACATTGTATTGTCCTTATAGAATCTAGATCGTTTTTCAAAGCGCCTTATACGAGCAGCTTTGGCCGACACTTTTTGCTTGATTGTTTCTATCAGCATGTCTATGTCACATGTTGATCTTATACTGTACTTTTTTTTCAATTTTCTAAGTTTAGTTTGTTTAATATGTTCACCTACTTTATAGTTTGTTAAAATTTCTATGTCAGATCGGAGAAGGTTTATTTGGCGATTGATGTTCTCTTGCCAAGTAGATTTCTTGTGGGAATTCCTTTGTTTTTTCATCTTCACTCCACATAAGTGAGTGGTGACTTTAGCCGATGCATAATAGAGATGATTTAAATCAGTAATGTTTAGTTTGTTTGTGATGATAATGTTTTTGAGAATTATGTTAGTCTTGTATATTATCTTTTGGTTCTGTTTGGAGTTCTGGATCTTAGGGAGGGTGTCTCGTTGCCCCATGTCAGATTCTTTCATTTTCATCCATTCGATCATAATTTCATCCTTCAAGTTGGCAAGTTCATTCTCGTTCATTTCTTTATCATTTACGATCTCATTATTTTCATTTGGAGTTTCATCCTGAGCATGCACTCCCTCCACTTTTTCGATCCTTTCTTTAATTTGTTCTGTTGCCAGTGATTCCGCCCCAACCCTGGGATTCGAAGTGTTACAATTTACCTCGTTTTTACTGACACATGTTTCATTTTCCCTTCGCTGACTTTGTGCTAATAGCTTGATCTGATCAATTTCTATATCAGTTAGTAACTTTTTTCTTACAATATTTCTTCGTATATTGGCTAGTTTGTTGCTGTCAATATAGCCTCTGTTTTCGGGATGTTTCTTTTTCCAGTTGATATATGTCTGTTCTGTATTCGATGTATTTGATGGGTAGTACATGGCAGTGTAGAAAGCCTCAGGACTTCTTTATTATCTTCCCTTGACCATTATTCTCTCTTTTTCTTTGGATTTCTTGGTGGTGAGCATGGAGGGCCAACAGTAGGCGTATTCCGGTTATGGGAGGTCTCCAGCTCCGAAGTGATGGGAAGGTTTGAACCATTAGCTGATTTTTCGACCCCAGTCTGGTTCCTCTCTGAGGGACGCGGCCCTTTTTTACCCGGGTGACGGCCGATCCGGTATGAGATTTTATCATTAGACATTTACTTTATTTTGTCGCGTTTTATCCTTATCCGCCAATGGGTAATCATTTCGTGTTACCACTTCTAGAACGAGTGTCAACCAAGACTAGAGGGGTCGTTCTCCCCTAGAGACACGGCTATTCCCCGCCGGCCGCCATCCCGGTATTTCTTGGTCACGGGGTTTTCTATTCGTTGTTTTTTTAAAATTGTTATTATTATGAGTGGTTCCTTAATGTGAGCATTGCATGGCTTAAGAATGAAATTATTAATAATTGTGTCCACTCTAGGCACAAGGCCAGCAATCACTCAGTGCATTACAATAATATAATATACTTTTTGCTGAAGTTGCCTGTTATTGTTGTTGGCTATGTCGGTGGTGGTGCTGGGGATTTTTATATTGTTGGTGAGGAAGGGGTGAGCCAGCAGTGCCATAGTTGTTGATGTTGACGTTTGGCCGGTGGCCAGGTCACTAAGTCAATCTATTTATATCTTTTGCTAGCTTCTCCCTTGTCTAGTGATACCGCCGCCTTCCCCTTTCTCTCTCAAGTTAACAGGGGAATAGTGGTGGTAGCAATGCAGGAGTGGTGGCGGCGGTGATGGGATAGTGGTAGCAATGATGGATGGAGTGGTGGCGGCGGTGGCGTTGTCGTTACTGAGTTTTGTGATATGTAGTATATATGAGTGCGTGTCGCGTATGTTTAATATATATTGTGTTGACATATTCTCGTAAAATTGGAATTAAACATTTTGTTAAAACTTGAGACAATAATAATAGAAATTATTATTATGATGCTGGGATTGGTGGTGGTGGTGGTGAAATTGCCGTTATCTGGCTGTTATATTTAGTGTGATGGGGTAGGTGGTGTATCAAGTTTCTGGTGTTGGTGAGATTGCTGTTATTTGGCTGTTCTATATAGTGTAGACAGAGGGTGTTTTCTTCCATTTATAACCATTTTCTTTTTTGAATACAAAATATATAATACAAAATTGAATATTTGAGTGATATAACAATATAATATGGATTCGAAATTTTATGGGACTTGACTCGGTGGTTTATGCAACATTTGTACTAACAATTGATTATTTCACAATTGATTTAAATATGTTAAAAATCAAAAACTTATTATTATTATTATTATTATTATTATTATTATCATTATTTCATTTATCTTGCTTTATGTTCCTACGAGTTATCTCCAAGTCACACCCAGTGACCTCAAGAGACAACAAGGTCCACCATGTTCAAGAAAGGACACATACACACATACATGTATCTTTAGGTGTTTAGAACTGTGATATATTTGTATTGACAGAATCTTCCTTAGTCTATGGGCAGTTCCTATTAGTACTATCTTTTGTATTTCTTCTATACTCAGGATTCCTTGGATTTGGGATAGGTAATCATTAGACCCCTTAGGTATCATTCCTAGAGCGCCTACAATCATTGGTATTGTTTTAGTTCTCAACTTCCACATTTTTCCAATTTCTATCTCCATTTTTCAAATGTTTTTATAGATACATTCTTGTTTATTGGAACGGAAATATCAATTAGCAGGCATATCCTCTTTTTAAAGTCCTTCAGTATTATATCAGGTCTATTTGCATCTATTTTTCGGTCCGTTTGGATGCTAAAGTTCCACAATATTGCGATGTGATCTTTTTCAAGTACGGGAGGTGGTTGATGTTCCCACCACTTCTTTTGATGGGGCAGGTCAAAATGCTTACACATTATCCAATGTATGTATTGTCCAGCTCTGTCGTGCCTGTTTAGGTATTCGGTTGGAGCTATAGGACTGCACATTGAAATTATATGATCAATGGTCTCTGGTTGTTTTTTACATACACGGCATAATGGGTTGCATCCATTTTTTGTTATGTTGGCTTGATACTTTTTTGTTGGCAGACACTAATCTTGGCTGATATAATCACTCCTCCAGTCTCCGATTTCAGTCCAGAGGATGCCAACCACTGATGGGTTAAAGTTTTGTCAACATCAGGATTGTTAGCTCTTTCTGGGTATTTTCCATACAGAGGCTTTTCTTGCCATTTCTGTAGCAGTTCTTTCTTTGCAGTTACTTTTACCTGCTTTGCTTTTTCTGTGTTTTTCATTTCAGCAGTAAAGGGAACTTCTGAAATTTGTATTTCATTACTGTATCTTTGTGCATCTTTTGTAATGGAGTATGATCTTTTGATGCTCTCATGTTTCAAAACGAGTTTGATCATCCAATCATGCGTCTCCCTTAGATACGTGGATAATCCAATTGTTGCAGTTCTCAAAGCAATATCTAACTGGATTAATCCACGCCCTCCTTCTTTCCTAGGGAGATATATTCTATCTGTATCTGCTTTAGGGTGATGCATTCTGTGCATGGTGAAGAATTTTCTGAATTTTGAATCGAGCCTACGGATCTCTGTGCTTGACCAGTTGATGGCATTGCAATTGTAGGTTACTATTGGTATGGCAAGCGGGTTTATGGCATCCATCCTATTCGTTGCATTCAAATTGCTCCTACTCTGCGGTAACATTCCTTCCTTATCCTTTCCCTCATTGTCGAGTGCTTGATTCCGTCTCCTTCACAATCACCTAGATATTTGTAAGTTTCCTCTTGATCAAGTTCTCTTATCACATTCCCCCGATCAAGATTAATGTCTGAACTCCTCAGCAGCTTTCCTCTGGTGAACGTGGCTTTGGCACATTTATCTAGTCCAAACTCAATTTTAATATCATCACTGAACTGCTTCTCAGTGGATAATAGCCCTTGCAATTGCTCATCTGGCACAAAACATATAGTATATTCCTAAATATTTCACTTGGACAAACAAAAAGTGGCAAAGAAGAAAAAAGGGACATTTGGATGGTGATCAACAATTTATGAGTGAATCTCTTGGACGCATTCCAACAGTATCTCTCAGTAGACATCAATCTGAATTATATTGCCTCAGAATGATCCTACTTCACAAAGCTGGGTCAACTTCCTACAAAGATTTGAGGAGAATTGAAGGAGTTGAATTTCCAACATTCCAAGACGCATGTAGGAAACTTGGTCTGTTAGATGAAGATGAAGAAAAAGACAAATCTATGGAAGAGGCCTCATCCATTACACTTGGTCCTCAGCTACGAGAGATCTTCTGTACCATTTTATTGTACTGCATGCCCTCTGCAGTTCTGGCAGAAATGGAAGATGGTCTTGCAGAGGATATCATGCAAGTCATGTCCATGGAAACCGTGCAGATTGTTCTACAGAAGATCCAACAAAGACTCCAACATGATGGCTTGGACATTCATGCCAACTATGGAATTCCTCGCCCAGACCCAACTATTGTTGCCATACCAACTGCAAGCAAACATAAATGAACTTCTGCCAACATTGAATCCTGAGCAACTGGTTATTTTTCACAAAGTAATCACCCCTGTAAATTAATATGAAGGCAGAATTCTCTGCTTGAATGCAAGTGCAGGTACAGCAAAGAACTATGTCATAAACATCCTATTGGATTACCTCTGATCTAAAATAAAAATTGCACCTGCCATTGACATATCTGGAATAGCAGCCACTTTGCTTCACAAAGGTAGAACTCTTCATTCCAAGTGCAAGATTCCTCTCAATGTGACTGCTGAATCAACTTGCCTCTTCACAAAGAGGGATGAGACAGGTAAACCTATGCAGCAAGCTGACCTGCTAATCATTGATCAGATAGGTATGGGACGTAAGAATATCTTTCCATGCCTTGACAGGAGCTTCAAAGATGTTCGAGATTGCAAAAAGCCATCTGATGGTCGAACAGTATTACTATCTGGTGACTGGAAGCAAATTCTTCCAATTGTACGTCATGGTGCTAGACCACAAATAGTTGAAGCAACGATCAAGAGATCCTATCTCTGTGACTATGTGGAAACAATGAAGATGACAAGCAATCAACGGTTAATTAATGCAGAGGATTCTGATGAAAGACAGTTTGGAAACTACATTCTTGATGTGGGAAATGGTAACATTCCAAATGTTCCAACTGTAGGTGCATTCACAATTCTTCCGCCAAATGAACTTTGTCTGGAATATGGTAATGTGTCTGGACTGTGTGATTTCCAGGAACTACACAAACCCACTATCGCTTGGAAATAGAGCCATTATCACTCCAACAAATGATACAGCAAGACTGTTGAATGAGTTCATGGTCAACACGTTCCCTGGTCATGAAATAATCTACAGAAGCTCTGATACAGTAGGTAATGAACTACAATATCCAATTGGGTTCATCAACAAACTTACCCCATCAGCCTTCCCAACACACTTACTTAAACTAAAGAAAGGCATCATGCGTCTGAGAAATCTGGATCCTCTAAACGGGCATTGCAATGGTACACACTACATCATGATCAGTTTACATAATCATGTAATTGAAGCTGAAGTGGCATTGGGTCCCAATCCTGGAACAAGGTTGCTAATACCAAGGATAACACATGTATCTCAAGAGCTTGGGTTCCCTTTCACCTTTACTCGCAAACAATTTCCTGTCAAACCAGCCTTTGCTCTTACATGCAAAAGGCAGAAGGGCAGACATTTGAAAAGATAGGTGTATATCTACCAACACAATTCTTCTCACATGGCCAGGTGTATGTTGCATTATTACGAGTTACAAAAAAAGAAAATATAAAAATATTAAATGAAAGGGGGTCTGTTTTCTTACAACTGTGTCTACAAAGAAATTCTAGTGATGTGAAATAGCTATCACTCTCTTTTAGTTGAAATGCATTTCAGTTTCTTTTTAACTGCTAGAAAAGGGACACTACAAAACCTTAAGAAGTCTATATGTGAATACAGTAAAACAACAATATAGCGAAAGTCAACTCTTCATATTGGTAAATGTAATTCATTCATTCATACCAGCAGGATTTATTTTCAAATTCACTGCTTGAAGCTTCCCATCGACATTCTCAAGTGAAGATTCATGAACATTTTCCGTCAACAGTTTCATCGCTTTTCCATCTCCATTATCGACTTTTTTTAAAAATGTATTATGGATTACTTTACTGATTACAGAAGTAAGTGTAACACAGTGTTTGTTCAGTTTATGTGCATATTGTCAATTTACGTATCATATCTATGTGCATATATATTTGCGTAATCAATATGCACACTATATATGCTAGCATAAAACCGCACGAGTGCGGTTCTGCTAGTATATATAGTATACAATTAAAAGTGCGTTAGTAGCCAAATTGTATGATACAGCTATATCTGTATAAATGCAATATTGGTAAACTCTCGGTTCCACACTTTGAATTCATTCAGATCTAACACACACACACACACACACACACACACACACATATATATATATATATTTACGCTGATCGGGAAAGATGAGAAGAAGGGGGATTGAGGCCCATAACTCTGCTCAACACAGAGTTAAAGATTTTGGCCAAGGTGTTAGCAACGAGGCTGGTGTTTGTTGTCGAGAACCTGGTAGGGGAAGCGCAAACGTATGCAATCCCGACCAGGTCCATACACAACAACCTCCACCTCATGCGATACATCATAGAGAGCGTAGGGTGTAAACCTGGCTTCGGTGTGGCTCTGATCAATTAAGGTCAGTCTAAGGCATTTGATAGGGTAGACCATCAATACTTGGAAGCAGTTCTCAAGGCGGCAGGCTTCGGTCCCCTCTTCAGAGGCTGGATCGCTGCCATGCACATCAACATCTGCTCGGCAGTCAAGGTGAATGGCTACCTATCTGAGCCATTCCAAATCATGTTTTCCATCCGTAAGGGATGGCCTCTCTCCTCCATTATGTATGTACTGACTCTCGAGCCATTACAGCAGAAGTTGGAGCTGTTGCAGGGCATCCCGATCGAACCAGAACTGCGGAAAGCAGCGTCGGTCTATTCTCGACGACGTAACCGTAATGGTGTCGAAAACCTCGGAAATCGGGGTAATCAGCAACCTATTACAGGAATACGAAACGTTGACAGGAGCAAGACTAAACCCAAACAAGTCTGTGGGTTTGAAACTCGGCAGATGGAGAGGCAAGCCCATGGCTTCCGACAGTGTCGTTGGACGTTAGATGGAAGGACCGGTCAAACTGCTCGGGGTCTGGTTTGGCTGAGACATCCAGGTGGACAAGAACCGGGACGAGGTCACGGCAAAGGTGTTTGCACTCACCCAGAAGTGGGCTGAGATCGAGCGGAGGTCGCGAACACTTACATATCGTCCGTTATCTACTACCGCTTGACAGTCGTGTCTTGTCCTCGCGAACACTTCACCAAAATGGAACGCCTACTCTTGAAGTTTCTCTGGAAGAAACAGGCTCCATTGGTGAGGAGATCCATCTGCTGTCAACACCCTTCTAACGGAGGGCTGGGCATGCCGTGGCTGATGATGCGCAAACACATGCTGATGCTATGCCATCTCCAGGTATTCCTGACCGGCGAACCGGTGTGGCTGTCGTTTGTGAGACAAGCTCTTCCACAACTTGTCTCACTAACAGAGCTGCAGTCCTGGGTCAAGCGAAGACCGAAAATGGGCGCCTGGCACCTCGAGTGCCTTCAGGCGCTCACAGCCCTCTACCAAGCGGAAACGGCAATCAGCGGAGATTCCACTTCGATAATATATAGGGGATTAGGGGAGGATAGGTGCGACGACGTTCTCAGGGAAACTCTAGGCATCGAGGAGGTCGAACTGACCAGTCTGTTCGGGAGGACTTTCCGTTAAGGGGCTATGGATAACTTCCAGAGGTAGCTGACCTGGCAGTGCTACTGAGGAGCTCTACCAGTTCGAGACAACATCTACAGGCACGAACGCCCTGGCAGAGATCTTGCCAAAAGGACCTGTACAAGATGCGGGTAGGACATCGAAACCGTTCTGCACGCAATTGTTCAGTGCCCTGGGGTGACCGACCTGTGGAATTATGTCGAACAACTACTGTCACGTGTGGGACGCATCCAGTTGTCAGCCGAGTCCATTGTGAGGATCACCCCACCGCCTTCAAGAATGTTTGGTGGATATGGCGAAAGAGGTAATATAGTGGACGAGGTTAAAAGGACTGAGGGCAAACACCTTTCCCTCCGGACAAGAAGTACCACTTCAGAAGGAAGGTGAGAGTGGAGAGAGAGGTGCTACACCCCAGTAAATTCGCTGAAAGGTGGGTGAATGTGGCGAAAGTGGCCCGAGTGAAAGGGCCTTCTCTGTATATAAACCTGTAGTTTGAGGAAGATAAAAAAGTGGGAAGACGGGAAGACCTACAAAACGTGTTCCTGGTGTTGAGGGTTGTTCTATCCACGGGGTGTAAAACAACCCTGCAGTAACCCCCCCCCTATTGGGGACTTCAATTGTTATTTTATTATCTATAGTTTATTGTTATTTATTAATGTTAAAGTTATATGATTTTTATGTAAAACTCCCGCCGTCACGTCTTGTAATGTCCCATTTATGTACGCCCCTGTGGCAAATAAAGAAAGATATCTATCTATCTATCTATCTATCTATCTATCTATCTATCTATCTATCAATCTAGCTGTCGTCTGTTCTACAGTGTGGATGTCATTCACTTCGCACAGAAGTTTTGTTCAAATTTATTGAGGAAATTTTGTGAGTTCAAACTTAATTTTGATACAATTGTGTAGCTTGACCCTCCGTCTGAACTGTCAGGCGGTGGGTCAGCTCATCTTTACCCCTCCTAGAGGTGAAAAACCTGTTTTAAAAAAAATTTTGTGTAAAAAATTTCAATCATCTAACAGAAATGTTAAACGCAGCGAACGAAAATAGTGGTGGGGGGACAGCGGTAAGAGTTGTAAGCTCGCACGCTTTAGTCCTCCCTTCCTTCCCAACTAACGTCATAGAGAAGGAAGGAAAAATGAAAATAAAAACGGACGAATCTGCGGAGAAAAAATTAAATGACGAAAACAACGAAGAAAAAAAATTTGAAAAATTGCATGACAATACTAATAACACAAACAAAGACACAACAAACAAAAAAATAACAGTTGAAAATAACATAATATCAGAAAACAAAGCAGACGACAAGATTTCATTTGCACAGAAAACAAAGAAATCTTTGACTTATATAGCGGAAAACATTTCAGATGTGGTACGAAGGATCACGGACGCAAAACAATACATAAGTGAAGGTGAGAATGGTATTTTATTGGTAAAAATGCCTCAAGAATTCACGAAAGACATTGAAAGCCGAACGGTCAAGTTTCGGACCATCAACAACAGTACAAAAAAACCTGAACAGCCTTCTCAAGCAGATATCAAAACAGTACTCGCAGAAGTACTGAATGAAACAACTTTCATAAGAAAAGACAGACTGTATGGAAGCCTAGCAATTATCATGAAGAACGAATCGGCGGCAAAAAAATGTGCTTTGTCACCGATTCGTTCGAAAAATTTCACCTTTTATCCATCTTATATGGGGAAAAAAACTCAACGCATATGGCTGGATGCAATGATGCCAGATGTGGACTACTGCTGGCTCATAGCTGGCTTCATCGATCCAGTGAATGACAACGTGATTTCCATTGGGAAAACCACAGGCAATGCGTTCAGTGGAACAGGTATAGAGCTGGTAGTACAAATGAAGCCTGAACGCATCGCCCAAATACCCGACAGAATCCTATTAGAGGACCACGGGTATATAAACATTAGCGTGGAGGGGAGAAGGCCGTCCTGCCATATCTGTGCAGGCAGAGGGCACCTGAAGGCCGCTTGTCCCCAACTCAACAAAAAGAAAACCCTGCTACCAACACCAGCTCCACCACCACCACCACAACAGATAAACAAACAACAAAACTCAGTCCCACCCAACCCGTCCCTCAGTAACACCACAACACCACCACAACACAAACAGTCACAACACATTACCCCAAAACAAAATACAGGCCCACCCAACCTCTCACTCAATAAAACAACACAACCACCGCAGACACAACACACAACACAGTCTAACATAGTGACATCCATCTCCCCCACAAAGAAAACCAACACGGAAACATTACCAGCAAACATACCTCTTCCCTCCAACACTGAAGATAACCCAACGAATTCGGAGGAAGAAACGGAGTCCTTCAGACAGATTAAAAGGAAAAAAAGAAAACATGTGCAAAACACACAAGGCCAAACAACCCCCACCCAAATGTCAACACAATCTAACAAAACAGAAAACACCCCTCCAGCAACAAACAAAACCAAACCTGCCCCTCCCCTCTTCGAAACACTCACACCATCGGAAAAAAAGACATTACACTATACTTACATCAACAGAAACAATAATAAATTAAATGAACTCATATACAATAATCCTTCGGTACAAACCGAAGGTGTAAACTTTGTTTCATCAGAAAACCACCCACATTTAAAACTAATAAAAATCCCAATGAACCTCTACCAAAAACTAAAAAAGGATTTTAAGGAGGACGTAGGACCACCCTCTGTCAAACCCATAAACCGCGTCCTACTAAAAAGCTTTCCCCCTCCCCTTCCCCTCCCCAACACAACTCCAAACACCCCAACCCCACCACACACCGACGACCCCACACCACCACAAGACACCCCTTCACCCAACACCCCCGACCCCATGGAAGTCGTGCAACCCGAACCCCGGGAAGCGGAAAGGTAGGTCTCTACACTCTCCTTTGGCTCTGCCGCCCACATGGATGTGTTAAGAGTAGGATGTTTGAATGCACGTGGCCTGGGCTCAACTTGGAAGCAAGCAAAGCTTCTAAATGACCTCAGGTCATGTAGTATAAATGTAATGGTTATCTGTGAGACTCGAATCAGCGTCATGCGGCAGCTGGCCCCCACCTTCGATGACTTTGAGGTGCATGCATCTCTCTGTCAACCTGGAGGTGGGGGTGGGGTTGTCGTGCTGCTGCAAAAACACCTGGGTCTTGCCGTACAGGTTGTGCACTCGGACCCGGAGGGTCGTTTGTTGGTGCTAGACGTTGGCAGTAGTGAAAGTGCGGCCTTGAGACTGGTCGCCGTCTACTCCCCTTTCGGAGCTGAACGGCCCGACTTCTTCCAGCGTTTGGAGACTTTTCTGGGAACGTCGCGTTCCCTGCTTCTAGCGGGGGATTGGAATGACATCCTAGATGCACGTTGGGACTATGCAGGAGCATGTCCTAATAGAGGGGGGTGTAACAGCCTCAAGGGGTTACTCGACCGTTTTAACTTGGTCGATAGATATCGACTAGATTTTCCAACTGTGCCTACCTGGACTTGGAGAAACCACAGTGGTCAATCTAGATCGTACTTAGATAGATTCTTAGTTAGAAGTAAGGATAGGGACATATTAAGCTGTCCAGAAATGCGCACGGTTGGCTACACGGATCACAAATTAGTGACCTGCGTGGTCAATCTCGAGAAAACACATAGACAGGGTCCCGGTTACTGGAAACTTAATTTGTCTTTACCGGCAAAAGAGACTTACAGAAACCGGATTAGCAGATTAGTTAAGGAGAGGTTGACGGGTGCAATCGTCAACAACCGATGGTGGGCATCTCTCAAAAGAGAGATTAGAACAGAATCAATAAGTTATAGCAAGATGTTAGCTGCCAATAGGAATAGAAACGAGAAAGAATTAACAGGTAAATTAGAAGAGGCAATCAAGAGCGAAGATGTGGCCAGAGTGCTGGCATCGAGGACGGCCTTGAACCAGTTTTTCGATGCAAAGCATGAAGGCTGCGTCATTCGAAGTAAAATACGTGCTCTAGGTAATGAGGGGGCCAAAGCCGTTGGATGGGCCCGCGTGACAGAAGCTAAAAGTGGAAATCGATCCACCATCCGGTCGTTGCAAGACGAAGATGGACGAGTGATCCGGGAGCCTAAGCAGATGTGCGAGGCCTTTCAAAAGCACTTTGCCCGATTGTTCGGGGGAGGCGAGGGTCCGGGCCGGGGCGTGGATTTCGGTCCATACCTCGACGGCCTGCCGCGTCTCTCGAACAAAGAGGCGGAGTCCTGCGAGGGACCAATCTCGGCTGATGAGATCGGAGATGCGCTGAGCCAATGCAGCAGACGCAAATCTCCAGGTCTCGATGGTATACCTTACGAACTTTATTTAGCAATGCCGGTCTTCTTCTCCGAACTCCTCGAAGCGGTCTACTGCAATTGGCAGCAGAACGGGAGAATTCCTTGTTCTGTAGCCAAGGGCGTAGTCACGCTGGTGAGGAAGGACGAGAACAAGGGGGATAGTATAAATAATTTTCGGCCCATAACCCTGCTAAACACAGAGTTAAAGATTTTGGCCAAGGTGTTAGCAAAGAGGTTGGCGCTTGTCGTGGGTGGCCTGGTGGGAGATGCGCAGACATGTGCTATCCCATCCAGGTCCATTCACGATAACCTCCACCTCATGCGATACATCATAGAGAGGGTTGGCAACAAACCCGGCTTCGGTGGGACCCTGATCAACTTGGATCAGTCTAAGGCCTTCGATAGGGTCGACCATGGTTACCTGGATGCGGTGCTAGCGGCGGCTGGGTTCGGTCCTGTTTTCAGAGGCTGGATCACTGCCCTACATAGCAACCACATCTGTTCTAGGATCAAGGTGAACGGCTACCTTTCGAAGCCGTTCGAAATCACACGATCCATTCGACAGGGGTGCCCTCTCTCCTCCCTTCTGTACGTATTGACTCTCGAGCCTTTACTGAGGAAGTTGGAGTTGTTGCAGGGTATCCCCCTGGAACCAGGATTGAGCAAAGCGGTGTCGGCCTACGCCGATGACGTAACAGTAATGGTATCAACCGACTCGGAGATCGAGGCGATCGGTACCTTACTGGAGGAGTACGAAAGGTTGTCAGGAGCGAAACTGAACCGGGAAAAATCCATCGGGCTGCAACTCGGAACGTGGAGAGGCAGACCGATGCCTCCCGATGGTGTCGTCGGACACTGGACGGAGGGCCCGGTAAAGTTGCTTGGGGTCTGGTTTGGACCGGACCTCCAGGTGGAAAAGAACTGGAACGAGGTTACGAACAAGGTGTTTGCACTAACCCAGAAATGGGCCAAGTGTAAGCTGTCCCTAAAAGGCCGGGCGGAGGTGGCGAACATTTACATAGCGTCCGTCACTTACTACCGCCTGACTGTCGTGCCTTGCCCTAAGGAAACACTCACCACCATGGAACGCATGCTCTTCCAATTTCTTTGGAAGAAGCGTCCTCCTATGGTGAGAAGATCCATCTGCTGCCAACAACCTTCGAAAGGAGGGCTGGGGATGCCGTGGTTGATGATGCGTAGGCACGCATTAAGGCTACGGCACCTACAGGTATTCCTCACTGGTCAACCGGTGTGGGCTCCGTTCGTGAAACGAGCCTTTCCGAGACTCGTCTCACTCACCGAGCTACAGTCCTGGGTCAAGCAAAGATCCGGAAAACTGGGAGACTGGCACACTGAGTGTGCTCAGGCGCTCAGGGCTCTCTGGCAAGCGGGCCGGGCCATCGGTGGAGAATCCACCTCATCATTCTATAGAGGGCTGGTGGCTAGCAGGGGCGATGACACCCTTGGAGAGTCGCTGGACATGGAAGAAGACGAACTGGCCAGCCTGTTCGGTAGGACTTTCGGCCCAGGACCAATGGACAACTTCCAGAAGTCACTGGCCTGGCAGTGCTACCGAGGGGCTCTACCCGTTCGAGAGAGGCTCTACAGACACGGGCGCCCGGGCAGGGATCCCTCAAAAAAGATTTGCCCTAGATGCGTGCGTCACGAAGAAACCGTGGCGCACGCATTGGTGCAATGTCCGGGCGTGGCTGATCTGTGGGGCTACGCCGAACAACTGCTGTCGCGGGTGGCGCCGATTAAATTGACAGCCGAGTCCGTGATGACAATCAAACCGCCTCCCCTCTTCACAAAGGAAGCAAAGGCGGTTTTTCTGTGCGTAATAGCCATGTTGAAAGAGGTTGTTTGGTGGACACGATTGAAAGGTCTGAGGTCAGGCAACTTCCTCTCTGGCCATAGTCTGGTCTACTTCTTCCGATATCACTTCGGAAGAAGGATAAGAATGGAGAGAGAGGTGCTTGGCCACAGGCAGTTTTATGAAAGGTGGGTGATAGTGGCGAGAATGGCTCGTGTAAATGGGCCTTCTCTGTATACCATCCTATAGGTAAAGAAGTAAAGGAGAGGGGAGCACCTTCTCCATGTGCTCCCCGGGCAAAGGATTGCACACTTTTTCGGGGGTGTGTGCAACCCCCATCACGTCCCCTCCCTTTTGAGGTTATTTTCGATTATTTTCATGTTACACCCTTTTTACTCGATTATATGTAAACTCCCCCTTTGTATTTGTCCCTTCTTTTTATGCCTTTATGGTAAATAAAGAAATCTATCTATCTATCTATCTATCTATCTATCTTTCTGTCTAACGTGTGGAATATCGCCGGTAAGTTTTTGTTAATTTCTATGCAAAAAACCGATCTAATTGTTTGAAAAAAAATACAACACTTTGTAGATTAACCCCCAAGCTGAATTGTCAGCTGGGTGGTAATCCCATTTTTCGCCCCTGTAGGGGCGAAAATTTTATTTAAAAGTTTGTCTTAAAATATCAAATTTTACAAAGTAAAAAAAACTTGAGCAACACTAGAACGCTGGAGAACGTTAATAGTGAAAAGAGAGAGAAAGAGGCAGATATTAACGTTATATCTGCTTCTGCTGCTATGGACGTTGCCATAGATACTGTCACAAAAGAAAAAAATATATCAACATTTGAAAATGTTACAATTTCTACCGCCGAAGCGGAGAAAAATGACAATAACACACGGGAAAACACGGCAAAAAAACCCATTGACATACATACACATGAAAAAGACATCAACAACTCTACAGATACATCTACACATAAAATTTCCAACAACGATAACATCATTATCAACAACAACATCACACAAAAAAAGAAAATGTCTTTTGCTGACACAGTCAACAAGAAACAAGATTTTATAAATCTTGATATCTCCAACGCAAGAGATATGCTCCAGCAAGGGAGAAAATTTGTAACTTTCGAAGAAAGAGGTGGGTTTAGAATTAACTCACCCCTTGAAATAAAGGAAGACACAAACCGCCGATCAGTCACTTTTAGGACTGTGTCAAATTCGTCAAGAAAACCGACATTTGTTAATCAGTCAGATATAGAAGATTCTTTCAAGGAGATTCTAGGAAATGTCGATTTTCTCCAGCGAGGAAAACAGTACGGAAGCGTTTCCGTACTGTTTAAAAGCGAGACACTGGCCCAAAAAAACTCTGTGACACCAATAGTGTCAAAAGCATACACCTTTTTCCCTACATACATGGGGAAAAGGACACAAAAAATAAAAATAAAAAACATACCTCCAAGCATTAACATCTGGTGGATCTTGGCTGGCTTCGTAGAGCCAGAAACAGACATAATACTTTCGATACGAAAATCCATTCGACAAAGGTGGGCGGGCACCGATTTGGAGATTCTGTTGCAAATGAAACCGGAGAGAATCTCCAAAATACCCGAAAGAGTCGTTATTGATAATAACAACAAAATAAACATTTCGGTAGAAGGAAGAAAATTTCACTGCTTTCGCTGTGGTAGCACATCTCACCTAAAAGCGTCTTGTCCACAAACACACAACAGCAACATCATAAAAAAAACGCTATTACCAACACCAACACCAAAACAACAACCACCACCACCACCACCACAAGTACAACGACAGACGAAACGAGCAACCACACCAAAACAAACAGACACTCAACCAACAACAACAGAAAAAACAGAGACAACACCCCTGAAGAACACATCCCCACTCCATCCCACTCCATCAAACACTACCACAAACACACATACCGAAACACCACCACCACCACACAACATACCCTTACCCCACACACCTGACGATGATTATTCATCGACGGATGAAGCTGCTTCTCCTTCTTTAAGTGAAGAAGAGGAAGAACCGCGGAAATCCAAAAAACAAAAAAAGAGACACCACAAAACCCCCAAAACTCCAATCACCAACACCAACACACAACCACAGACACAAACAACAACACAAACAACACCACAGTCAAACACCCCCCTATCAGCAAAACCAGCACCAACACCACCCCAAACACAAGCACCCACCATAAAAAGAAAACTCCCAGATGAACAACAAACTAAAACAATACAACAAAAACACAAACAACAATACGCATACATCAACACAAACAACAAGAGTTTGATGGAGGTCATCTCCCAAAACCCCAAGGTGGAGACGGAGGGCAAAACTTTCGTCAAGGCAGAATCGTCTCCACACCTTAAACTTATAAGGGTTTCTATGGAAACCTATAAAGACCTGAAAATTAAATTTTCATAGGACGTGGGCAACCCCTGCCACAAACCCATCAACCGCGTCCTGTTGAAAGGTTTCCCCACCCCACCCAACACCCCATCCAGCACCCAAATGGAGATTGAACAACCCGATCTCCAGGAAACGAAAAGGTAAGTGCACCTTTCGTCCTTTTTCTCCAACTTTTCTTCACCAACATGGCTGGTTTACGAGTTGGAACCGTGAATGTGCGTGGCCTAGGGATGCCCTGGAAACAGGGCCAACTTTTAAACGACCTTAGGTCACACAGTATGGATGTGATAGCCATCACCGAGTCCAGAATCCACAACAGGCAGCAACTAACCCCCATCTTCGACGACTTTGAGATCTACGCATCTCTCTGTCAGCCAGGAGGTGGAGGTGGAGTGGCTGTTATGTTTCGGAAGAACCTGGACGTCGGAGTACAGCAAGTACACTTGGACCCGGAGGGTAGAATGGTAGTCCTAGACGTGAACAGTATCGGAGGTGGAGCCTTCAGACTGGTGGCCGTTTATGCCCCGACCGGGCAATCGCAATCACGGCCAGATTTCTTTAAGCGTCTAGAGTCTTTTCTGGGAACGTCTCGCTCCTTACTTTTAGTGGGGGACTGGAATGGTATCCTAGATGCACGATGGGACTATGTGGGAGCATGTCCCAGTAGAGCGGGGTGCAACAGCCTCAAAACTTTAATCGGCCAATTCCAACTGGCCGATAGGTATCGACTGGATTTCCCGACTGCACCACAGTGGACGTGGGTAAACCGCAGTGGGACATCTAGATCGTATTTAGATAGGTTCTTCATTAGAGAAAGGGACAAGGATATGTTAAGCTGTCCACGAATGCACATGGTTGCCTATTCAGATCACAAGTTAGTCGTCTGCTTAGTCAACCGTGATAGAATACAAAGACAGGGTCCCGGATACTGGAAGCTGAACGTGTCGTTGACGGCACGTAAAGCTTACAGTGAACGGATAAGTAAACTAGTCAAGCAACAGTTAACGGGAGCCATCGTCAACAATAGATGGTGGTACTCTCTCAAGAAAGCAATTAGAATAGAATCGATAGGGTATAGCAGAGAGTTAGCCTTAGAGAAAAACAGAATAGAACGAGAACTAGTAGCCAAGGTAGAGGAGGCACTTAGAAGTGGCAACGCGGCTAGAGTGTTAGCGTCGAGAACGGCACTGGACCAGTTCTTCGATGCGAAACACGAAGGCTGCGTGGTCAGAAGCAAAACACGTGCTCTAGGAAACGAAGGAGCGAAAGCTGTCAGCTGGGCCCGAGTGGCGGAGGCAAAAAGTGGCAACAAGTCCACGATTCGGTCTTTGAAAGACCAAAACGGACGCGTGCTACTTGACCCCAAGCAAATGTGCGCGGCCTTTCAGCGGCACTTTGCGCGACTGTTTGAGCAGAACGACGGTGAGCCGAACGGGGCAATGGACTTTAGTTCATACCTCGACGGCCTGCCGCGTCTCTCGAACACGGACGCCGAGTTCTGCGAAAGACCGATCACGGACACTGAGATACGGGACGCTCTGGGCCGCTGCGGGAAACGCAAGTCACCCGGTCTAGATGGTCTACCCTACGAATTTTACATAGGCATGCCGGACTTGTTCTCTGGCATCCTCGAAGCCGTCTACTGCAATTGGCAGCAGAACGGGAGAATTCCCAGTTCTGCAGGCAAGGGCGTAGTAACGCTGATCAGGAAAGACGAGAACAAGGGGGACGAAATTAACAACTTCAGGCCCATAACTCTGCTCAACACAGAGTTAAAGATTTTGGCCAAGGTGCTAGCGACGAGGTTGGCGCTTGTCGTCGAGAACCTGGTAGGGAAAGCGCAAACGTGTGCAATCCCGACCAGGTCCATACACGACAACCTCCACCTCATGCGATACAACATAGAGAGGGTGGGTAGTAAACCCGGCTTCGGTGGGGCTCTGATCAACTTGGATCAGTCTAAGGCATTCGATAGGGTCGACCATCGATACTTGGAAGCGGTTCTCAAGGCGGCCGGTTTCGGTCCCGTGTTCAGAGGATGGATCGAGGCGATGCACACCAGCATCTGCTCGAGGGTCAAGGTGAACGGCTACCTATCGGAGCCGTTCGCAATCACGCGTTCCATTCGACAGGGATGCCCTCTCTCCTCCATTCTGTATGTATTGACTCTAGAGCCACTACTGCGGAAATTGGAGCTGTTGCAGGGCATCCCCCTAGAACCGGGACTGCGCAAAGCGGCGTCGGCTTATGCCGACGACGTGTCAGTAATGGTGTCGAGCACCTCGGAAATCGGGGTGATCGGCAACATACTGAAAGAATACGAAACGCTGACGGGAGCAAAACTAAACCCAGACAAGTCTGTCGGTTTGCAACTCGGTACGTGGAGAGGCAAACCGATGACATCCGACAGCGTCGTTGGACGCTGGACGGACGGACCGGTTAAATTGCTCGGGGTCTGGTTCGGTCCAGACCTCCAGGTGTAGAAAAACTGGAACGAGGTCACGGCCAAGGTGTTTGCACTCACTCAGAAGTGGGCAGAGTGCAAACTGTCCTTGAAAGGTCGAGCGGAGGTGGCGAACACTTTCATAGCGTCCGTCATCTACTACCGCTTGACTGTCGTGCCTTGTCCCCGTGAACACCTCGCCAAGATGGAACGCATGCTCTTCCAGTTTCTGTGGAAGAAGCAGGCTCCGCTGGTGAGGAGATCCGTCTGCTGTCAGCACCCTTCCAACGGAGGGCTGGGAATGCCGTGGCTGATGATGCGCAAACATGCGCTGAGGCTGCGGCATCTCCAGGTATTCCTCACCGACCCCCAACCGGTGTGGGCACCGTTTGTGAGACAGGCTTTCCCACAGCTCGTCTCGCTAACGGAGCTGCAGTCCTGGGTGAAGAAAAGACCGAAAACGATGGGCGCCTGGCACATTGAATGCGCTCAGGCGTTCACAGTCCTCTGGCAAGCGGGCGCAGCAATCAGTGGAGACTCCACTTCGACATTCTATAGAGGGATTGTACGTTACAAGGGCGACGACGTGCTCGGAGAGACTCTGGGCGTCGAAGACGATGAGCTCACCAGTATGTTTGGTAGGACTTTCCGCCCGGGACATATGGACAACTTCCAGAGGTCCCTGGCCTGGCAGTGCTACCGAGGAGCTCTACCGGTTCGTGACAAGATCTACAGGCACGGACGCCCTGGCAGGGATCCTTCCAAGAGGACGTGTCCAAGATGTGCGCAGGACATTGAAACAGTTCTGCACGCAATTGTACACTGCCCGGGCGTAAGCGACCTGTGGAACTATGCAGAACAACTGCTGTCGCGTATGGGACAAATACAGTTGACTGCCGAGTCCATAGTAAGGATCAAACCGCCAGACTCTTTCAGAAACGAAAGAGAGGCGGTTTTCCTCTGTACGGTGGCTATGGTGAAAGAAGTTATATAGTGGACGAGGTTGAGAGGACTGAGGACAGATGCCTTTCTCTCCGGACAACAATTGATTCCCTTCTTTAAGTATCACTTTAGAAGGAGAATCAGGGTGGAGAGAGAGGCACTGCACCCCAGTAAATTTACTGAAAGGTGGGTGAATGAAGCGAAAATGGCCCGAGTGATTGGGCCTTCTCTGTTTATAAGCCTGTAGGTTGAGGAAGAGAGCAAAAGGAAGAAAGGAGCACTTGCACAACACGCTCCTTGAGTTGAGGGTTGTTCTATCGACGGGGTATTAAACAACCCATTTGTGGCGCCTCCCCCCTATTGGGGATTTCGATTGTTGAAATTGTTTGTTTTTATATTTTTTACACGACTGTATGTAAAATCCCCGGCATGTCTTTGTATTGTCCCCTTTCTTGTTGCGCCCTTGTGGCTAATAAAGAAATCTATCTATCTATCTATCTATCCAGACAACCCCTCCAACACCCCCATGGAAATCGTGCGGCCTGGTCCCCAGGAGGCGAAGGGTGAGTGATCTCTTTTCCTCTTTTAACTTTTCAGCACCAACACTGCCAATATAAGAGTTGGATGTGTGAACGTACGCGGCCTGGGGATGCCCTGGAAACAGGGCAAACTCTTAAACGACCTCAGGTCGCACAGTTTGGATGTGGTAGCCATTTGCGAGTCCAGGATCCACGGCGAGCGACAGCTGGCCCCCATCTTCGATGACTTTGAGATCTACGCATCTCTCTGTCAATCGGGGGGTGGGGGCGGAGTTGCCGTTTTGCTGCGGAAACACCTGGGCCTCGTAACACAGACGGTACATCTGGACCCGGAGAGTCGACTGGTGGTCCTAGACGTTGACGGTAGTGAAGGTGGAGCGTTCAGGCTGGTGGCCGCATATGCCCCATCCGGGACACCGCGGCCAGACTTCTTCAAACGTCTAGAGACTTTTCTGGGAACGTCCCGCTCCTTGCTTTTAGTGGGGGACTGGAATGGAATCCTAGATGCACGTTGGGGCTATGTGGGAGCATGTCACGATAAAGGGGGGTGTAACAGCCTCAAACAGTTAATCGACCGATTTGACCTGGCCGATAGATATCGACTAGATTTTCCGACTGCGCCACTGTGGACGTGGAGTAATCGTAGCGGAACATCTAGATCGTACCTAGATAGGGTTCTAGTTAGAAATAAGGATAGGGACATGTTAAGCTGTCCACAAATGTTCATGGTTGCCTATTCAGATCACAAACTAGTGACCTGCATGGCCAACCTTGATAGAACCCATAGACAAGGACTCGGCTACTGGAAGCTGAACTTGTCGTTACCGACAAGCAAAGCCTACAGTAGACGGATTAGCACTTTAGTTAAACAGCACTTGACAGGGGCCATTGTCAACAACAGATGGTGGTACTCTCTCAAGAGGGCAGTTAGATTAGACTCGATAGCTTTTAGTAAAGAATTAGCGTTAGATAGAAATAGAACCGAGAAGGAACTGGTAGATAAAGTAGAAGAGGCAATTAGAAGTGGCAACGTAGCCAGCGTGCTAGCAACGAGAACGGCCTTGGACCAGTTCTTCGACGCAAAGCACGAGGGCTGCGTTGTCAGAAGCAAAATACGTGCTCTGGGAAACGAGGGAGCCAAAGCTGTTAGCTGGGCCCGAGTGACGGAGGCAAAAAGTGGCAACAAGTCCACGATTCGGTCTTTGAAGGACCAAAACGGATGCGTGATACGTGAGCCGAAGCAGATGTGTGCGGCTTTTCAGCGGCACTTTGCTCGGCTGTTCGGGGGGAGCGGCGCGCCGGGAGAGGCTATGGATTTCGGTCCATACCTCGACGGCCTACCGCGACTCTCGGACAGCGAGGCGAAGTTCTGCGAAAAGCCGATTTCAGCCACTGAGATAGAGGACGCGCTGAGCCAATGCGGCAAACGCAAATCTCCAGGTCTCGACGGTCTACCCTACGAATTTTACGTAGCAATGCCGGACTTATTCTCCGGTCTCCTGGAAGCGGTCTACTGCAACTGGCAACAGAACGGGAGAATTCCCAGTTCTGTAACCGGGGGCGTGGTCACACTAATCAGGAAGGACGAGAATAAGGGGGATGACATAGGCAACTTCCGGCCCATAACTCTGCTAAACACAGAGTTACAGATTTTGGCCAAGGTGTTGGCAAAGAGGCTGGCGCTTGTCGTCGAGAACCTGGTGGGAGAAGCGCAGACATGCGCAATCCCGACCAGGTCCATACACGACAACCTCCACCTCATGCGATACATCATAGAGAGGGTAGGGTGTAAACCCGGCTTCGGTGGGGCCCTGATCAACTTGGATCAGTCTAAGGCTTTCGATAGGGTTGACCATCGTTACCTGGATGCGGTGCTCGAGGCGGCAGGCTTCGGACCCGTGTTCAGGGGCTGGATTGCTGCAATGCACAACAGCAACATCTGCTCAAGGGTCAAGGTGAACGGTTACCTCTCGGAGCCGTTCCATATTACGCGATCCATTCGACAGGGATGCCCTCTCTCCTCCCTTCTGTACGTACTGACTCTCGAGCCACTACTGCGGAAGCTGGAGCTATTGCAGGGCATCCCTCTGGAACCGGGACTGCGGAAAGCGGCGTCGGCCTACGCCGACGACGTGACAGTAATGGTGTCGAGCGCCTCGCAAATCGAGGAAGTCGGCACCTTACTGAAGGAATACGAAAGTCTCACAGGAGCGAAGCTGAACCGGGACAAGTCCATCGGTTTGCAACTCGGATCGTGGAGAGGCAGACCGATGCCTTCCGATGGCGTCGTCGGACGCTGGACGGAAGGACCGGTAAAGCTGCTCGGGGTCTGGTTTGGTCCGGACCTCCAGGTGGAGAAGAACTGGAACGAAGTGACGGCCAAGGTGTTTGCACTCACCCAGAAGTGGGCCGAGTGCAAACTATCCTTGAAAGGTCGAGCGGAGGTGGCGAACACTTTTATAGCGTCCGCCATCTACTACCGCTTGACCGTCGTGCCTTGTCCAGCCAAAACGCTCGCCAAAATGGAGCGCGCGCTCTTCCGATTCCTTTGGAAGAGGCGGGCTCCTTTGGTGAGAAGATCCATCTGCTGCCAACACCCTTCTAACGGAGGGCTGGGGATGCCGTGGTTGACGATGCGCAAACACGCGCTCAGGCTGCGGCATCTCTACGTATTCCTCACCGGACAACCGGTGTGGGCCCCGTTCGTGAGGCGAGCCTTCCCACGACTCGTCTCGCTGACCGAGCTGCAGTCCTGGGTCAAGCAGAGACCGAGGAAAATGGGCGACTGGCACATCGAATGTGCTCAGGCGCTCACAGCCCTCTGGCAAGCGGACCCGGAGATCAGTGGAGACTCCACTTCGTCATTCTATAGAGGGTTGGTCCGCAGCAAGTGCGACGACACGCTCGGTGAAACTCTAGGCGTAGAGGAAGATGAACTGGCCAGTCTGTTCGGTAGGACCTTCCGCCCGGGACCGATGGACAACTTCCAAAAGTCCCTGGCCTGTCAGTGCTACCGAGGAGCTCTACCAGTTCGAGACAAGCTCTACAGACATGGGCGCCCGGGCAGGGACCCTGCAAAAAAGATCTGTCCGAGGTGCGTGCAAGACGAAGAAACCGTCGCGCACGCATTCATACACTGCCCGGGCGTCACTGACCTGTGGGGCTATGTAGAACGACTATTGTCGCGGGTGGGACCAATCCAGTTGACCACCGAGTCCATTGTCATGATCAAACCGCCACCCCCCTTCAAAAACGAAGGAGAGGCGGTTTTCCTTTGTGTGATAGCTATGGCGAAAGAGGTTGTATGGTGGACAAGATTGAAAGGGCTGAGGTCAGACACCTTTCTCTCCGGCCAACAACTGATTCTTTTTTTCAAATACCACTTTGGAAGAAGAATCAGGATGGAGAGAGAGGTGCTGTACCCCAGCAAGTTTTATGAAAGGTGGGTGAAAGTGGTGAGAATGGCCCGAGTGAATGGGCCTTCTCTCTATATCAGCCTGTAGGTTGAGGAAAAGGCGGAAGAGAGGAAAGGAGTACAAGCTCTTCGTACTCCTGGAGATGAGGGTTGCACATTTTTTTTCGGGGGTATGTGCTACCCATATAAACTGTCTCCCTCTATTGGGGAAAATCGACTAACTTTTAAATTCCATCTGTGATAACATTTTACACGTTTTTATTGTATGTAAACTTCCCCCTTTGTATTTGTCCCCTTCTTTTGTGCCCCTGTGGCTAATAAAGAAATATATCTATCTATCTATCTCTTTATCTGCCTGACGCGTGGAATATCGCCGATAAACCTTTTTGTTAATTCTATGCAAAAACCGAACTAATTGTTTGAAATAACATATCATTTTGTAGATTAACCCCCACGCTGAATTATCAGCTGGGTGGTAATCCCATTTTTCTCCCCTTCAGGGGCGAAAATTTAATTTAAAAATTGTTATAAAATATCAAATTTTGCCAACTATAAAACATGAATAGCTCGGAAAGAACGCTAGAGAACGTCGACAGCGAGAAGAGAGGTAGAGAGGCAGGTATTAACGTTATATCTGTTTCTGCTACTATGGACGTCGCCATAGATACGACTGTCAACAAAGAGAAAAAAATAGTACCACTTGAAGATTTTAAAATTTCTACCGTCGAAGCGGAGAAAAATAACAATAACACACAGGAAAACACAGGAATTAAACCTATTAACATACATACACATGAAAAAGACAACATCAACAACTCCATAGATACATCTACACATAAAGTTTCACCTCCTCAAGAAATTGAGATTTCCAACACCGAAGCTATCAACGATAACAACAACAACAACAACACCAGCCCCCCCCCCCCCCCCCCCAAAAAAAAATGTCTTTCGCTGAAACTGAACAAAAAACAAGATTTTATAAATCTTGACATCTCCAATGCAAGAGATATGCTCCAGCAAGGGAGAAAATTTGTAATTTTCGAAGACAAGGGTGGGTTTAGAATTAACTCACCCCTCGAAATAAAAGAAGAAACAATTCGAAGGACAGTGACCTTTAGGACTGTCTCCAACACAACGAAAAAGCCAATATTTGTTAGTCAAGGAGATATAGAAGCCACCTTCAAGGAGACTCTAGCAAATATTGACTTTCTCCAACGAGGAAAATAGTACGGAAGTGTTTCCATACTGTTTAAAAGTCAGGCACTCGCCCAAAAACATTCTGTGACACCAATGGTGTCAAAAGCATTCACCCTTTTCCCAACGTACATGGGAAAAAGCACACACAAAAAAAAATATATATATACAACCAAACATTAACATCTGGTGGATCTTGGCTGGCTTCGTAGAGCCAGAGACTGATATGATTCTTTCGATACGAAAGTCTATTGAAAAAAGGTGGGCGGGTACTGATTTGGAGATTCTGATTCAAATGAGGCCGGAGAGAATCTCCAAAATACCCGAAAAAGTCGTCATCGACGACAACAACAAAATAAACATTACGGTGGAGGGTCGAAAACTTCATTGCTTTCGCTGTGGTAGCACAGCACACCTAAAGGCCTCTTGTCCTTCACAAACACACCACAACAACATCATTAAAAAAACACTACTACCAACACCAACACCAAAACAACCACCACCACAAGTACAACAACAGACGAAACGAGCAAACACACCAAAACAAACAGGCACTCAACCAACAACAACAGAAAAACACAGACAGCATCCCTGAAGAACACAGCCCCACCCCATCCCAAACCATCAAACACTACCACAAACACACACACCGAAACACCACCACCACACAGCATACCCTTACCCCACACTCCAGACGATGATTATTCAGTGACGGATCAGGTTACTTCTCCTTCTTTAAGTGAAACCAACACCAACACCACCCCAAACACAAGCACCTACCATAAAAAGAAAACTCCCAGACGAACAACAAACTAAAACAACACAACAAAAACACAAACAACAAGAGTTTGATGGAAGTCATCTCCCAAAACCCCAAGGTGGAGACGGAGGGCAAAACTTTCGTCAAAGCAGAATCGTCCCCACACCTAAAACTAATAAGGGTTTCGATAGAAACCTATCAGAAATTGAAAAAACAGTTTTCGCAGGATGTTGGCAACCCCTGTCAAAAACCTATTAACTGCGTCTTATTAAAATGTTTAACCACCACACCCAACACCCCCACCAGTACTGAAATGGAGATTGAACAACCCGATCTCCAGGAAACGAAAAGGTAAATGCACCTTTTCGTCCTTTTCGTCAACTCTTCTCCACCAACGTGGCTAGTTTACGAGTTGGAAGCGTGAATGTGCGTGGCCTAGGGATGCCCTTGAAACATGACCAACTTTTAAACGACCTTAGGTCACACGGTATGGATGTGATAGCCATCACCGAGTCCAGGATCTACAACAAGCAGCAACTAACCCCCATCTTCAACGACTTTGAGATCTACGCATCTCTCTGTCAGCAGGAGGTGGAGGGGAGTGGCTGTCATGTTTCGGAAGAACCTGGACGTCGAAGTACAGCAAGTACACTTGGACCCGGAGGGTAGAATGGTAGTCCTAGACGTGAACAGTATTGGAGGTGGAGCCTTCTGACTGGTGGCCGTTTATGCCCCGATCGGGCAATCGCAATCACGGCCAGACTTCTTTAAGCGTCTAGAGTCTTTTCTGGGAACATCTCACTCCTTACTTTTAGTGGGGGATTGGAATGGTATCCTAGATGCACGATGGGACTATGTGGGAGCATGTTCCAGTAGAGGGGGCTGCAACAGCCTCAAAACTTTAATCGGCCAATTCCAACTGGCCGATAGGTATCGACTGGATTTCCCGACTGCACCACAGTGGACCTGGGCAAACCGCAGCGGGACATCTGGATCGTATTTATATAGGTTCTTCATTAGTCAAAGAGACAAGGAGATGTGAAGCTGTCCACGAATGCACATGGTTGCTTACTCAGATCACAAATTAGTCGTCTGCTTAGTCAACCGTGATAGAATACATAGACAGGGACCCGGATACTGGAAGCTGAACGTATCGTTGCCGGCACGTAAAGCTTACAATGAACGGATAAGTAGACTAGTCAAGCAGCAGTTAACGGGAGCCATCGTCAGCAATAGATGGTGGTACTCTCTCAAGAAAGCAATTAGAGTAGAATCGATAGAGTTTAGCAGAGAGTTAGCCTTAGAGAAAAACAAAATAGAAAGACAATTAGTAGCCAAGGTAGAGGAGGCACTTAGAAGTGGAAACGCGGCTAGAGTGTTAGCGTCGAGAGCATAACTAGACCAGTTCTTCGACGCGAAACACGAAGGCTGTTCATTTCGACAGGGGTATCCTCTCTCCTCCATTCTGTATGTATTGACTCTAGAGCCACTACTGCGGAAATTGGAGCTGTTGCAGGGCTTCCCTCTAGAACCGGGACTGCGCAAAGCGGCGTCGGCTTATGCCGACGACGTGACGGTAATGGTGTCGAGCACCTCGGAAATCGTGGTGATCGGCAACTTACTGAAAGAATACGAAACGCTGACGGGAGCAAAATTAAACCCGGACAAATCTGTCGGTTTGCAACTCGGTACGTGGAGAAGCAAACCGATGACGTCTGACAGCGTCGTTGGACGCTGGACGGACGGACCGGTGAAATTGCTCGGGGTCTGCAGTCCTGGGTCAAGAAAAGACCGAAAACGATGGGCGCCTGGCACACTGAATGCGCTCAGGCGCTCACAGTCCTCTGGCAAGCGGGCGCAGCAATCAGTGGAGACTCCACTTCGACATTCTATATAGGGACTGTACGTTACAAGGGCGACGACGTACTCGGAGAAACTCTGGGCATCGAAGACGATGAGCTCACCAGTCTGTTTGGTAGGACTTTCTGTCCGGGACCTATGGACAACTTCCAGAGGTCCCTGGCTTGGCAGTGCTACCGAGGAGCTCTACCGGTTCGTGACAAGATCTACAAGCAGGGACGCCCCGGCAGGGATCTTTCCAAGAGGACGCGTCCAAGATGCGCGCAGGACATTGAAACAGTCCTGCACGCAAGTGTACACTGCCCGGGTGTAACCGACCTGTGGAACTATGCAGAACACTGCTGTCGCGTATGGGACAAATCCAGTTGACTGCCGAGTCCATAGTAAGTATCAAACGGCCAGCCTCTTTGAAAAACGAAAGAGAGGACAGCTGCCTTTCTCTCCGGTCACCAATTGATTCCATTCTTTAAGTATCACTTTAGAAGGAGAATCAGATTGGAGAGAGAGGCACTGCACCCCAGTAAATTTACTGAAAGGTGGGTGAATGAAGCGAAAATGGCACGAGTGATTGGGCCTTCTCTGTTTATAAGCCTGTAGGTTAAAGAAGAGAGCAAAAGGAAAAAAGGAGCACTTGCACAACACGTTCATGAAGTTGAGGGTTGTTCTATCGACGGGGTATTAAACAATCCATTTGTGGCACTGCCCCCTATTGGGGATTTCCATTGTTGTAATTGTTTGTATTATATTTTTACACGACTGTATATAAAATCCCCGGCATGTCTTTGTATTGACCCCATTTCTTGTGCGCCCTTGTGGCAAATAAAGAAATCTATCTATCCCCCCCCCCCTCTCTATCTATCTATCTATCTATCTATCTATCTATCTATCTATCTATCTATTTATTTTCGCTCCCCATCTTTGTTCTCACATCTTTTTTCCAGCATCCAATCAAACCCCTCTCTCATTTGTTTAAAATTTGATCGCTGACTTAGTGAGTTCACTCTACATCGTCTTCTTTCGTCTAAATCCTGCCGAGGTCAACTTTGTCTCTCATCCTTACAGGGTCGATAAAATAAAGTACCAGTAATGTACTGGTTAAGTGCTGGCCTTGTGCCAAAAGTAGAAACAATTATTAGTTCTAGGGCGGTGGATTGGCAGTATCGGTAGAGGGTTGGACGCCAGTTTTTACAGCATTGAGTTATGGCCCTTTACGGTCTGAGTTCAAATCCCGCCGAGGTTAATTTTGTCTTTCATCCTTACGGGGTTGATAAAATAAAGTACTAGTAATGCACTGTGATAATTTCTGGCCTTGTGCCAAAAGTAGAAACAATTATTAGTTCCATGGGATCGATTTAATCGACTTTCGCCCTCCTCGCACAATTGCTGGCCTTGTGCTTGAATAAGAAAGCATTATTAGTCCTAGGGTGATTGCTCGAACTACCGTGTATTACTTTCTCTATTCCTACGGCAGTTAGCTACCCACGTTTGTGTGTTGCATTTGATTATAACAACTGTCATATCCTATACCTGTATGTGGATATTTCGTGTCCATTGAATCGAAAAAACGTGATCTTCACCGGTGATTTCTTGTTCAGTGTCAGATGTGTTTTCATCCCGAATAGCTATCTTTCTTTAGACACTATTGATGCACTGGGAAGAGAAGTCCTGTCTTTTGAAGCCCTCCGAACAGTGAAAGCAGCCGACGTGAAAGACTGTCCATATGCCTGTCTCTTCCGAGTTTTCTGTGTTATATATATGTTCCAGGTGTTTCTGTATCTATATACAATTATCAAAGTTATGTAGGATATATATATAAATGAGCGTATATGTATATATATAAAAATACATATATATATATATGTATACATATATATGAATATATATATATATATATATGTGAGTGAGTGTAATATATATATATATATATTGTTATGCTTTGGGAGGGCCATGTTGCCAATAAGAAACAAGCACCAGTTACTTTCACTCCAATTTATTATAAATTAAATTTATAAATTTCCGATTGGTTGGTTGGTTGGTTGGTTCCACAACCGGACGGTTGTTCATATATTGTCAAAGTTCTTTCGTCACACATTCTGTGACCTCTTCAGTGACTTGGGATTCTTTTCTTTGTTTTTGTGCCTGTCCTTTGTTCTGTCCTAAGCCATCTTGGTTTTGTGTGTGTTGTGTGCTTAGAATCCCCAGTCACTGAAGAGGTCACAGAATGTGTGACGAAAGAACTTTGACAATATATCAACAACCGTCCGGTTGTGGAACCAACAAACCAACCGTAAATTTATAAATTCTTAAATTTATAATAAATTGGAATGAAACACTTGGTGCGTGTGTTTTTTATTGGCAATATGACCCGCCCAAAGCATAACAATATCGGTTTCAACATACGTTTTCAGATAAAGAATCTTGCTAAGCAAATTCAGAAACAATATATATATATATATATATATATATATATATATATATATAGACATGCGATTCTCGCTAAATATATTTGTATTAATCTCCCAAGTCAAGCGATTAACCAGTTAATTTTTTTTGGCTTTTTAGTTAAATTCTATTGACTGATTAATCGCTTAAGTTTATTTTAAAAACAACTCGGTAGAGAGCATAATTCGTTTTGTGCGGTTTTTGCAAATTTTTGCAATAACTACTCATGCTGAATTCACTGGCCAAAATAGGGGTTTTCTCCCCTTGGATTCTCACATGTGCATTCATAACCTGCGAGATTCTGGCGAAAGAAGAACAAAAACCGGTTGAGAAAGCGATGCCTTGTTCGATCATTATACCAAAAGCTTATTTTTTATAAGCAGACAGTATTATTGATTTAGGTGTTGCAGAAACCCAATTTCGGAGTATTCCGTGTTCCCCGAGGGTCCGGGCAAATATTTCAATCATATCTCATTTTGTTTGCCCCGTTTAGCTTGTTCGCTTTTTTGGCTATGGTGGTTAATGGCTTCTTAACCATCGTCTCAGCGTCTATGACCATTTTAACTTATGTTTATAGCTCTGGTATCTTCTTCATATCCATGGAGCGGTGGTCTGCAGAATATGGAAGTTGCGTTTCGCTAATTTCTACCCGCCGAAATGCGATTCTCGCTGAATATATTTATATATATATATATATATATATATATATATATATATATATATATATATATATATATATATATATATATATATGCACACATATATATATATGTGAGGTGTGTAATATATATATATATACATATATATATATATATATAGGAGAAAGTATGACCTCGACGGCAGAGCTCAAGCCGTTTCGACGGCTATTTCTGGACTCAGTGCGTCCTGATATAGCCGTCGAAACGGCTTGAGCTCTGCCGTCGGGGTCATACTTTCTCCTATTACCCAGTCTACTACCTTAAGTATTGAGTACTCTGGTGCGTTAGGGTCCATCTGGTACCTTACCACAACTCCTCCGTTATATATATATATATATATATATATATATATATATATATGCACATATTTGTATTTATAGTTTATCTCATTTTTATAGCATTGTGTAAGTACGAATGGTATGTATGGCAATATCTATTTGTTTGTTACTCGCGGGGGAAAATAATGAAACGCTTTTTTTTTCTAAATTCACAATTAATATTATAATTATTTTTAGATTTAATTTTCTCAGAAATAAAAATTTAAAGAAATAGCGGAAAGAAACCAGAAAATAATTAGTGTAGTATTTATAAATTAGGTTTTCTCATTGTTAAACAAGACTCCTTTCATATATAATCCATCTTGTTCGTTTTATCTCAACCATTTCATCGGCTTACAGCATACTGTTTAAATATAACAAAATATTTATTATGTGTGTGTTTGTGTTGTGTGGAGTAGGGGTTGTGTGGAATTTATGTGGAAATATTTGGTATAATGCGTGTGATTATCTATATATGTGTGTATGTACATACATACATACGTATGTAGGTATGTCTGTATGTGTGTATGCATGTATGTATGAATGTAAGTACATATTTATGTACGTATATATGTATATTTGTATGTTTGTATGTATGTTTGTATGTATGTATAAATGTATGTTTGTATGTATGTATGTTTGTATATATGTATGTAAGTATGTTTGTATGTATGTAGATATGTATATTTGTATGTATGTTTGTATGTATGTATATATATGTATGTTTGGATGTATGTATGTTTGTATCTATGCATATATGTAAATTTGTTTGTATGTATGTATGTATATATATGTTTGTATGTATGTATATATATATATATATACATATACATATATATATATATATATATATATATATATATATATATATATATATATATATATATATATATATATATATGTATGTATGTATGTATGTATGTATGTATGTATGTATGTATGTATGTATGTATGTATGTATGTTTGTTATATGTACATGTATGTGAGTTTCTGCGTGTCGATGTGTGTCTGAATATATGAATAAATGTTTATATTTAAATATGTCTGTTTTTCATTATTCTATAATGAAATTTTCTGTTAGTTTCGTTTAAAACATTTTCTAACTACGGAAGCATTCTAAATCAAAATTCATTTTTCTTTCATCTTTGTATTAGATGAAAAGTTTAAAAATAGAATGTTTTAAGTATTCTAGTTATTTTTCCTATTTATTAGCAAACGTAATTTATTTTTGATTTGTTTGTGTATGCACGTGCTGTTGTTGTTACTGTTGTTGTTATTATTGTTGTTGTTGCTGTATTTGTTGTTGTTGTTGTTGTTGTTGTTGTTCTTCTTCTTCTTCTTCTTCTTCTTCTTCTTCTTCTTCTTCTTCTTCTTCTTCTTCTTCTTCTTCTTCTTCTTCGTCTGCTCCTTCACAACCAAATCCATCATGGCCTTACATCAACTCCTCCTCCCCCCCTCCTCATACTCTTCCTCATTTATCAGTGATATTATTTTAACTTTATATAAATTATGCATTGACATAATAAAGTGTTTATTTCTATATTCTGTGAGCAGCATTTAAAACGCTATAAATATTTATTTATAATGTTCCCGACTGGAAGAATGTCATCTTATTTTCATCTATTGAAATAATTATTTTCAGAATATACATAAATGATTGGTGAAAAGAAACAACAAACACGACAACGACTACAGTGATGTCGATAATGATGATAGTAATGATGGTGGTGGTGATAACAATAGTGGCTTAATCATCATGATGATCATCATCGTAATTATTACCATCTTCCTCGACGTCGTCAAATCTGATAACAACGTTCCGTCTTCGAAAAGAGCTACTATATATATATATATATATATATATATATATACACTAGAGAGAGAGAGAGAGAGAGAGAGAGAGAGAGAGAGAGAGTGATATATATATATATATATATAATGTGTATATATATACATATATATAATCTGTATATATATATACATTTATATAATATGTATATATATACATATATACATATATATAATATATATATATATATATTTATATATATACATATATGTAATATGTATATACATATATATATGTATATATATATATATATATTTATATATATTACATATATATATATAATATATTTGTATATATATATGTATATATATATTACATATATAATATGTATGTATATATATATATATATATACATATATATATATGTATATACATATTACATATATGTATATATATAAATATTGTTATACTTTGGGAGGGTCATGTTGCCAATAAGAAACACACGGACCAGTTGCTTTCACTTCAATTTATTATAATAAATTTATAAATTGAGGAATTTATAAATTTCCGGTTGGTTGGTTGGTTCCACAACCGGATGGTTGTTTATATATTGTCAAAGTTCTTTCGTCACACATTCTGTGACGTCTTCAGTGACTGGGATTCTTTTCTTTGTTTTTGTGCCTCTCCCTTGTTCTGTCCTACGCCATTTTGTTTCTGTGTGTGTGTTTTGTGCTCCGTCTGCGCATGCGCCACATCCGGGTGTCTGTGTGTGTTTATATTCGTTTATTTATTTGTTTATTTACATGTTACAGGTTGGTTGTTTGTTCTATGTGCGTGTGTGTTTTCATTTTGTCCTTAATTGTAAGTTGTGATGTTGCTGTTGCACTCATGTTTTCTATTTAATTTTGGTTGTAATTCTTTTATGTTTATTGCCTCTGTGATTTGTCTAAACATTGCGTCTTTTCTGTGTGTAGATTCTATTTTTATTTCTATGTTCTCTAATTTCCCCTTATGTTCTATTTTAGCATGTTGTTAGAGTAGAGATGGACTTCGATGGACTGGCGTCCTGTCCAGGTGGGGGGAGTTCTTGTACTCTCAGTCACTTCACGCCATGAACGCCGGGATAGGCACCGACCAAATGAGCCTTCTGCTTTAAGACCGACTTATATATATATATATATATATATATATATATATATATATATATATAGTAATAAAAATAATAAATGTGAAAACTAAAATCCAAAGAGTGTTCGATAAGGATAAATATATATCAAATATATAAAACCCCAAGAGCAAATATTTATTAAATTAACAGATTAAATTTAAGCAAAGAATCTCTGCTTTCACCCTTAACGGGATCTTGCTCAGCCAGGAATATTAGGGGGACAAAATAGTCCTAATTTATGTTAATATTCAGGATATCTCAGCCTGCCATTGACAGACCTGCATTTCTATTTGTTTTCAGAAGATCACGTTAAGATCGAAAGCAGCGATTCTTTGCTTAAACTTTAATCTGTTATTTTAATAAATAATATATATATATATATATATATATATATATATATATATATATATATATATATATATATGTATATATATATAAATTGATGAGCAGAACAAACAAACATTAAACAATCCTTTAAATAAATTAAAAAATGATTCAAATATCTACCTGTTCATAATGCTATTACCGGCGGTTTTCATCTACAAAAGATTGGAAATTCAGAGAATTTCCAACGAAAAGTAGATTTCATCAGATAGCTATTTCAGGTAGATATTTAAATCATTTTTTAATTTATTTAAAGGATTGTTTAATGTTTGTTTGTTCTGCTCATCAATTTTTATAGTTCTGGTATCTCGAATTAGTACCATAGAACAACAATTATATTATAGACACCCTATATATCTCTATGGGTACTTAGTACTCAGTGAGATATTTACCTCATTTTTATACATTCTCCAATCTATGTAGAGAAAAAATTCGTTGTTGCTTACTGCTATTTTTTTAGCAGCCAAGCCATCAACAAATCTGTAATATTCCCGCTTGCACTAGCGGCCGGGTCACGTGTGGGTCACTTTAACGACCATAACTCATACGAGCTGGTAGTTGGCATTATATTTGCGGACCGTGGGACGTATCTCCTATAGAAAGGAAATAGCTATCTGATAAAATCTACTTTCCGTTGGAAATTCTCTGAATTTCCAATCTTTTGTAGATGAAAACCACCGGTAATAGCATTATGAACAGGTAGATATTTAAATCATTTTTTAATTTATTTAAAGGATTGTTTAATGTTTGTTTGTTCTGCTCCTCAATTTTTATAGTTCTGGTATCTCGAATTAGTATCATAGAACAACAATTATATTATAGACACCCTATATATCTCTATGGGTACTTAGTACTGTATGTATATATGCGTGTGTGGGAGAGTGTGCACTTATGTATATTGTATTATGAGAATTCTTTCAGTCGACTTCTTTAACAAATGCCTTATGATAAGCAGAATGCTCGACATCGACTAGATAATACTATGTGTGCATAGTATTATCTAGGCAAGACAGGGAAAGTGTTGTCTGTAGGTGAGTGGTTTGGATTGTCAGTGGGAATAAGCAAGCGAATATTGATGTTATCAGAAACTAATTTATTATGAATTTTGTCTTCGGTTGCTCTCTCTAGCAATTTCTCAATCACAAAACGCTACCTTCTAAAAAAAAAAACAAAAAGCAAAAACCAAAAAAAGAAAAAAGTCATATTAGAAACAACAGCTAAACTTGTTTCATAAGTTTGAAATAAACTGAAAATTTCATAATTATTTTTTTTTTACATCGTCAGGATTCTACACATTCGCTTGCCTTCTATATTCCTATGTACAGCCATTCACACATATTCACGGACATTCGCAATCCCTCACATATATACACACGGATATTCCCAAACGCACACATCCATATATACTCTAACATCGCCTTCAGAAATACCTTTTCAAAGATATAGATTATGTTGATTAAATTAATTTCATTTTTTTTTTATTCAGAAAGAAATGAAATTATAAACATAATTTAGTAAACCCTCAATTAGTTGCTAGTTGAAGTATTTTAAGTGTAAAATTATATACTCACATAATTGTTAATTCGATTGATTTATTAGAAAACAGGTTCTAAAATGTATTGAATAATAATTTACCTCGCTGGTTGCATAGAGAGTTTTTTTCTACATTATTATAATTGTAGCTATTTTAAATACTTCGAAGTTATCAAATTGTTCTTGAATGTACGCAAATATCTGTGTATGATATAGTTTGTGAATAGTGAAAAAGTTTGAAATTGTCTCAGTTTAGGTATTGAAAATTATGGCAATCACACACACAAATATAAAGTTATCTTTGTATCTATACAGAGTGAGTAACCGATACTCTGCCAATGTGTATATTAATATGCACATTTTTAATATATGGCCATGTAATCATGCCAGAAATACGAATTACCCTGTAAATTGAAAAAATGATAAACCGCTTTAATATTGGTGCAGTCTCGGTTACCCATTCTGTATATATACACATATAACCTTATCGTAAACATTGGCTTCTTGGTGCACTTCTTAATATACATATTAAGTAAGTACCAGCACGAGGACTAATTATATGCAAATTAGTATCTCCATTTCAGAATACTAAAATAAGCCAACTGATATATAAGCCCATCAAATACATGCTTTCTTGTATTTGTTTAGATGATATAAACACTTTCTAATGAAAGTCCAACTAGGCCGGACAATCGATTAAAGGCGTTTATCATTTGTTTTTGCAATTTGTAGGGAAATTTCTATTTCAGTGTGTGTGTTTACGTGTCTATAAATGAAGAATGTGTGTATATATATACACATTTGGTGCATTCTTAGTTACCCACTTTGTATGTATACAGATATAATTTCATCGTAAACATCGGTTGCTTGGAGCACTTCTTAATATTCATATATATTGTTGTTGTTGGACCTCCGTCGGATCCGATAACGATTGTTCCAGTTATTCGATCAACTAAACAGACTAGCTGTGAAATAAAATTCCTCGCTGAAGGACGTGCTGTGAGGTGTAGAACTCACGACGAAAGGATGGTGGGCCGAACACCTCTAGCGATTAAGCCACAGGCCTTTACACACGCACACACGCATGCGCATATATATATATATAATATTTTGGCTGAAGGCCAGCAATAAGCCAGTACGTTATTAGTACTTTATTTCATCGACCCCCGTAAGGACTAAAGGTAAGGTTAACCTTGGCGGGATTTGAACTCGGTCCATAAAGGGAAGTAACTCTATGCTGGAAAGCATGGCGTCCGACTCTCTACTGATACTGCCAAAATGTCTTTCTACCGCCTGTATTTCACACTCCCGGGGAATATTTTAGGGGCCAATGCTTTGCTTTCAAAAAATACCTGAAATCTAAGAGAAAGAATAAATATTTTAAAAAATAAATAAAACAATTAAGCAAGACATTTGGTCAACCAATTCCCAAGGGAATTAATAGCAACTAAAATATACGATAGTGCAAATAGCTGGAATCAGTGGTTGTACATTCTACTAAATCTAAAGCTTGGTGTATTTATTCACACAAACATACATGTATAGACATAGACACACAGCATATATATCGTATCCCAGCATGGCCTCAGCCGGATGGCTGGAACAGGTAAAAGAGTAAAATAGTCCCGTCATTTCTGTTCTCCTGGTCCCTACATGTTTCAGTCCTGGGTGTACTTTTACATCTTGGATCACAGGCCTCGCGCACCAGGACTGGACAAAGTCTGATTCACCGTCTTGGGTCCTATTCCCCTCTCGGATTCAACTCACCTCCCCAATTTCTCTAATACCCTGTCCAGTATCACACCCTTTGATTCCTATCGCTTTCTCTTTGCTTATAGCTTCGTACTTACATGCACACACACTCTTTTATTCACATATACACACATATCTCTTCTTAGCTTCGTACGAACCTATAATAACACACACACACACACACTCACTCATACTTACACGTGCTCAAGTATAGCTCTTTTTACAACACGTTTCTTTTTCCATTTCAGGTAGACGCGCGCCATCATCCACTTTTCTAAAAAACAAATCATACACAAAACGCCAGCACCAACAGTTTTGCAAGAGATGTCAGCATGAAATAGACCTATTATTTTTATCTAAAGACATTTTTTCCAATTCCATCCCGCCCGTCCCCTTCATCTATTTTATTTCTCATTGTTTCTTCTAATGAAGGACTGGCGTCCGAAACGTTAAGACCCTCTTCCTGCTATATCAAGCGTTAACCTATTATATACCTTCCATATACTGTACCGATTGTGTTGTCATTTCTGTTTACCTTTTACACACACACACACACACACACACACACACACACACACACACACACACACACACACACACACACACACACACACACACACACACACACACATAAATATATATATATATATATATATATTAGTACCAAATATTATTCGGTCAGTAGTACGTGTGTAAGTATATATATATATATATATATATATATATATATATATAATTATATACTTACACACGTACTACTGACCGAATAATATTTGGTACCAATGGTTTAAAGGCTTCTGTCAAATCAATTAGTGGTGAAGGTGGTATATATATTTATTAAAATAACAGATTAAAGTTTCAGCAAAAAATTGCTGCTTTCACCTTTAACGGGATCTTCTGAAACTATTTGCTCTAGGGTTTTTAGATATTTGATATTTATTTATCTTTGGATTTTAGTCTTCACATTTATTATTATTATTACTATATATATATATATATATATAACAATATGAGAAGAATTGAGTGCTGCGTGGTTGCACATGGGTTACATAGGAAAAAAATTAGTCCTTCATCAGTGATTTTCCAACCTTCATTGGTATTTCATCGCTTTAAAAATCATATACCTCTAGTTGGTGCGAGCAATAACTAAATAAAGCTATTGGGACAAGTAATATCGCGTAAAGCGAGCGAGATAAGTAAACAAACAAACAAGGTATAGCAATGGAAAGATAGGAAGAAACAAGTACATGATATCTATTAAGCTTAAGCTGGGTGAATTTCATGGGCGAGATAGATATACAGACCATCCGACGTGGGTGAGGTGTGAGTGAGAAAGGACCCACACAGGCCAAACGGGAGTTGGATTTTCGATTTCTTGTCTTTATATGTATATATATATATTGAATGAATGTGAAAGACCAAAGGTCATTATTGAAAGTCTCTGGATTTCGTAAAATACATAATATCTTATATTGAAGAAGGTAAGATATTTTTCATATATAGGAGCCTAGATAGATGAGAAACAAAAGGAGGATGTAGTTTATGGAACACCCAAAGGAGTTAGAAGTAGGAGCAATAACACTAAGAAAGACATGAACGCCATCAAATCATTTTGTTTTTGAAATTTTGAAAGTAGGTTTATAAGTGTGAATTTTCAGTTCGTTTTTTTGTAGTTGTCTCAGTGGACTAGCGGTAGGTAGTAGAGAATGTGGAGATCCTGGTCTTGGGTTCAATCCTGGTCAAGAGATTCATGTAATCTTTTTCAGTTTTCATTTTACAACCAATAGAAAAAAAACTGAAAAGGTTCAACGGGAACCCTACTCCCGACTAGAATCGAACTTCAGACCAGGATCACCACCGTCTTTGATTCATCCAACTAAGCTAACGAGACAGATATAAAAATATAATGAATATTGATAATTAGAAACCTACTTTCAAAATCAGAGTTAAAAAGATTTGATGTCGTTCATGGGTTTCTTAGAGCTATTAGTAGTATATAGGGTCGGCTTGTCAATCTTCTGGCCCTTTGGTAACAACCCTATTATTTCTATGTGTGTTTAATTGTTGAATTAATTTAATTTGATTATTTTAGCAAACAAATAATATATATATATATATAAGGCCAATCATTGTAAGTTTGAATCTGACATGCAAAAACATATATGATATATGTAAGCATAAAGTAAGCCCACATCATAGTAGATTCAAATATCATATATATATATATATATATATATATATATATATATATAGAGAGAGAGAGAGATGAGGTGCAACAGAAATGAAACATGGATTACAGGTTAAAATATACCTAGTCTAGATAGATGTGAAACAGAACGAGGATGTAGTTCATGGAACACCCAAATGATTTAGAAGTCGACTTTAAGTAGCAATAGCATTAAGAAAGACATCAACGACACCACAACACTGTGTTTTGAAAATTTTGAAAATAGGTTTATAAGTATGAATTTTCTTAAGATCTTCGTAGTCTTCTAAGTGGCCTAGCGGTAGGTACTAGAGACGGTAGAGATCCGAACCTTCGGTTCAATCCTGGTCAAAGGGTGAATGTAAAATTTTTCAGTTTTTATTTTACAACCAATAGAAAAAAAACTGAAAAGGTTTACCGGAAACCATACTCCCGACCAGGATCAACACCGTCTTTGATTCCGTCGATAAAATAAAGTACCAGTAATACACTGAGATAATTGCTGGCCTTGTGCCAAAAGTAGAAACAATTATTGAAAGTCTCTGGATTTCGCAAAATACATAATATATTTTATGGGAGAGGTAAGATATTTTTCCGCAAAAATTTGATTGCACCGTTTTGTTTCCACTTATGTATTTTTAGAAAATGTTATTTATTCATTATACAAATTAAATGATAGTATTCTATAAGTAGGTGGGCCCTCTTCATCTCCTGGCAACCAATATTTTTAGACCCTGTCCGCCACTAGGTGAGGCTGTCTTATTTTAGGTAGCTTTACTACGAATCTACCCATCGCAAACTTTGTAAAAGTTATTCTATATGTATACCCTTCTCTGAATAGATAATTTTAGCTATCTTTCCATTGAGATTCTCTGTATGATATATATCTAGACCCCACAACTTACTGTGGATATTATCACATTGGTTTGAGTTCAAATTCAATCGGGTATATATATATATATATACCCGATTGAATTTGAACTCAAAACAATGTGACACCAAATCATACATCGTAAGAAATATAGCCTGGTGTCCGCTTTTGATAATCAGTATAAATCTTTTTCAGCAATTCGCTATGATAAAGGCATGGATGGCATCATAGCTTCAAATTTCTACTGTAATATCAGAAATTATTTGATGCTGTCATTGGATGATGGCAACGACTATGATGGTGCTGATGTTATCTTTCGTCAGAGTAATGGCCGAATGGATAAAATGTCTATCTCTTGTTTCATGCATAGGTCCATAATAACATATTTTGCTTTAGGCATTGAGTTGTTTATCTGCTGAAGAACGTCAGCTCTAAGGCTTCGCGTTTAATTAACAAATTAACACCATCACAACCACTAACAAAACTACCACTAGCAGCAGCAACAACAACAATATCATACTTTTCCGTCTTCTTCCTAATCCTCATCATTATAAACAACAATAACAACAGTAACAAAAACAAGAGCAACTACAACAACATCAACAATGATCGGATACCAAAAGACTGGAAGCAATGTAAAATTTTTTGATAAGATTTAAGTTAAACGTAAAATGCTAGAAGCTCTAATACTGAAGTGGTAAAATGTAATAAATTTCAACAATTAAAATTAGACGTATATACGTATGAAGAAATTGATAAACATCACTTTCCTCATACACACACACACACACTAAAACATACCCGCACAGCTACACCCGCACACACTCAGTAATGTATACGTACTATAGTGAAGTAAATAATAAATCTATTTAACCCACACGACTGGTCGGATGTTGACACAAAACTGATTGTACACAGTATTGTAGAGTTACTCCTCAAGCCAATTTCAGTTACAATTGAATTGCTTTCTTTTCAGAAATAATTTAGACCAAGA
>OZ024740.1:385013414-385025914 GCA_964016885.1 Eledone cirrhosa | reverse complement strand
TCGGGTTCAAACGGGGGTAACCACAGTAAGTAAGGTACTCAATACATAACAGAGTATAAATATTTAATATAGAGAGTGGGATTGGCTCAGTGCACCGTCTTTCCTCACTTTAAACAATGTCTTCCCGCACAGGCATTGCACGATAGAATTAATTAATAATTATTAATAATGGTATAACGAGAGGGCAGTCATCATCACACATATATATATATATATATATATATATAATTCAAGAAAGAAGAGTGACATGATTGGCTATACAATAAGGTCTTTATTCCCATTGCTGACAATTGTTTCTTTGATCAGGTAGGTCTAGAGTTCGCTAATCGCTTGATGTTGCGTCAATCGAACTCTAGACCTACCTGATCAAAGAAACAATTGTCAGCAATGTGAATAAAGCCTTTATTGTATAGCCAACCATGTCACTCTTCTTTCTTGAATTATTATTATTTCAAGTATAACCTACATAGAAATCACAGCGAACGCGCAGCATCACTATGGAAACGTCTTGTTGAGTCAAACTAAGCCATACGTTAATACCAACCACAACAGGAGTACTCTAACTGGACTACATCTAAGTGGACTGTCTATAACCATAACCTGTTATCCAGTATATATATATATATATATATAAAAAATTAGGATTGGTGTTCTGAAATAGCGATGTATACAGGCATGTATGTATAGGATATTTGGCAATATACCGTATGTGTAATTAAAAACATTTTGAAGACCTTTCGCTATCATTGAAGTAGTGACTATGTCACTTACCTCATTTTTCGGCAAAGAAGGGAGAGAAGCTAACAGATTCTGTTTCACACTGTTGGTGTTCCTCAGAGCAACGTATTCCCTGCCTTTGCCGAAAATTATAGAGGCTGGATTCTTATAGATTTCCAGTAATAATCAGGAACTGATTATAGAAAGCGATTGACGGTCCAGCAAACATTAAAAGAAATTAAAAATTAGGATTGGTGCTCTGAAATAGCGAATATTGCCAAATATACTATACATACATTCATGTATACATCACTATTTCAGAGCACCAATCGTAATTTTTAATTTTTGCTGGACCGGCAATTGCTCTGTATAATCAGTTCCTGATTATTACTGGAAATCTATAAGAATAAAGCCTCTATAATTTTCGATAAAGGCAGGAAGTACGTTGCTCTGAAAAACACCAACAATGTGAAACAGAATCTGTCAGGTTCTCTCCCTTCTTTGCCGAAAAGTGAAGTAAGTAACATGGTCACTACTTTCAAATGGTAGCGGAAGGTCTTCAAAATGTTTTTAATTAAACATACGGTATATTGCCAAATATACTATACATATACTGTATATACACACACACACACACACACACACACACACACACACACACACACACACACACATATATATATATAGTAATAATAATAAATTTGAAGACTACAATCAAAAGAGGGCTCGATAAGGATAAATATATATCAAATATAGATGAACCGTAGAGCAAATATTTATTAAAATAACAGATTAAAGTTTAAGCAAAGAATCGTTGCTTTCACCCTTAACGGGATCTTCTGAAACTAACAAAGTCAATCTGTGAACGCAGAAGTGAATATTTCAAAAAGCGTTGCAACCGGAGGAAGACAGGAAGACGATACTTTGGTTCGTGGAAACGTTCCCTGGCAAAGAACGGGAAAAAACGAATATAATACGTCATTATTTGGAGCGGTGAAAAAATATTAAAAGCAAAGACAAAACCACGTTTATGGTATAAAAGAACTCGTAGACAAATATTCTATTAGGTGGTTCATAGAGACGTTCTCAGGCAATGAACGGAAAACACGAAGATAATACGTCATATGTGGGGCGGGGGGAACAATTGCACGCAAAGACAAAACCACGTAAATGGTATAACTGAAGTCGTAGACTAAAATTCTAACTAGGAAACCGAATGATTCTCGGCTTCAGAGTTAAGAATAAAGTAATTAAAAGACAGCGGTAATTGAAATAAATACATACACGCATCCATATACGTACATACACAAGCATACGCGAAAACACTCGCCATAGGTATACAAATACACGCACGTACACAAAAAACAAAAAAAACAAAAAAAAAACACCCACACGCACATACAGAACTCACTCAACGCATGTACCCGCACGCATACGAATGTATACACCAAATACACACAAAAATATATATTAATATATATATGTGTGTGTGTGTGTGTGCGTGTATACATACAATTAAATAAACGTATATAAATAAATAAATACGTATATAACAAGCGCACACACATACCGACATGTAAATACACATATGTTCGGAGACGTACGTCAACCACCACACGAAGTACACATATACACACACCCTACATACGTACGAACCCGCATACTCACACAGACGCAAAACTCACATATACACATAACCAAAAGCATATGTACCAGAATATAAAATATATACGCCATAACACATACAATCAACTATACGTGCGAGGAAGTATACGTACCTTCATAAAACATACAGGTAAAAATACTTACCTATACAAATAAGTAATGGTATAAACATAACATATACTTAGCTACCACATCAAGACGTAAAATATCCGCGTATAGTTCGTCCTATCTGTTAGGGTATAATGTGGGGCTGTAATACAGGAAAGTTTTGTGCAATTTATGTTTACAAGACGAAATTGCCTCAGATTTTTTGTTTAAGATGTGGTCTTTGGTGTAGAGTATTTCCCGAGCTTCAGCGGCGCAGAGGTCACATGGTCTTTTATTTCCATTATACAATCTAGCCCTAGCAAGGATCTCCCAGTGTAACTTATATTGGGTATGGTTGTCTTTTAGACTCCAGATATAAACTGAAAGTGACGTCATATTCCTTCTTAAAGGGTAACGAAAAGAATGGGTATGCACGTAAAGACGCTGCTTGAATCTATTGGCGGTTAACCCTATGTAGGCCCTACGGGACGCGGGTGTTTCAACCTTGTTGCAACGTTTTTTGAAATATTCACTTCTGCGTTCACAGATTGACTTTGTTAGTTTCAGAAGATCCCGTTTTTTATTTTTATTTTTTTATTTCTTGTCCAATTCTTTAAAGTTTTATCTTAGTTTCTTGTCCTATTCTTTTAAAGTGTTATCTTAGTTTCTTGTCCTATTCTTTTAAAGTTTTATTTTAGTTTCTTGTCCTGTATTTTTAAAGGTTTATATTCCAACAATATTACTTTTTTTTGGTGTACGCATTTTTCTATCTGGTATATATATATATATATATATATATATATATATATATATATATACATGTAAAGTTATATTTAAAATTGTTGGGTTACAACTAGTAAATATTTATAACTGATATAAAAGCACTCGACTGTTTATATTGTATTTTGTCTGATGAAGGCATAACATATTGTTAATATGATATCCCCGAAATATATATAATGAAATAAATATGGTTTTATAGATATAGTTTTCCATTTATTTAATATTGTGTGTGTATATATATATATATATATATATATATATATATATATATATATATATATATATATATATATATATATATATAGTGAAAGAGTGAAGAATAACATGGTCGGCTGTACAAAAAGGGTTTTATTTACAGTATTAACAATTGTTTCATTGATCAGGCGAGTCTAAAGGCCGCTAATCACTCGAATTTGTATCACTCGACATTAAATACAGTGTGTATCTCTGATCAAATCATCGCAATACTTTTGTTGAGTCAAACAACGCCGTGCGTTAATACTATCCATAGTACAGTGTACTCACAACCTCTAACTGGATAACCTAAAACGATAACTTGTTATCCCATATATATATATATATATATATATATATATATATATATATATATATATATATATATATATATATATATATATATATATATATATATATAAGAGAATGGATTATTGAGGATTTTGTAACTAACTTTAACATGTTTCCTTTACAAGAAGCTTTCGCGGTCTATATACATAGAAGATATTCATAACAAGTGAGGGGTGTCAAAGTTGTATTTGGATGAAACGTGTGTACAGAAAGATAGAAATGTATTCATTCGTAGATGAAGGTGTAATTCAACATGTCATTGATTCATTGAAGGAAGATTGTGAGAGATGTAACAAAGTTATGGCTTTCGAGTTGATAGAACAGGGAATAGGAAGATTAAATTCGATACAGGTGTAGATACGTAGTATTTTAGGAAACATTTGACCCTGAAGAAGGATAGATTATGAGCAAGAAGCTTTAGAAGAAGATCTCTATGTTAGGTAACATTGTTTTAGTTTAAAATTCTCAAAGGAAATAAAAATGTATTAGTGGTTCACTGTAATGTATTAATGGGAAACTAGATAATGATTATCCGTTGTGCATATTTGAGATTTTTGATGTGAGAGTAAGTTTCCTTAAGCTTTTTAAGTATTTGAGAAATCTATTAACATCATAATACACATTTCTCTTTCATAAAATGTTTAGGCTTCATAGACATCTACAGAATTTAATGAAAAACCACTTATGTGAGTTTTATTTCTTCATCTTTCCTGGCAGATTCTGATTGTCCATTATTTGCGGTCAATTTGAAAAGAAATGTCAAACAGCCCCTTGTGAAACTACATAAATCTCTAGCTAGCGAACTACGATTTCAATATCATGTAGTATACAATAATGATACATTTTGTTCTCTTCTCTATAGGGTACAGCAAGAATCTAACAACCCGTTTTTCTAACATACAACTATACCACTTTCTCATACGTCCACAACATACATTCACAGTCTCACTAGTCAACAAAGTATACTTTATACAATTAAACCAACTATTAGAAATAGCAGCCGGATCGCCTTCAACTACGCTTTTCTGCCTTAAAACAAATTCATTAGATAGAGATTGTCATAGGTGCTCTACACTAAAAAAAAAGAGCATTGTCTTAATAGAAGTACCGATTAACACCTATCTAAAGCGAAATAATGATAATACACAGATTACATCACCGTTGTTTCCCTAATATTCTCCAGTCAGAGCCACACATCTGTATTACTTCTGAATCAACCTACTAAACTGGTTCCGAACAAATAATTAGAATTACCTCTACTTAACAAACTTATATCTCTTACCACACCAGTAATTTCCCAAAGTATCAAATGCTACCAACGATTTCATTCAAAAACACATCCCATACATATAGAAGACGGATATAGTAAGAATTAATTAAAACACATCTACAGCATTCATATAGGTTCATTACATGCTATACACATACTTCAGCCATAGATAGCGTGCAGCGCGAAACCAAAATACTGAAAAATTACTTGTACATTTGATGGTCACTGCTTATTACTACAGCAGGCTCCAATCAATACAGTCCTACTTTGTCATGTTTAAATTCGTTATCCGATACACTATCCCCAAAACATATAATACTAAAATGTGAGCTAACGAGAAAGTTTCTCTATGGTTGCTTGACTTGCTAAAAGTTGCAGCGAAATCTGCCTAATATCTAATATCTTAAAAACGAAAATGTCGCAGCGAAATCTGCCTGATATCTAATATCTTATAAATGAAACGATGCATTGTATAATGAAGTCATAGATGCATTTTGCCTGAAATAGAGATGGCATTGTTATTAGAAGCATAGATGAAGCTAATGAACTTCGATAGGATTATATCATGTATGGAGGAGCATACATATCACAATTCTTGAAACTAATGAGAAAAACTAGTGCCATGCTTGTAAATTTGCAACATAATATCAGTCTTTCATATGATTACCACCTGGTCCTGTTTGTTCTATCTACAAGAAATACCAGCCAAATCTCCCTTAAATTGTATATTAATATTTTGAAGAAAGGAAGGAAGAACGCATTCAGGAATGTAACAGTGTATGATAAACAAATGAGATAATGACGACTGGAATATCATTTATCATATGTTTATCAGATTAAGAATGACCTGAAAATAAACAACAGCAAAGGTGTCGGTCTCTGCTAGAAATGCCAGCCAAATATCTCACAAATCAGACAGCTCTACCAATCATAAGAAAGGGAAAAAACATATAATACAATCTATTCCACTTGGATATACAAGAATAGACGGTTGAAGTGCTTTTAAAGAGAGGTCAGCTAGATCATATCTAATCTGGGGTTAGAAAACAATAGCAACAACATCAGTATTTTTTGGCAAATATAGACTTTCAAATCCCCTCACACCGACCTCACAAAAAAAAAAAAAAAAATTAAACATTTGTGTCTAACGAAAATGAAACCATTATTATAACAAGAATAATTTCTTTTCTTCTGTCACATGCTTGACGTTTCTGATTTATTACTAACGAACTTGGGCGTTGTGAAATTCATGCTTTTCCTAAGAGTATTAGTGACGTGAATAGATCAATTCCAAGTGACGAATTCATTTTGTTCGTCTTCAAAGGTAAAGAAATGCAAACACCGTAGATATTATATTTCTTTTATCCTTGAGTCATTTAATTTCCCAACGTCTCGAAAAACATTAATATACATTTTTATTACAGCCTATTTATCAATGTTGTGTTTTTCAACCTAAAATATCAATATGTTGTGTGAGCTTGTGTGCATTGTGTGCGCGCGCGCATATATATATATATATATATATGTGTGTGTGTATATATATATAGATATAGATATATGTATATATAAATGTATATGTATATATATATATATATATATATATATATATATATATATATATATATATATATAATGTATCTATGTGTGAGAATGTATCTGTACCAGTAGCGTATTTGTTGTGTATGTATGTAAGTTGTCGAATGAATGTGAAAAATTAAAAGCAAATGTTTCTGCTCGTGAACGGAAGCAAGACGAAGCATCTTCTTAAGCACAAGAATAAAGAGATAAATAAGAAATAAATACGTATACAACGAAAAAAAACCCCCTTCTTGTTAATAACTATTTTAAATTGGAGTGTATATGAAAGACACAAACAAAGCAAAAATATTTGTCACAAGCAAATAAAGAGAAGAGAAAGATGATTTTCATTTATTAGTTAGCAGATAAGGTGTCTGGCAGAGCAAGTTATTAGCTAGTCTGGCTGTAGTGGCTTAACATTGAAAATATATGTTTTTTTTTACTTAAATAGAAAATAATACTTTACAAAGAAAGTTGAAATTGTGTGCCACTCGTAAAATTTTGTAATAAGCACAAACCCTATAGGTTAATTTGTTCCAGGCAAAAATGAAAAGATGGTTTACGAACCGGTTTGTTGGGAGTTTATCTCATGCTTTAAACCGTTTATCACTGTAAGTATGTCGACGTGTAACAACATCTATGGAAGGAAACCAAGTTCAATGACTTAGAATATACCAGTATATTTAAAGGTTTTTGAAGAGAAAATATAGTTGTGGGTTTGCTTCTACCAAAGGTATTAGCCACGTGCGCGATATCAAATAGTTTCAAATGGAAATGGAACGCATTTTAACCAGTTATTCAGGCAATCAACAGCCAGCAACGTAAAAATAATAGGATGTCTATGAAGGCATCGACAACATCTTTATTCGTACTTAACGTATATAAGTCTAGCAGTGGCTGCTTTAAGTTGTAACATCAAAAATGTCTTACGTTGGTACTCAAGTGATTTTTATTGTCATGATTTATTTTATTTTATTAAAATAATGTCGATTGTTAGTTGAAATTGTTTTAGTAGACATGAATGTCAAAGCACAAAGCATCTCCATTATGTTTTCTATAAATTGAAGGGAGGACACAAATGAGAGAGTAGATAGTGCACTTTAAAAACCAGGCCTGACTTTAGCGGCTCATATTCTGTAGCAGGTGATTGGTTGCTACAAAGGCAATTATTAGATTTCCATCTCCACTTTGTATACGGAGGAAGCAGAAAGAAAGGTTGTACGTTCGAGGATTCAGATTCAAGTCCTTTTATGTATAAACTCCACAAGGATGAATTTCCCTAGATACAGTAGTTCAATGGCGCCTCTGGTAAGTTATAGAGAGTGTGATACTCAGTGACGATGGAGAACATTGTTTTTCTATAAAGTCAGTAAAAGAGAAACGGAGACATTCAACGGGATTGAAGGATCAGAATTAAGTTGTAGACGACATTTGATACCTCTGTGGATGTAGAATATACATGACTTTAGCAGAGTTGGCGAATACACTAGAATGGTATTTCGTTATTGTTTTCTATGCCGAACATAACAAAATGAGTGAGGAATTATATATAGATTTATTTAAAATTTATCAGAATCAGGGTAAAATTCAAGTAATAATTTAAAGGAAGGCGTAACAAAAGGAAATGTAGTTTTGATGCAAAATGACAGAAACGTAATTTTTATGGACTTTAATCTTATAAATATAAAGGGATCTTGCTGCAAACTCCTGTACAGGGTTTTATAGATTTTGCTAATATGTGTAACCGATAATAGTAGGTAAAACTTTTCCGGTCCCAACCGGTAAGTTAAATTTGGAACCTATTTTATACATAATATTACACAAACAGGTAGCACACACCTGGGACCACATACAAAATACAATCAGGTAGCACACACGTTTGGGACCACAAACAGGTAGCACACATATAAGCACTATTTTGAGCATTGTTTTCCTTGACCTTTTATTTACACATATCCTGCACGCACATATTGCTCTTAGCGAGGATTTTTGTGGAAAAAGTCTGTCATACACAAGTATGACATACCGGCCTAGTAGCCTGAACAACTGAGCACACTTCAGAGTTGAGGATAATTTTCAACATGATGGACATATCAAGATATACTACTCCTCCAGGGACATGTTGACACCAACTAACTTCTTCTATTCCAAAATGCTACTAGGGAGGTTGTGGGATGATGATTGAGATGGAAGGCTCTGCTTTTTGACGGAGATATGACAATTACCGCCACCGAAAGATTCAACCTTAAGTCAACCAAAAACCCAGCCAAAGACAAAGAGAGATTCAGCGGACTTTGAAGCGAATCTCTTAGATTTAATCGCTGACATAAAGTTCCGCAAGTACCATAGCTACTTTTAGAAAAAAAAAGAAATTTAGATCGTGAAATAATATTTTTCCTTTCTCTTGGGTAACTACAGATAGATATGATCAACTTATGCTAAGCAATATAACAAAAAAGTACCAGAAGGCTAAACCTGACAAATACAATTCTATTAACAATGAGGCCAAAGAAGTAGCTAGAAGAAGCTTTAACATTGACAATAGACTAGACACATTGGCTAAGAGCGGTGATTTTATCACCCTAAATGATCACAAATCGGATTTTATGAAGAGGCCATCCCGCAGGCTCATAAACCCAGCAAGTACAGAATTAGGGTTAGTCAGTTAGAACTGTTTAGATGAAATCAACACACGTATCATAAACAACACGAATCTGTTACTCTGGAACAATACTACAACAGTTATATTCTGGTTCAGACATCATATCTAAGAACAGAATTAAATTCAGTTAGATTGATATAACCGATGTTTAACCCTCTGTTACTAAACCACTACTAGACAACACCTTCGACTTCGCTCGTACCTTCGAATCTATCAGTTACCAAGAGCTTGACCCGATTTACTACACGCAAAGATCGCTTCTATTCAACTACGGCACCGTTTGGATAAAACAAATCCGACCCAGAAGATTCATACGACGTCTCGATGGGATCATATGACAGCGGGGATATATGTAATATTGTTGGGTTATACATATGCCATATGCTTAAACGTAAATTCCCCACCATACCATCGGTCTATATCGCGATGACGGTCTTTCCTTGGCCCATGACTGCAGCGGGCACACTCTGGACAGGTTCCATAAGGATCTGATAGACACTTTTTGTACGAAAGGACTTAAAATCACTGTAGACACGAACCTCACTAGCGCAGACTTTCTTGACATGTCAGATGAGAATCCGACGTATTCTTGCAGGAAGAAAGACGATTGTCCATTACAACAAAACTGGAATGTAAAGTCTGGAATATAGGAGGCAGCGATCAAAGACACAAACACCAACAAGCCAGAAACTCGTGAAATTTCCTTTGCGTATTTTTGTCTGAGCGCCTGATAAGGGGCCAATTTTGAAAATGTCCCCCAATATACAGTGATGGTTATAACTGGACCCGATACCTAAGGTCACGCATATATGTTAAGTGTATGAAACTTTATTCTAAATAATCTCTCTTGCAATAGACCAAGCATTGTTTTTCTTGATCTTTTATGTATGGATATCCTGCACGCACACATTTATATATGGCAAATTATGTGTATGCAGTATACTTATTCGATGAGGTTTAATAAGAGCAAAGCATATCAAAAGTCATCACCTTACTGCTACAAATCAGAAACATTTCATATTAAATTCTACTTTAAACTGATTTTAATTACTTTAAATTCCATATTTCTCTCCCTTGCTATTCTTGAGAAGAATTAATCATTAGAATAATGATTTTATCTCATCACTACGTGTGTAATTTTAATTAATCAACATTTCTTGGCTCACTGCTTTAAGTATGTTGGCGTTTTTAGTGAATGTTGGCTACAGCTGAATGACTGCTTGTATAATAGTTGGCTGTTTGCCGATTGGCGACTGGCGAACTGACAGCTTAACTCACAAATTCGCTGAAAGGAACTTGACTGCCGAATGCAAGTATATTGACTGTAGAGACTTTGATTTGCATTATTTTGCCTTATGATGGATGTATGCATGTTAATATGAGCGTAAGAGTGTGTTGTAAATGGTTTATGTAAACCATGTGTACTGTCAATAAATTGCTCTGAGAAGTGTTTTTGCACCTTTCTATTCAAGGGTGTGTTTCATTCAATTTAATAAAAAGACAGGATAGGCCTTGCTTAATGCTTGGAGAGCTTATTTGAAAAGCTTGACAGTAACAAAATTTGCTGCGTTTACGAATGAATGTGAAAGTTTTAGCATGAATAGGTTTTGTTGAACCTATTGTTTCTTTAAAGAGGCTGAGTTAATGAATTTGCCAAATTTATATTTGAATTTGTCAACACTTGCTCTTGTCCAACACTAAATGCAGGGTTAGGTTTGCTGATGCGATGATGCGTTTGAATACACCATTAGTTTTTGTTCGACCGAATAGTCCAGAAGCCTTATGTGTAGTTAGCGAAAATGTAGGAAATTTATAATTTCATGCAATCGTGATTAAAGGCAAGTTGTTGGAGAGGTTTTGATTGTATGACAGTTGTTTATACTGCTTGTACAAGGTAATTAATTGTGATGTTTTTGTTGTAGTCTTGAATAAATTGTGAGGTGGATTTGGTAAAAATTTGCTTTATCAGCTCGTTAATAGTAAATGGCCAGTAAATAATTCCTTTGGTATATTTTACAAGCTGTTGGTTTGGCAACATTAGTGTATTGGGACAGGTGATGTAACGTTGAGAATTTTTTACAGCATTTTAGAATATTTGTTTGAATCTATTTACAGATATGTAGTTTGCCTTGACGAGCGAATGTGAAAATATTATCTTGATGGATGAGGACATCGTAGAATAAGTGTAGGTAATCGGCCGCACGCAGGTCGTATACAATTCTTTATGACCCTTGTGCATGGTACATGTAATGTAATGATTATATAAACATAACTGTTCATTAACATTTTATACAACTTTTTTATTTGAACATTTTTCTTTCATTCACTGACGCTTTCCCTCGATAAAGATTGTCTAGTGTAATCCTAAGGTGTTTTCTTTATGATGTATCTATGACAATACCTTATGTTTATATATTATGTAATGATTACATTACAATGAACATAGACGGAAGCATCGTATAAAATAGTGATTTCTAGGTCGAGCATTGGGGCTGGTTGAATACCCAGACTTGTCTGACAACTTGCAAAATCGCGCTCTTGTTTGCTCTGGTGCTATATCTCTTGTCTGATTGATAGAGACAATTACGCAGAACGTTAGCTGAGATAAAATGACAATAATCTTGGTATTCTTTTCTTTACCTATCCGGAATCTCAGTGGTGGTCTGTAAGATGAAGTCTAGATAACGGATTTCACGCAGAGAATACTTGCAGGGAATAAAAGATAATGTACAAGGCAGCGGTTTATAGATTTAATATATGTTAAACTCTTTTTATAACAATATATATTGAACATGTCAAAAGGTACTGTAAATTATCGGATGTTCACTGCTGGAAATTCTACATTTCGTGACGACAGGAGCTATATTCTATGGGAAGAAAAACACCGGTTCAAAAATATTAACTCTTTTGCGAATAACATCAGCACCGTTATTGTAAATTTCTCTGTTAGATTAGTGGGGTTGGAAATTATGGCTTCTGTTAGCAGTGATTTCACACGAGAAAATGCTATGAGTATTCGAAGCGATAAATTGTCAAATTGATTAGTTATATTAAATTAGACATAACTTTAGCGCCGTTTAGGCTAAATCAACGAAATTTACTATATCCATAAATACTTCATTGTAAGGAACAAAGTGTTATTTGACGATGGCA
>OZ024740.1:384993414-385005914 GCA_964016885.1 Eledone cirrhosa | reverse complement strand
GGTCATGTCATTAGAATGACTGACACAAGTATACCAAAAGTCCTATAACCAACTTGATGGTGTATATATTGTTGGACGGCCATAGGTTAGGTAGAAAGACAGGGTGAAGAGTAATATTTCAGCAACCAATATAACTTATGAGATATTTGAGCAAGTGGCCTTGGAGCGGAGGAACTGGCGATTTGTGTGTCATAATGGGATTAAGAACTTCGAATCCCGTTGTATCCATTGGCTACAAAGAGAGAGAGGAAGAGAGAGAGAGAGAGAGAGAGAGAGAGAGAGAGAGAGAGAGAGAGAGAGAGAGAGAGAGAGAGAGAGAGAGAGAGGTGGGGGGGGGGAAGTATTATCAAACATATTTGCAACATTATCCAGTAATCTCACTCTTGCACGATCTGTGGACATGCTTCAAATCCTTGGTAGGTCTAAAATGTCATAGACATGCAAACTGAATGAACTGAATAGTTGTTCATATACTGATAAGTCTATATCGACGGGAACACCCCATGTATATATATATATATATATATATATATATATATGTATATGCATACAAACCCATATATAAATATATTTGTACACGTACGCATACACACACATACACTCACACGTATATTGCTGAATACGTTTCTTTTACACTCTTCATTTATTTAGCTAAAATGTTATTTGATTCTTGTATACCCAGATATTTACAACCAGCTACTTTAGAATAATTATCACATTTTCCAGATGGTAGCTGAACACCACTGGATAAATCTCCCTTAACTATCTACAACTTATTTTGATATACCAAACGCTATTCTAGCATTGATTAAATTGACAGTGTCAGACAAAAGAATTGAAATTTTCAGGACTGCATCGGGTGATTGCCTGACTGGTGAGATATTTAGGGCAGTGACTCCTGGATCTTGTTGCTGCTTCTCTGCTTACTGCTGTTTGACGCTCTCCATTCTCTCTCTCCATCTCGGCTGTTCATTCACTCTCTCTCTCTCTCTCTCTCTCTCTCTCCCTCACACACACACATATATACTCCTCACCTTTCTAGTTCATTAGTTCATGTAAGCAAAGGTTCTTAATACCATGAGTTTCAGCACTTATTCTACACCCACGAATATCTCTATGGGCATTTCTGGCGGGTGATAATTGGGACATTTTTGTTTAATTCAATGCTTACAACCCGCCCGTAATACACCACGAAAGTGATCAATGTCATTCTCAATATTTCTCAGCATAGCCCCTGCAATTCGCTATCCAATGTTTTGTAGTATTTGTTTTGGGGCCAGTATGTAGCTCAGTATTTTGGTTTGTTTTTCTACTTCGTCATCTACTTTGAATATTACACATATATTTTCATGATTATTTTTTAAATAAATGGTGTATATGTCATTTCTATATGCTGGCTAGTACTTCATGCAATTGATCGTAGGTGGCAGGAGGAAATCCCCCGACCCCGTGTCTATCAAAATATAAACACGAGTTATACTCTTTCTGTCACAATATCTGATAAAGGATTGATTGACGTATTTAAAGTTCTTTCTTTTTGCCTTGTATCTCCTCAAGTCAGATTCTTTTTCTTTGCCAGATAATTCATATTAAGGATATGTCTATTTGAAGTAACTCCAGCGAAAGAAGTAAGGTTACAAATGCTTTCCGTGGCTCTTAATTGGAAATCTACATTCATTGCTTCACTTGGCGAATTGCGTTTGTGTCAGTTATAACCGTTGGCAAAGAAAGCGTTTTTGAATATATATGCTTGTTGTTTAGTATATCATTGCTAATGTCTACTTCAATATTTGTTTTTTTTTCTGCCAACAGATTATTATATCTTTCTCCTTGTCAAGTGTTTACATTTTGCTGTGAGATTAAATTGGCTTTCACTTTTTGACTTGTTTGTTTCTCTGCTGTTATATTTCATTTTTGGTAGGCGTTATCTCTTTTGAGTCTAAGCCATTTTAGTAAGTTTAAAGATGTATACAAAAATTAATGCTTAAAAAGTCTAAAATTAAGTAATCCCCTTTTCTTTCTCTGTTTAAGAGAGGTATCTAAAGCCACCCTAGAAGGGTATATTGAATAAGGAATTAAAAAAGTAATGCTCCTTCCTTTTATTTACAATTGTTGAAACATTATACTTCAAAGCGACAAAGTGACGGGTATTTCCGCCAGAAAAATAGATGATGATGATGCTAAAATAATAATAATAATAATAGTAATAATAATTATACTAATAATGATTTCTTTATTAACCACAAGGGTTTACATAAAGTAGACATTAAGGACAGTGCAAGACAATACAGGACAGTACAAATGGACATTTCTGCGTGTAAAAAACAAAAAAAGAGGATGTAACAAAAAAATAACAATGAAAAATTCCCCAATAGGGGGGAGATTTCGGAGGGACATTTGTGGAGAAAGCCCATTAAAAGGCCACAGTGACCCTGACCACCAAGGCATGTGCCCTCTCCCAGTTTTCGACCTTTAATTTACAGACACATACTCAGAGTAGGCCCATTCACTCGGGCCATTCTTGCTTCTCTCACCCATCTTTCAACAAAATGCTGGGAAGAGAGCACTTCCCTCTCTACTCTGATTTTCCTTTTCAAATGAAATTTGAAAAAGTCAATCAGGGCATCACCGAAGAGGTAAGTGCTCGTCTTCAGCCCTTTCAAACGTGTTCACCATACTATCTCTTTCGCCATGGCCAACAGACAGATAAAAACTGCCTGCCCTTCCCGGCTAAAGGAAGAGGGCGGGGCAATCCTCACGATGGACTCAGCTGATAGGTGGATCCGTCCTAGACGCGACAGCAGGTGTTCGACATAAACCTACAAGTCAGAATTTCTCGGACACTGGACGAGTGCGTGCAGGACGGTTTCGTCACCCTGCGCGCATCTCGGACATGCCCGGCTGACGGCACCTCCATGCCTGTAGAGTTTATCCCGAACTGGCAAGGTTCCTCGGTAGCACTGCCAGGCCAGGGATTTCTGGAAGTTGTACATAGGCCCCGGCCCGAAAGTTCTTCCGAAGAGATTGGCTAGTTGATTTTCATCGACGCCTAGAGTTTCCCCAAGTACATCGTCGCTCTTTCCCTCCACTAATCTTCTATAGAACGCCGAAGTGGATCACGTTGCCCGATTGGTCGAGGGCTGTGAGCGCCTGAAGACATTCCAGTCTCCAAGCGCTCCCTCTCCGTCTTCGCTTGACCCAGGACTGCAGCTCCGTCAAGGAAACGAGCTGGGGAAAGACGTGTCTAGCAAACGGCGACCACACCTGATCACCGTCGAGGAAGAGGTGGAGATGTCTTAGCCTGAGCGCGTGTCTGCGCATCATCAGCCACGGCATGCCCAGCCCTCCACGTAGCGAGTGTTGACAACAGATGGACCGCCTGACCATCGGAGCGCGTCTCTTCCACAAAAAGCGAAAGAGCAAACGCTCCAGCGCAGTCAGGCGGGGCTTAGGACAAGGTACGACGGTCAATCGGTAGCAGATGACAGACGCGATGTACGCATTAGCCACCTCCGCTCGACCTTTCAGGGATAGCTTCCTCTCCGCCCATTTCTGGGTGAGAGAAGCCACCCTGCTCGTCACCTCGTCCCAGTTTTTGTCTGTCTGGAGCTCCGGACAGAACCAGACCCATAGCAATTTAACCGGTCCGACGGCCAGCGTCCGACGACGCTGTTGGATGGCATGGACCTTCCTCTCCAGGTGCCGAGCTGCAGGCCCACTGATTTTTCCTGGTTGATCATTGCTCCTGTCACCGCTTCGTATTCTCTTAGTGTAGTGCCGATGGCCTCGATGTGTTTGGCGTTCGACACCACTACGGTGACATCGTCCGCATATGCTGACACGGATCTTCCGCATCCTAGTTCGCGTGGGACGCCTCTCAACTTCTCCAGTTTGTGAAGTAATGGCTCGAGAGTCAATACGAACAACAGGGACGGGAGGGGACATCCTTGGCGGACCGAGCGCATAATGTTGAACGGTTCCGAAAGGTGACCGTTCACTCTCACCACAAAGCAGATGTCGCTGTGCATGGCAGCGATCCAGCCTCTGAAGACGGGCCCTCAGGACTGCCGCAGTTAACGATGGTCGACCCTATCGAAAGCTTTCGAGTGATCTAAATTGATCAAGGACCCACCCGTGCCAGGTTCCCTAGCTACCCTTTCTACCATGTATCGCATGAGGTGGAGGTTGTCGTGGATGGATCTGTCGGGAATGGCGCATGTCTGCGCCTCTCCCACCAGACCACCAACGACAAGCGCCAAACTCTTTGCTAGCACATTGGCCAAAATCTTGAACTCTGTGTTTAGCAGAGTTATGGGCCTGAAATTATCTATGTTATCCCCTTGTTTGGATCATTTCTCAGGAGCGCCACAGCTCCTCGGCTCACAGAGATGGGAATTCTCCCGTTCTGTTGCCAATTGCAGTAGACGTCCGCCAAGAGGCCTCCGAACAAGTCTGGCATCTGTACGTAAAGTTCATAGGGCAGACCATCCAAACCAGGCGATTTACCCCTTGTGCAGCCAGTCATTGCCTCCCGTACTTCAGCGTTATCGGCTTTACGCAACCCTCCGCCTTAGTGGCCAAGAATTGCGTCAGTCCGTCGAGGTAGACACTAAAGTCCATCCCTCGATCCGGCCCGACGCTTCCCCGAAGAGCTGTGCGAATTGTCGCTGAAAAGCTTCACACATTTGCCCGGGATCGAGTAGCATGCTCCCGTCGTGGTCCACCAAAGACCGGATCGTGGCTTTGTTGCCACGACGCGCCTCCACCACTCCGGCCCATTGAACGGCATTCGTCCCCTCGTGTCTGAGAGCACACACCCTAGCTTTGACAACGTAGCCTTCGTGCTTTGCATTGAAGAATTGGTCAAGGGCCAATTTCGCCGCAAGTACGTCGGTCGCGATGCCTTTGCTAAGCGCCTCGTCTAATTTTCTAACAAGTTCTCCCTCTGCTCTATTTTTCTCTATTGCTAAAGTCTTACTAAACCTAATGGACTCTATTCTAATCGCTCTTTTCAGAGAAAACCACCACTTGTTGTTCCGATGGCCCCCGTCAGCGCCCGCTTAACTAGTTCGCTAATCCGGTCTCTGTAGGCCTTGCGCGCTGGTAAGGACGCGTTTAGCTTCCAGTAGCCGGGTCATCGTCTATGAAGCATATCTAAGTCAAGCACACAGATCACGAATTTGTGGTCCGTGTAGCTGACTATCTTGAATTGTGGACAGCCTATGCTAGACCTATCTATTTCCCTACAAAATACCCTATCTAGATATGATCTGGATGACCCTATGAGATTTGTCTAAGTCCACATTGGCACATTCGGGAAATCCAATCGGTATCTGTCAGACAGTTCAAAACGCCTGGGGAGGTTGGTGAGGCTCTTTCACCCTCCTCCCCTATCCGCTAATCCCACACAGTCCCAGCGTGCATCTAAGATCCCGTTCCAGTCACCCAGTAACACTAAAGAGTGGGACGTTCCAAGAAAGGTCTCCAGACGCCGGAAGAAATCAGGCCGCCCTGCTCCTGTCGGGGCATAGACGTCCACTAGCCTGAAAGCTTGCCCGTCTCCGCTGGTCACGTCCTGCACCACCAACTTACCTTCTGGGTCCAGGAAGATGGCCCGTATGGTGAGTTCCAAACCTCTCCGAAAAATCACAGCAACTCCTCCCTCCGATCCAGGACGGCTGGGAGATCCGTACACATCGTAGCCGCCGAAGATCGGTGCGAAAGCCTGTGCTTCGGAGATTCTGGTCTCGCTGATGGCCACTACATCTATGTTTAGTGACCTGAGGTCGTTTAGCAGGTGGCCCTGCTTCCATGACGACCCCAAGCCACGCGCATTTATGCTGCCTATTCTGAGTGAAGTCATGTTGAAATGGAGTGGAAAAGATGGGAAAGACCACTTACCTTACTTCTCGTAGAGGAAGGATAGTTTCTCCATCCTTTTCACTGCTTGTGGCCTCCTCCGGAAGGATGTCCTTATAAATCCTCCTGGAGAGTGCTTGTCGGAAGTCTCCGATGTCTTTGGGGAATTTTTGTTTTAGTGTTGTGTACGTTTTCTGTGTGATGCGAGTGATTTGTATGTGTGGAGGTGGTGTGAACTTTTGGGTTGTTGTGTAGTCTTTTTCTGTGATGCTGGTGTTGTGTTGGATGTAGTGTAATAATTGGTTGTTGTTCAAATTTAATGCTATGTAGTGTGTATCGTTTTGGTTTTTTGTTTTCTTTGCGTTTGTTGTGGGTTTGTTTCTGTTTCGCTTTTTGGTGACTTTTGTGGTGTGGGTGATGGTGGTGTTGGGGTTAATGATGGTGATGGTGTTGGTGTTTGGTAGTGAGCGGCTGGCATCATTCAGGATGCCAGTCGCCCAGTATGGTTTCTTCTTTACTCAGGACTGCAGCTCAGTCAAAGACCTCACCTGTTCACCGTTCAGGCAGAATATCTGGAGATGTCGCTGCTTCAGTACATGTTTGCGCACCATTAGCCACGGCATGCCCAGCCCTCCGCGTAGAGGGTGCTGGCAGCAGATGGACCGCCTCACCAACGGAACATGTCCCCTCCACAAAAACTTAAAGAGGAGCCGCTCCAATTTCGCGAGCCATGAACGGGGGCAAGGGACGACGGCTAGGCAGTCATATATGACGGACGCGATATACGCGTTTGCCACCTCCGCCGACCTTTCAAGGAAAGCTTCCTCTTGACCCATTTATGGGTGAGTGTGGCTACGCTGATCGGCAACTCGTCCTAATTCTTATTCACTTGCAAGTCTGGTCCGAACCAAACCCGCAGCAACTTTACAGGTCCGTCCGTCTAGCGCTCGACGACGCTGTTGGATGACATGGATTTGCTACTCCAGGTGCCGAACTGCAAACCCACCGACTTTTCCGAGTTTAGTTTCGCTCCTGTCAACTTTTCATATTCCTCCAATAAGGTGCCGACAAACTCGATTTCCGAGGTGTTCGACACCATCACGGTTATATCATCTGCGTATGCCGATGCAGCCCTTCCGCGTCCCGGTTCGAGCGGGATGCCTTGCAACGGTTCCAGCTTCTGCAGTAAAGGCTCGAGAGTCAATACGTACAGAAGGGAGTAGAGCGGGCCTCCTCGACGGACCGATCGGAAGATCTGAAACGGATCTGAGAGGTGGCTATTAACTTTGACCACCGAGCAGATGCCGCTGTGCATTGCAGCGATCCAGCCTCTGAAGATGCATCTAAAGACAAGTGTTCTCCTCTCCAAGCCTGAAAGGCCTCTGTCAGGACAGTTAGATTTGCCCAGGTTTGCTCCTGTTTGATGAGCTTCCATGGCTCTACGACAGCGAAAGAGTTTTTCTCTTTGTTGTCGTTATTGATGTTGTTGTTGTTGGTGTTGTCGTTGGAGTTGCAGTTGTTGTTGGTGTTGTTATCGTTGTTCTTGTTGGTGTTATCGTTGTTGCAGTTGGTGCTATTTTTGGTGTTGATGTTTTTACTTTCTTCTCTTGTTTCTTTGTTACTGTTGGTGCTGTCGCTATTCATGTTGAGTTGTTAATTTCATGGTTTTTCTGTTGTCCGTGTTTTGGTTGTCACTGTTACAACTGTTAATGTTCTCACTGTTGCTGTTGTTGGTGTCATTGTTCATTTTGTTTGTGGTGGTGTTGTTACATTTGTTGTTGCATGTTGTATTCGTATTAAATATTTTTTACTTGTGTTAGCAATGGTGCAGGTTGTATCTGCCGTATCCCTCCTCTCAACCTTTCAGCTGCTGTTACACGACAGTTGGATTAAAATTGGGCGGGAGGGGGGGGGGGTGAATCAGCCTTGTTTTCTTTTTCTTTTCGAAACAAAAATTGGAAAGAATAAAAGAGTTCAAATATTTGGGCCAAAAGGCCCAAATATTATGGTACACAGGCGAATGAATGGGACCTTATTGAAAAACATATTCAACAAATTCCACTTTGAAACAACTTAAAATAACCAACCTTCTGGGTCTGATGTGAACACATCCGTAGCAAACGAGCACCAAAATAACAATAATGTTTCTATTGTGGGCACAAGGCCAGCAATTGCCCCAAGCATTATTGGTGCTTTATCAACCCCGTAAGCATGAAAAGCAAAGTTTACCTCGGCGAGATTTGAACTCAGAACTTAAACCACCAATAATAATAATTGTTTCTAATTGTTTCTAATTGTGACGCAAGGATTTCTTCAGATATGGATAATTTCAGTCATAGCTGTACTCCCTAACCTACAAACGTATACTGAGAGTAGGACGATTCATGCACTCACTTTTCAGTGAATGCACTCATTCCTCTCTGCATGTTGTTGATTGTTTGACCGAAGCGGAAAGTGTCTATCTTCAATAATTTCAACGTTTACCATCAAACAATTTTTTTCACCACCACAGCTTCTACCCAATGAAATAGAGATGAACATAAATAGATCTGCTGAGAAGTCTGAAGGTACACGTGCGCATAGCCACAATATTGACAATAAGGACTCGCCTCTTCTCGAACACTTTAGTCAAAACCTTAAACTGAAAACCTGAACCAAAACCTTCTATGGATGCATCCGCTGTTCGTCGCCTTTCTACTCACTTCCACCACTCCTGATTAACTCTGCTGAAAGGTTTCAGTATATATCAGTAGCCATAGACTTCTGCCAAGAAAGGGGCGAAACAATTTGTCTTGTATCAAACATCTCAAAGGACAGACCATAAAACCTTGATCATTCGCCCCTAGTACAACCACTTCTCACTTATCGTATTTTAGCTGTTCTTAATCTACACTTTTTCAATTGTGAACTATGGTAAACAATCGAGACAGGCACAAAAAGTTTACCGTCTCCGGTCTACAACTATGTTCAAACAGTTAGGTAAAGTATTGCAAGAAACTCACACGTCAATCCGGAATCGAATAGTACGCATATTTACTGTTCCGTCTATGAGAATTGTCCTTAACTGACAATGCTAAATTTGCGTTTCGTGACTAAGAAATGATCGAAAGCCGTTTTCACCGCTAGCTTGTTGGTAGTGATGCTTTCTCAAATATCTGCAAACTACACACTTATCCATTGATGTTTATGGCTACTTCCTTTTAGACCTGATTTATTTTACTTTATAGAGATCCATCACCACTTGTTAACGGTCACAACGGCAGCCCAAACATCTTGGTCGCCAATGCGGTTGTCGAAGGTTTTCCATGCCAGAAACAACGCGTTCAGGTTTCAGTAATTGTGTCTCTGCTTCGTTTGACTATGCAGCCGTTCATCCGGAATTTAGAACATTCTTCTCTCTCTTTAATCATCAACCTCACAAACTCTATGTAGATATGATTTTGAGGACGTTGCGGTTTACTCAAGATCTCACTTATTCGATATTCAGCTTAACCAGGTTATCAAGTTTTCGCGGTTTCCCAAAATGACCCTGCGGCATTGCTTAGGAATTTTCCTCTTTAAATTTCCAACGTTATGTGGGAATTTTAACATCATGATTTCTGTAGGCTCCTGGCATTATTATTATTTCTTCTTAATTTACTCACTTCAAGCAAAGCAATAAAGTCACTAAAATGCAAGGAGTTAGTGAGATGGGAAAAGGACAAGACAGAGTGAACATAATTGAAGGAGAAAGAAGCTACGATTGTTGTTACTTTTAAATTTTTGAAATTTGTATTAGTTAGGAAAGCAAGAAGCCGGAAGAGAAGGCTATATGTGATAGGTGCGTGGGAAGCAACTAACAGAATAGAATTTGCGATTGTATTTAGGAAACTCAACTGTAAAAGGGCGAGACCAAGTCCCAAATCTGGTAGTCCGTTTAAACTCATGCAGACAGGGAAAAAAAGAAAGAACATTTCAGAACAATTTCTGTGAGAATATCTATAGAAAAGGCAGAGGGATGCAACATTTCAACGGTGTGATAAAAGATCTAAGCTGACATTATAATGTTGATGATTCTTTGGTTTGGATTTTGTCTGGATTCCCAAGCTGAACAGCAGCAGCCTCAAACGGGATGTGGCAACAGTACTCAATACAAATATCGAATTGTAGATTTATAAAGATATAATGTACATTCAGGCATGAAAAATGTTTTGGCAAGTCTTGGCAATCGACGTGATATAATCATTCCAGCTCAAATCAGTGGAAGATGAAGGCGTACAGATTTACATACTAATGGAAAGTAATAGTGGTTCTCTATGGCGAGTAAAAGTTAGCAGATTAATCTTAGATGCACTTAAGCTAAAAAGCTATTTCTTGCCCCACTTAATAACAGATTAAATGTCATAGTCAAGATCAACTGCCAATTTAACTTTATCAAACATATAAGGCTTTCCCTTAAGATAAGAATAAAGAGTTGTGTCATCAGTTTAATTCCAAGCTGAGAGTAGATCTAATCGGAAAAGTCATTGTTGAAAATTAGGTACAGTATAAAGTCAGGATAGAGCTCTGAAGATCACCTGCATTAATGCGGAAATACCTTGAAGACAAGTTGTTCGAGACAACCTCGCTAGTTGATAAGAAAGACTCAATTAATTTGAAACTCCGTCCAGAAACACCACAAACCTAAAACGTATGAAGGAGACCAACGTGTCAAACCCTGTTAAAAGCCTTATAAACAGACTTTCTTAGTAATAACTAATAAGATAACAATTTATCGTGAGAAACGAAAGCCATATCGTTTATCTGAAATAATACACTCAACGAGGCAAGGTGCTTCACCAATTATCGTTTGTCAAAAAGTTTAACAAAAAAGAAACAAAACTAATTGGGTGATAAAAGGATTAGACGATTCCGCAGATTTCATAAAAACTGAAACAACAAAAAGATCGAAAGCAAGAATCAGCGAGGCAATTGCAACGTTTAAATAAAAGAGGAGCTTGTTCAGAACAATTCCGCAAAAGTATGACGGGAATGCTATCAGGACTACGTGTTTTATAGAGATCAAGATTTGAGATGACATCAGAAACAATGGAGGGAGTGCCATGCATATCGCACAGTAGTGTATCACTTATCAGGGGAAAGTAAGGCAAAGATGTTCCAGATGAGTCAAGAGAAGAATTATAAGAGAATTTCTGAGCGAAGCAATCAAATTTTTCAATAGATTTTAACAATACAAATTGATTTAAAGAGGAGTAATTGAGGGCTTACCTCTATTCAACATTTTGTTACATAACTGATCGTAATCCCGAGAGCCAAAATACGGTCTCTCATTCTGTCGGCAAACAAAGACCTGGCCTCATTCAGGACATGCTTACAATTGTTTTGAACTTTCTCAAATAGGCTTTTGTAATGATCAGAGCGATCACGTTGATAGTGTCGGAAAATGGATTTCTGTGGACAATAACAGCCAAGCAGGAATGTGTAAATCAAAGAGATTGAGATTTCACCTTGTAATAGCACTCACGCATCAATGTTAGCTTTCACCCAAGAAGACACCTCAGTAGTAAAATTATTAGTGAGAAGATTAAAAATATCAGGAGCATCACGGAGAAAATCCCAGAATCCTACCAGTTCATTGGTAATCGACAGATGCCAAAACATGATCCAAATTGCGAAGAAGACTGAGTTGTGATGCCAGGTAAAGAGACATATTGATAGGAATTATCGGGAAAACAGGTAAGGGAATTGACAATATGCGTGCGTGAATGAGTGACTGAAACCTTGAAAATGTGTATGTTAACAAGATCAGCAGTGTTGGAATGAGCAACGTGATGAACATTAAGGTCACCAAATAGAAATATATTTCAAGAGTGACGTAGAGAAAGAGCCTTATCGTAACTGTTTCTTCTAAGGGGATTTAATCTATGTCCTTTCCTTTTGTTTATAAATTTCTGCTAGTGTTTTGATTACTCTAACATAATTTCAATGCTGCAAATCAATTTGAATTGATGGAACAGCTTCAATCGAGTTGACGTAATAATAACAATTTCTGGGAATATCATGGCAATGAGGACTGTGCCTCATACAAGTTTGTTAGAACAAATTGCATTCGGTTAGGAATACGATTACACGACTATTCTATTATTGGTTTGTATTAAATAATGAATCAATAATATCCAATAGCGGTCAGTTGCTGGTTGTTATTGCAGTTTTTGTTGAAGTGTTCTTTTTGCTGTGGGTTTGCTCGGGTTTTGTTATGTTCTAATTGTGTGATTGACTGTTTTTCTTGTATAAACTGTTCTTGCAGCGACAGGAGGCAGCTCTGCTTGCTTTGTGCGATCCGTTGAAACTCCTATTTTTCTTTTTAGTAGGACAACGGTAATTGCCGTCCTCCTCAACTATGACCATTGCGTAAGTCGAAACACATCTGTATGTTATCGACTAAAACTGTTGCTGTTGCTGATGTTGTTAATACTGCTGCAGTTGTTGTTACTAATGCAGAACATGTTGTTGTGGTTGCGGTAATGCCACCCGTGTGTATTCATTTAGGGAAATTAAACGCTCTTCATGACGGTAGAGTTTATGACTTTCCCAAAGGAATTTCATCTCCACTGTGTCATACCACAAGACGTGAATGATGAAGTTTGCCTCGCTCCCTATTA
>OZ024740.1:384980914-384988414 GCA_964016885.1 Eledone cirrhosa | reverse complement strand
TTATCCATGTGTTAATTTCGTGATATACTAGTGTATTCCTCATTATCTCCAAGTATAAATTTCGTCCTGAAACCTGCCTAATGGAGCAAACACCTCACACCACTTTATCACGCAAACTCTACATTTTAAGATTTTGGTACTTCAAGACACATCATTAGTCGGAGCTAAGACAATTTTAATCTTTATACAAAACCACATACAAAAATGTTTGTTAGCCTAAGAGTATCTTTAGTATTGTCAAACAATTTAGTGAAGATATTAAAGGTCATTTGCACTAAACAAATATAGAAAGTTGACACTACAATGAGTCAGATTCGTACGTATAACAACTGATTTGCAATATTAAGTAGAAAAATAGCATGGCGTGTCACAATGAAGAACTTCAACACCTTTCAGACCAATAGCAATAATTGCTCTGGATCGGATAGTGAAAGGCATGGCAGGTGAATGGAACAATTTTGCATTTAATCTGGCTTAGATGAGAGCCAAATTATATGTGTGAAAACGGTATGAAAGAAAATAAAGAATTATGATTTTAACAAAATTAAAATAATTCGAGAAACCAATTTGAATAACACGAACATTAGCAGCACTATTAATCTATGAATAGTGCTCTATTCATAGATTACACTTTCGTATTATTCAAATAGAAAGCTGCATGTATAAGGCTCTATAGAGCGGATCATTAGACATCTAATAAAAATGCCGCAACATATAACAGATTTGACATTTATTGACAATACGTTCCAAAGAAAGAAATTAACAGAGAACTATTAACTGTGAGAATAGATTTTAAGAAGGCGGATGCTGCTCTCTACCTTTCCTGGTGACACGAACAACTGCTTCACATCCATGCAAATATGATGAAAAGAAAGATTATCGTTCAAATAGATTTTAACTGCGGCAGGTCGCTTTCTGATTGGTTTAACATCAAAACCATAGCGTCGGGGATCTCTAAACCACCTTTCAACTTATTGCGATCGGTATGGAATTGTTCCAAGAATCAGCTTCGCAAGTTGGACTGGCTCGTTAGACGAACCTCGTTCGATACCCTCTGAAGTAATACCTTTAAAAATCTCTCCGCTTGGATCATGGATCAACATCTACCCGAGATTTTGCACTCAAGATTGATAGAAAAAGCAAACGAAAGAAAATATTTTATTTTTGATTCGTGATGTCATTAGCATATATATATATATATAAACTGAGGAAAAATCAATCTAAAGACGCAGAAGTAAATATTTCGAAAACATTACGAGTAAATATCGCCTTTAGAAAACAGGGAGACATAATGGTAGCGCGTGAAGACGTTCCCTTGAGTTGGGCGAAATGTATCATTATGTAGAGCGAGAACAACAGATTCTTGCTATAGAAACAGATGTTCGTGCCATGAAAAAAATCATATTCTTGGTATACAAAATTCAGGAGACTTATATACTATTTAGAATAGCCGAATAATTTCCAGCTACCTTATATCGAAAATGATGCTAATAATAGTAAAATGATTATGCGTTGACCAGCCTGGATGCATGCGTAAACGAAGATTTAGTGTATGGAAATTATACAGACACATACACATATACATGTGCATATGTGCATGTACATATGTAGGTGCAAATGCGGTTGCATGGGCACGCACAAATGTATACATACATATACTCGCATATATACACGTATACACACACATATGCATATACGCATTCAATATGCATATGTACATACATATACATGTGCATACGCCTAAAATCATATAATATACATACATACATATATATATATATATATATATATATATATATATATATATATATATATATATATATATATATATATATATATATATATATATATATATATGTATATATATATATATACTTATCAGCCAATGACCTCCTCCCATCACAATCACCACTCTCTCCTACAACCAGTAAATGTATAAATACCACCATATGACATTGACAATCGGCTTTACATATACTGAAACAGTTCTAATCCCGTAGAAGCCATTGCTATATTAAATATATATATATATATTTAATATAGAAATGGGTTCTACAGGATTAGAACTGTTTCATTCGGAGGAAATCATCAGGAAAGCCGACTGTCAATGTCATATGGTGGTATTTATACATTTTCTGGTGGTGGGGAGAGTGGGGATTGTGATGGTTGGAGGTCATTGGCTGATAATTATATATATATATATATATATATATATATATACATATATATATATATATATATATATATGTATATTTATTAAAATAACAGATTAAAGTTTAAGCAAAGAATCGCTGCTTTCACCCTTAACGGGATCTTCTGAAACTAACAAAGTCAATCTGTAAACGCAGAACTGGATATTTCAAAAAACGGCTTGACGTACGAACCTGCATACTCACGCAGACGCAAAACTCCCATATACACATAACCAAACCCTAAATACCAGAATATGTAAAAATTATACGCCATAACAGTCAAATATACGTACGAGAAGGAATACATGCCTTCACAAAACATACGGGTAATATATACTTACCTATGCAAATAAGTAAAGGAATAAACAAAACATATACTTAGCTCCCACATCAAGAAGTAAAATATCCACGTATAGATCGTGCTATCCGTTAGGGTATAACGTGGGGCTGTAATACAGGAAAGTTTTGTGCAATTTATGTTTACAAACAAGCATACACACATACACATATTTATATGTGAGTGGTTTTGTATACCTATGGTAAGGTTTTGCGTATGCTTGTGTATGTACGTATCTGTTTGCGTGTATGTATTTATTTGTTTCTATTACTTCTGTATTGTATTTATTTACTTTGTTCTTAACTCTGTAGCGGAGATTCATTCGGTCCCCTAATTAGAATTTTAGTCTACAACTTCTGCTATACCATTTACGTGGTTTTGTCTTTGCATGCTATTGTTCTCCACGCTCCACATATGACTTATTATCTTCGTTTTTTTGTTCATTACCAGAGAACGTCTCTATGCACCACTTAGAGAACATTAGTCTACGACCTTTTTACCATAAACGTGGTTTTGTCTTTGCTTTTAATATTTTTTCACCGCTCCAAATAATGACGTATTATTTGTTTTTTCCCGTTCTTTGCCAGCGAACGTTCCACGAACCAAAGTATCGTCTTCCTGTCTTCCTCCGGTTGCAACGTTTTTTGAAATATCCAGTTCTGCGTTTACAGATTGACTTTGTTAGTTTCAGAAGATCCCGTTAAGGGTGAAAGCAGCGATTCTTTGCTTAAACTTTAATCTGTTATTTTAATAAATATTTGCTCTTCGGTTCTTATATATTTGATATATATTTTCCTTATCGAGCCCTCTTTGGATTTTAGTCTTCAATTTTATTATTATTACTATATATATGTATATATACATATATATATATATATATATATATATATATATATATATATATATATATATATATATATATGTGTGTGTGTAAATATACAGTATAGATATATATATATAAAAGTTTACATATATATATACATATATATACATATACGTGTTTTGCAACTGGTCACTTTGAGGCTCAACGAAAAATTAATAAATTAAATAATCAGAGCTATATATCATAAAACATGTCTATAGAGTTACAAGATAAAATATATACTTTTTCCTCTCCCAATTAGCATAATTAACTATATAAAAAATCGAATAGACCAGGCTATAAGAATGAGGCTTCTATGAAGAAATCTCCGACAAATAACCAAAACTAGCCCTTCGCGTCGGCCGTAGCGGAATATTTATCGAATATTTCGACAGCGTAATCGCCCAGATACAGTCAACTAAACAGAATTAGGTGTAAAATAAACTAGGAGAAAATAGAATACATTTATATATATATATATATATATATATATATATATATATATATAAATAAAAATTGAGTATAAATTTATATTTTCCTTAGCTTCCATATTATGACGTATATCATCAGCATAGTGTTCATACTATCCCTTATGCAGGTATAAGACAACACAACAGGGCACATAAGCTGGGTTAGCTATATAATTGCTATAGATTATAAATGTCGCAGTGACGTGCTTTCTCGTGTAGTTCTCAGGAGCGTTACTTGGAAATGTGAAAAGTATAACAAAGCTACTGTAACTACAACTACCTAGATTCACATTTTTAAGAAAAAGTATGTAGTTTTCATACAAATTTATACCTGCATTAGGTAATAACAAATAGAAGTTTCTAATCAATTTTAGCATAAAGACGTATCATCATTTAGCAGTCAACAAAATTGTCAACATTTTCCATTACAAAAATGACAGTACAGTGATAATAATGGACGCATGATCACCAATTGTCTGTAACGTTATGCAGAATCATACTGAAAGCTAAGGAATTACAGCGACTTAGATGTTGAATTGAAAATGTTATGGCATATAAAAGTAAATCCATTATACCATTTGTAATATTTCAACTGGAATGAGATGGAATAACTTCTCTATAGACATTACTAGGTTACTTATTAGTTTAAGTGTAGCATATGCTATGAAATGGCAATACTGTGGCCACAGAGATGATGATATGGTTAAAACCTTCACTTTACAGTAACATGGTTCCAGGCTCAATCAGACATCACAGAAGCCCATCAGAAAGGATGTTTCAAGCAAGGACAGCTCCGCCTAATCCAGTTGTAAAAAAACAAGAGGGGGGCTCAGAAATAGATCATTTTGTTCTATTACTAGAACTTTTGATATCGTTAATATTGTCGAAAGGGATGATAATTTATGGCCACTGGTGCAACGTAAAATGAAGAATCATGCTCGAGTTCAGTATGCCGACAGATCTGAAGAGGAATCGAACTCAAGACCTCACGATCGTGAACCGAATAACTTAACCACTAAGCCACATGCCTCTATAAAGTAAAGCCGCTTTCCGAAAGGCTTGTTATCGAATCTGTAGCAGTGGGGTATTCTGGCGTTTTTGGTCCCCGTACTACCCTTTACTCACTGCTATTGGACTCGAGATGGACTGGCTATTTTCAACACATCACCCACACTATCCTATGGGGTAACGCTTTCTCCATTCTTCCCACTGAGACCACAAGGCGGCTTCCGTCTGGAGTTATGCATGCACGAGAGCATTCCTCCACACAATCAGGGCTCGCATCATTAAGGTATAAGTAACTGAGTTTGTCCCAGTGAATAATATAAAGAGCTGTTAATTTAAAACAAAACACAAAGAGGAAAATGAGCCAGACGTCTGTATGATTGTCATTGTTGTCACTATTATGTGGCGCTGAGGTTGCAAGCCTAAGACTGACTATATGTCTCACTATCTCCACTTGACGTTTTGCCTCAATCGTGGTTTCGAATAGCAGACGTTCACTTACCGCATGGACGCTATAATTCTCGGTAAGAACATTCTTCAAATTGCCTTTCATAGACTATAAGTATGTTAACCGTCTCATTGTCTATTTTTTAATAAAATACCAATGAAAGAGATAAAATGATTAGTGATACACTCCTATCAAATTGGTTTCTTTGAATGGGCCCTGCTTATAACAAAAATATACTTGTTAAAATTGTGTGTGCATAGCTGTGCATAGCTGTGTGTTTGTATTGTCAACATCGTTTTCATTTATATTCATTTCTAATTGAGGTACAGAGCTAACAGTTTGATAGAAGTTGAAAGTCGATAACATCGACCCGGGAAGGGTGAAAGACAGTTGAAAGCTTGATTTGACACAGAAAGTAATATTCCATGACTAAATATGCAAAACAATTTGTCTAATGCTCTAACATTTCTGCCAACCCACCGCCAATGTTGTTTTCAGTCATATTAAATGCACTAGATATGTCATTGTTTTTTCTTTCCAAATATTGGTATTTTCTTTTACAATACTTTTTCCTCGTTTTTTCCCCATTGTTTACTATATGTAAAAGCTTGTTTGTTTTCGTTTTTCTGCCATTTTGTTTATTTACAAGCGGTATCAACAAACAACTGAGACAAAAAATGAAACAAAACAAAATTTCTTCACTGATTATATATATATATTTTTTCAAACTGTTAAATTTCTGTATTTTCTATTTAGAATTTCACTTCAAAAATGCTTTTTCGACGTAGTTTCACTTGCTAATAACCCAAGAATAATGCGAGGAAAATCCAGAATATAATCCGTCTGAATATCTCACGAATAATGGTTTCTGATTTAAGTACACAGCCAACGATTCTGGGGAAGGGGACGTCGACTAAATTGAATCCTGTGCGTTACTGTTACTTTGTATTAGTGACCCCGAAAGGTTGTCAGGTAAAGCTAAACTCGGCTAGATTTTAACTCGGAACGTAAACGACGGTAAATATATGACACACAGCAAGTTGTCTAACACTCTAAAAACTCTGCCAATCCACCAGCCTCAATATCTCATAAATAATCATAATAATCCTTTCTTTATTGGCTAGAATGGTTGAAACCTAAATAACAATACAAATGAAAAAGAACAGAGGGGATTTACATTGATACGAGTTAACAGCAACGAAACAGGTAACACAATACTAGATTTACAATAACGGAATAGAAGGGGTAATTTTGGAACTCCACGGATCTGAAAGCCTGCTGATTATATAAGAACATCATAGTAATGTGCCCTTCTCCACTCTGGGCTCTCCAGTTCTACAGGCGCATGCCCAGAGTAGGCTCATTCACTCGGGCAATCATCGCAACTAACAAACAAATGGACTGGGGGCCGGGGGGCACTATATCCACCCTCCCCTTTGTTTCCAAGGGGAACTTGAAAAATTTGATGAGGGTTTGGCCGAAGAGAAAAGTGTTTATCTTCAGTCATCTTTTTAGTCGCAGCTACCACCAAATCGTTTTCGCCTCACCCACCATACAGAAGAAAACTGCCTGCCCTTTCCTGCCAAAAGAAGGCGGTGAGTAGGTCGATAGCCGGATTCGTCCTACATGTTCGCCAAAACTCCATTGGACGAGTGCGTTCCATCGCTCTGCACTCAGATCGAACGTGTCCATCTTACAGTAGTATGTCGCGAACTGTCAGTGTCCTTCGGTCACATTGTCATGTCAGGTATTATAGAAATTGTCCATAGTCCCCTAAAGGAAAGCGTTCTATAACAGATTGGTTATTTCGTTTTCGTCAACTTCAGAGTTTCTCTAAGAACGCCGACGCATCTTTCCGGCACTAAGCCCCCAAGGAACGCTATCGTGGAATTTCCACTAACCGTATTGCTCGATTGCTTGAGGGCTGTGAGCACCCAACAACATTTCTGATGCCATATTTGCGCATCATCAGCCATGTCATGCCGAACCTCCACTGCAAAGATTATTGGTAGTAGATGGAGCGCCTGACTGATGGAATCTGCCCCTTCATATAGAAGTGAAAGAACAGGTGCTCCAGCCTGGTGAGAGGCAAACTGGTGCATGACATCATTGCTCCCGTCACCGTTTCGTATTCATCGAAGAGAGATGCTGACCACATCGGTTTCCGAGGTATTCGGTAACATCAC
>OZ024740.1:384948414-384975914 GCA_964016885.1 Eledone cirrhosa | reverse complement strand
AGAATATAAAATTCCCGAGTTCAAATTACGAACTGGCGCTATTCAAAATTGTTCCCGAGATGAGAATGAATGATGTGGAAGCAATTCTGTCCAGTGCCGTGTGTAAAGATAGAAGCAGTAAAGGTAAAGATAACCATTGTGAGTACAGTGAATTTTTTGAAATTTATTTAGAAACTTTTTCTTATTTACTAAACCTTGATTATATATATATACCAAAAAAGAAAGGAGAGAAGGGGAGTCAGTGTAAGTGAAAATCAATATTGTCGTTTCTAGTGAAATCGATGTTTTATATGTACCCATGTGAATTATGGACATTGAATTTGCCTAACATAATTGTTTCTACTTTTGGCACAAGGCCCGCAAATACCCAGTGCATTACTGGTACTTTATTTTATCGAGCCCGTAAGGATGAAAGGCAAAGTTAACCTCGGCGGGATTTGAACGCAGAATGGCAAGAGCCGTAACTCTATGCGTTAAAGCATGGCGTCCGACCCTCTACCGATACTGCCAATCCACCGCCATTGCCTAACATAATTGTTTCATGGTAGTGTTACATATTATCTAAGAAGGAAGCTAATTTTGCGGGGAGGGCCATATGTATGTGTCTATATATAATATGTGTATGAACCTGATATAAATATATATATATTATACATATGTAACTCTCTCTCTCTCTCTCTCTCTCTCTCTCTCTCTCTCTCTCTCTATATATATATATATATATATATATATATATATATATATATATATATATATATATATTTATATATATATTTTTTTTTTTTTTTTTTTTTTTTCCATTTATCGTTTTCGGTGCGCCCGGCCGACTAACTCACTCGATATGCAAATTAGGCTGCTCAGCCGTTAATATGCATAAGGAAAGCATATACTTTCAGACGTTCAATCATCTGGAGCTGACGATAGATAATAAGCTTGAAACTAGTACGTCGTTCCTTTGTCAGTGTTGAACGATGGTTGCTAAACACTGTACTGCTTAAATCGGGCTGTTTGTTTACAAACAAACCGAGCATTATAACAAATGTTCGGTAAACCCATACGTACATATATTTATGTGTGCATGTATGTATATATATACATACTACTGTACGTTTGTATACATATATGTATGTACGTATGCATACTTATATACATATATATATATATATATATATATATATATATATATATATATATATATATGTGTGTGTGTGTGTGTGTGCGTGTGTGTGTGTGTGGATGAATGAACTCAATAGGGATTTATGCAGCTATATCTGGGGTGTACATTTGCAAACTGCCTGTGTAGTTTAGTTTGTGATAATCTATTTGCACCTGCGCGCGCACACACACACACACACAGTTACACATAGAGACACATAGACACGCATATATACTCGCTGACCCACATACGTATATATATATATATATATATGGGTAATGGGTAAAGACCGCCTTCGGACATGAATGACAATGGGATTTGATCGTAGAATGTTCCCTTCCGAGGCACAAGGCCGAGCAAGTTTGTTTGTGGAAAACCAGCAGTCGCCCATGTATACCATCTTCTCTCTCAACGCTACCGATGTTGTTCAGTGACGTCGCAACTCATTTTTTCAGCTGAGTGGACTGGACCAACATGAAATGAAGTGTCTTGCTCAAGAACACCACGCAAATTCCTATTCGAGAATCGAACTCACAACATCACGATTGTAAGCCCGACGTTCTACCCACTAAGCCATGCACCTTCATACACTTTCACGTAGACGCACACAAACACACACATATACATGTGTGTGTGCGTGTATGTGTATGTATATATACATGTGAGTGTGTGTGTGTGCGTGTGTGTGTGTGTATGTGTGTTAGTGTGAGTGTGTGTGTATGTATGTATATGTTGATGATCAGCTTTTAGTTTAAAATGTCTTGCTTGCAATGTTCGCTAGAATCTGCAGGATGTTGCATGCTATATATATGTATATATTATTCTGGTGTATGGCCTCGTAATGTACTGTTTATGTCCCGTTTGTTCTGTTAATGTTTTCGTCGTAGTGTTAATACATCTTATTTGTCTTTATCTTTTCATCAGCTCTGCCTTGCGGAAACAATTATATTTCAAGTATTTGTAGTGTTTTCTGTACACGTTTGCATTTTACTAATTGATTAATAATATACATGGTGTTACATGTGTCATTAAAATTAAGTTCTTTAATTACATTGCTTAAACCTTTCGTGTTATATTGTATAATATGATGATTAGTTTTACTTTCTGTGATAGACAGAAGTGATATAAAGTGCTGTTGTCAGTATATATTCTGTTTGTTGGTATTTAGTTAAGATTTATTTTTTGATTTTTATACGTTGAGTGATTTTCTTTAATGCATATAATTTTCGTAGTTACTTTTGTTTTAATTAATGCTTGTAGCAATCGTGATAAATTAGAGAATACTGCTGTGTGTTTTAGACATTAACAGCAGTACCCTAACATTTCTTTGTATACTACTACAGCAAGTACTTTGGTTACGATCGGAGTTTATTTCTCTATAGTGTGCGTCATATGCATGTGTACGCATTCTTTCTCTGTTTGCGTGTAAGGTTAGGGGGATATACCGGTAAATGCTTCAACCTCTTTCTAACTGATAATTTTGTTTTCTCTAATTTCTTTCTCATGGAATTTATCTCCGCGAATATTTTGGTTCGGTATAGTATTAGTTTACCAGAGGGTTTGAACGTTACTTATTACTTCAGATATACTTACATGCTATCTGTACCTGATTAGCATTTATTCATGATCATTTTAACTGTTTTCCTAGTTTCGATGCTGTATCTGTGTTGAACTTCACATACTGTCTGGAAACCAATAGAATGTCCTATGATCAGCACAGAGATCTGTCATTCTGCTTTCTTATCGTAGCTCACCTCAGACGTGTTGTTCTGAGATTCATTATGTAAACATCTTGAATGAAATTATTGTGTACAGTGCTCAGGTGCACTACAACTCATCAAAGGTGCATGTATAGTACATAGAATAATATACAAATGTCAGGGAAGTGAATAGTGTATAAGTCATGATATACATGTGTGCGTGTGTATGGAGGGGGAATATTAGGTGTAGTGTTGGCGAATCTCAGGAAGCATGGAGGTTTTAAAGGATGGAGTGTCTCGACAGCTAACAACTAATGCAGGTAGTTTGTTCCATGCTTCAGCAACTCTGAGCGTGAAAAAATGTTTCCGAAAATCATGGGAGCTGTGCTATTTTCTGACTTTGTAGGCATGCCCACGTGTGTTAGACATAGGGAAATCACAAAGGTACTCAGGGTTGTTGGCAAGATAATTAATAAATTTGTGGGTGTTTACCAAGTCAGCTGCCAGACGCCAAATCTTCAATGTACCCATGCCCAGGGAAGCAAGGCGTTCAGAGTATGGTAGATGCCTGATGGAGGGTATTCTCGTATTCCAAAGACAATTACAATATTATTGATATTTATATTTCATACCTTTTTTACTGTTATTTCGATGGAGTTAAAACTGATACAGATTATTTCTTTAAATTATTGAAGAATGGCTTTATTAGAAAAAACAAACAAAAAATAAAAAATGCAAAATAAAATATCGTAGTGGTTAAGACGCGAGACTCTCACCTGGTGGATCGTAGGGTTAATATCCGTATTTCTTGTACGTCTATCCAGGATATTTGTTTATACCTTATTTTATTCATTTAAATGTCTAGAGTATATGTTCGGAGTTTCCTTCATTAGACTAGGTTTTATCCTGAAGTTTACTTTCATATTAAACGCAGCTGAAATCATTGTTGAGCAGTACCCTTAGTTAATTTGATGATTTACTTTCAGTCTTATGAAGACGGCAACCGTATTATTCCAGAATAGAATAGTTTGTAAACGCTTTTAATATGTCATCTCTGTGTCAGAAATGTATATTTATTTATTCTTGGCTTGTAGACTTATTACACCTAACACTAGTAAAAACTAGTTGGCACTTAGGTTACCGGAGAGGAGTCGTATCTCTTACAAGCATTCGCGTTAGTTCTAGATTCCTCCCTTCCTTACACCAGTCGTAAGTACAATGAATAAAGCAGCGATTACTGGACATCCGCCCTTGACTAAACAACGAAAAACAATAGCAATAAAACGAAAAGAAAGAAAAAAAAATTATTGATCTCTAACACCTTTAAAGAAGCAAGTGCATAGTCTTTTCAGTTGAATCCACTACATATTTACTTATGATTGATAACTGATAAATGAACTATCTTTATTTGTATGTAAAACTCAAAGTAATATAATTCAATTTTATAATGCTGTGAGGTACATACATCAAGGTTTGTATGTATGTATGTGTGTGCGGATTCCTCCATATATGTATGTTCTCTTTTTATCTTTAAAATGTCTTCACTAATAGAGATAAAGTAGCATATATATATATATATATATATATATATATATATATATATATATATATGTCTATGTGTATCATATGCGCGTGAGTGAATGAGTCATTGTAATACTTCAGTATATCAAATGATATAACTGACATGACTGAAATTCAGCACCCTGAAGCTACCTAACTTGTTTAAGCTTATTAGTGCCATCTCGTTCCGGTCATTGCTTAGGATAATTTTTATTCATATGCTGTCTGTCTGGGAGATACACGGAATAATTGTTCTCTTTTCTTATATGTGGGGAAACACAAAGCTTAATATTTTTAAATGATGGGATAATTGAATCTGTGTTGGCCATGTCATCACTAGAATGACATAAATGAAACTAAGAGCAAAAGAAGAAACTGAGGTTCTTATAACACTAGTACTGACATCAATATATAACTTAATCTTGTATGATGAAAATGTTATACTAATTTTACTAGGCCCCAAAAAGGTCAATACGCATCATCTACGCAGTAAACATACAATAGCCAAGGAAAAATCTTCTGCGAAGTCATTCGACCATACTAGCAGCCGCATATCTTTAAAATCGCACTCTACCATCATATAAAAGGAAGGACATATTGGGTAATGTAGATTATGTGGACATAAGTACACTGATTTTGAAAATAAGAGGATTCGCAAAGCTAAAATATTTAGGTCGACTTGATAGGGGCTTATATGTTATTAAGCAACAGCAATCAATTAGTTATAGCTACGAAATGTATTCACGTAACCTGCATACATTATAGTAATGTGGAAAGTGCCACTGAAAGTTAACTGACATTTTTACTAAGACATATAACCCAGTGTCACAGATGGAATAGGAATCTCTGACACATAATTAAGTATGCCAGCAGGCTTCTTTTCAATTCAGGATATTCATCACATTTTCCGAATTTAAACATTTCAAAAAGAGTATTCGCGTCCACGTTACTATTTTGCACGTAGAAGACGCCCCTAGGCAGACCATTTCAACAGTTATATATCTACACGTTTAATAATAGTCTCCATCTGAAGCATCAGATTGAACTTTGCTGGAAAAAAGTAAGGTATAATAGAAATGAATTAGTTCCCAAATATTTACCTCTTATCGATATTCTTTTACTGTCTTTTATTGTTAATATCATTTAATTGTTGGTGAGCAAGGAATTTCATAACGCATCGTCCCTCACATAGAATAAAAAGAGAGGCGTTCGGGCCTTAGGCAGAGGGTCCTACTCGAAAAATATATTGCAGTCACCATCCAATGCCGAAAAGACTGGTGATAGGGCATCGGTCAGTTCTGGGAAGCGCAGCTGAACGCACAAAGTTTGCGTATCCCCGGGGTCCAGGAGGGAGCAAACGTTAACATTGACAACTGGAATAGAAGAACTTCGTTGCTCAATAAGGGCGAAACCAACATCTGTTGTACCGTAGAATTTTTCTTTAAAGTAGCCAGGTCTCATCACTGATCAACAGTGAAACATTTTATATCACGAAAAGTGACAAATTGTTTCGTATATTTAATTCCGGTTTCAGATTGATGTATTTTTGTATCATTTACATATACCATCTGTGGGATATATCATTTTTTCTACTGTTGTCTTTTTGTAGAATAGTGCACAACTTTCATTTGAAGGTTAGGCGATGAAATGGCAGGGTTGGATTATAATCACCTCGGTATTTATTCAGACATACTCCACTATGATTTCAATTATTTGCCGAACATCTTTTCAAGATCGATATATAAATATTAGTTAATTACTGGAGTTGACTCTTCCTCTTTATTTCTTTTAAAAGGAATCAGTTCTGCCAGTTTGAAGATGCCTAAGAGACGTCATGGAGTTATTTTATGATGGTAGAAGTAATTCATCTATTGTGCAACGCAAAGCAGAATGTGGAAGTTCAAATTCAGTTAAGGATTCTGGTTTTGTATTTATGAAGTAGGTGTTTTCATCCCATCATTTGTATTTGATTTTCAGTGTAGAACAAAGAGAGTGAAACTACTTATAGTTAAGAATTATTAGTCTTAAGATGATCGGGGAAAACAAACATATATAATGCTTAGAACAAATTAGATTCGAGCCTTCATCCGAATCTTTACACTAAAGTTGATGGGATAAAATATTTAAAATAAAATGATTAGAAGAATAAATCCGGGAGAAGTCGTAAAGGTGCCTTAGTGATATACAAAGTGCCTTGGGTACCTCAAACCTGGTGAAACACACATCTTCACCAAGTCGGAACACACCCGATGTCTTCCAGAGAAGGAGCGAGAGAGAGAGAGTGACATAGAAGAAACATCGATCTCAGTAGTAGACAGGCACCTTTGTATCGATCTCTAAAGGGAAAAAAGGCAAAGTTGACCTCGATGGGATTTGAACTCAGAGAGCACAGGGAGTTAGAACGAATAACGCAAAGCATTCTATCCAGCGATTAAACGATTCTGCCAATTCGCCGCTTCCGTAAACATAATACAGAACATCATGCTGTTGCCGGATTCGAACGATAAGTAATTATTTTTATACCGAAATGAAAACTATTCTAATAAATGAAACAGGAAAAGGAAAATGGTATGTCACGTGAATGAGAAGATAAAGTAAGGTATCAATATAATCCTCAAGGAAGAAACCCGCGCACTATGTCGTCGATTATGTCATTACTACACTAGAAAACAAGCAGTCTTTATTCATAACTAAAATGTTAAAGTGTATCATTGAATGAATATAGAGATTGAAATACCATTTATAAGACACGGTTCTTGTTTATGTCAGTTTGGACTCACTAATTCTAGTTACAAAAAATCTTTTTTTCCCCAATATCGAAGATATAGACAAGTAAACAATAAAACATGATTGTTTACGGAGATCTCCGGACGCTGAAACCAGCAAGGTGTCGAAATTTGATGCAGACAAAGCTGGAAGCTGAATTTTCTCTTCACTTCATGTTTTTTTTTCTTTCTTTTTCTGATCGTAGCATGAAACCAGAGTCGCTGTAAGAAGATCCTACTTAATAACTATTTCTAGTAGTTTAGTTTCTGCCTGTAGGCAGTCTCTCTCTCTTTCTCTCTATCGCTCTCTTTCTTCCACGCTGGCTCCCCGCTCACCTCTCATTCTTTTTAATAGAAAGAAGTGATAAATTTGTTCTGTACTATTGGTGATTAATTAAATATATACATGAAGATAAAATGAACATTATTCATTCTCATTCCTACTGAAATGAAATATGTAGCTTGTTGATGTCTGAGCATTGGTAAAATTTATATACAAAATATTATGGGTTCCTTTTTTTTTTTTTTTTATTAGACTTTTAGATTTATGTAAACTATAAAGAAATGACACAATTATGTTAATAAATTCTACTGGAACATGTCAGCTAGGAAGCTTATATACCAGGCATAGGAAACATTTTCCCAGCAGGGGACAGGATAGGATGTGGCTCATCATAAGGCGTACCGCACTACACAAAACTTCAAGGCAAGTTTGAAATAAGACGTGTTATTCAGAAAGAGCCAAACGGGTCGCATGAGGCTCGTAGGCCACATTTTGCTCACCACTGAACTATAAAACTGTTACAGAACGCAACCAAAACTTCCCACCAAACACACCAACATACATTGAATAATGTAGATCTGGATAGATTATTACTGAAAAAATGCAAAAGGTAAGATGCTCATGAATGACATCTTTGATCATAGATATGATTAATCATGGTTCGATACCTGTCAGCGATTTATTTTAACTATTCCTTTATCTAGAATTAGTTGTTGCGTATTCATCCAAGCAACAACTAATTCTAGATGAAGGAATAGTTAAAATAAATCGCTGACAGGTATCGAACCATGTATCTAATGTTGATCAGAAAAAAAAGTGACTGTTTCGAACTGCTTATTATTTTTTTCGTGGGGCGTATTAAATGCCTTACAGTACTTCTTGTCGGTTATCAATATTCCGAGTTCAAATTAACCAGGGGGCGATTGTCAATAATGACAGTGGTTGTGCTACTGGGGATGCATCTATTCTGGTACCTTGCCGTCAGAGTGCAAATTCTACAGATTTCAACATGTTTCCTCTCCTTCTGACATCAACAAATAGATAACCACTCTAGGATGCTGGGTTAGCGGGAATCATTTGGGCGTAAGGCGGGATGCCCTGCGGTTTTTGTTCCGGTTCTTTCCGGTTCTTGTGACATTAGGTAGTAAACGTAAGGTATAACACCCTGACCTGGCTCTTGGGTCACTTTAGTATGGTATGATATGGTCTAGTAACTCGTAGGGGCGCCGTACATTTGGACATTTAATTTTGTCCAGGTTTGGACACATCAGATTTCTTCCAGAGATGGATAGAAAGTGAGAGAGAAAGTGAAAGAGAAAGTGAAAGAGAAAGGGAGAGAGAAGGTGAGAGAGAGATATAGAGAAAGAATTGACTCTAGTACTAAATTGGTATTTTTTGATCGACCTCGAAAGGATGAGAGGCATAGTTGACCACGGCTGAATTTGAACTCGGAGAGCAGAGAGCCAGAACGAATACGGCAGAGCATTCTATCCAACGGTCTAATCATTCTGCCAATTCATTACCTGTTGGGTAACTTTAGCGGAGCCCAATCATATGCAGGCATTCGGGACAGGTCACAGATTTGTGGATATTTTCTTCCCTTCAACCGGTCGTTGATATTGCTTTTTCATTCTGAATAACAGTTACACATGTTTTAAAATATGAGACAATTACTGTAGATGTAAGCAACTACATCTTTTCTTTTCAGAATTCTGGCCATGTTACAATATGAAAAGTCATTATTCAACTTCATCGATATTTCTCATAACTCCATTTGAATTAACGCGCACACGTTTACATGCACACAGACAAATAAGCACACACAATCAGTTACATATGCATTCAGACACACACGCATAATCAAACACACATACAAGCAGACATATACACGTACACATAAATACACGTATACACAATTATATACACATACATAAGAGTCTTTTCTACTAATTTGCAAAATTGCGGTATAAACACAAATTTGATTTGTTAGATTGTTAGAACGCAATCGTTAATTAGAGAAGATAACAGAAAATATAACACAAACAACATATATAAAATAATGAATTAATGAAACTAACATACTATAGCTTTGAATACAAAAAATAAGATTGCCACAGCAGCAGATCTATTTGAAGAGAAACTGGAGTGAAGTAAGTATGCATAATTACTTCTCTGTTTTCTATCTTCCTTTTAGATAGGTTCGAGATCACTGTCCAAGTATTCCACCCTGGTAGATTCTGTACTAGAACAAAAGCTATAGATACATTGGCAACTGAACTTCACGCCACAGATGGTAAAACAGTGATTGTTATTCCAGCAGAAAAAAGTGAGGTAATTATAAGCAGTGTCTCTGACGCATAATGACTGTAAAAACATGTTACTTCAGTACTGAAATTATTCATTAACATTCTAATAACATACAATCTCGTTAAAAAATTAAAGAAATGTTTTTATAATATTATGAGTTCCCTTTTTATTAAGTTGTTATATCTATCTCAACTAAAATGAAGTGACACATATATGTATTTAATTATCTGCCCCTGTGATTTATGGCCTGTCAAGTAAAGGTTGCCAAATGAATGTGAATGGGACCTCAATACAATGAGACACATAAGGGATCCTTGGGATTGGCAGCTCGAACCACGTCGATATCTGGAAGCTTTTACTGTAGAAAGAGAGAAACGCAACAACTCATCGACCCGTATAGAATACATCTCCTTCTACTACACCATCATACAGACTGTTACTTTTCTGCACATATCATGATTTGACTACGTTTGATCTAATTGAAAGATTGCTTTATTTTTGTCTTCGTATGAATAGCACATTACTGCAGGAGTCGTCTGTGCTTCATGACACAGTTAAGATACATTTTTCAGAACCTGAAGTCAATAACTATAGCGGTTCTCAATCATCCCCATTTTGTCTACAAGGCACAACTGAGATATACCAGCATAACTAAATAATTATCTGGAGACCACCTGGTATGTGAATTATGAGGTCTAATTGTTATACAGTCATGAGAAGTACAATGGCTGCAAACGGTGATGCAATGGAAAGTTTAAAGTTCGATATTATTATACAATAGATTTTAATAAATTTATTCCTTAAAAATAATATTCAAATTTCTATACTTTTAATCCATTATTTGAAATACAGTATTTAAAAGTCAGTAGGTTTCATTGTGTTAAAGCTTATACAGAGTTTTAAATAGTAAAACTATTTGTAACAAGGTGGCAAATTGGCAGAGTCGTCAGAACTTCGAATAGGATGCTTTGCTGTATTCTTTCCGGCTCTCTGAATTTAAATCTCTTCCAAGTAATCTTTGCCTTTCATCCTTCTGTGGTCGATGAATAAAGCGCCAGTCAAATAATGTGATCGATTCTTCTTCTACATCTCTTTCTCGCCTCCTTTCTTCCACTCCTTCTGTTCGCTGACAGAAGCCGTCTGGGGCTCATATTTGTAGAGGAGATATAACTACTGCGCTCCCACGATATTATGAGGAGTTAGGCAATAAGGAGATAATGCAATAACGAAAAATTGTGGGCATTAATAATCTCCACAACAATAACAAACCACTTAACACAGGTATAGATTTATTCCCGTGATGTTCTCATGTTGCTAAGTTCCTTGATATTCATTTATATCTTTCTTAATCTATCGATTTTTTCTAACTTCTTCATAATTATCAGCTAATTTATCGTTTGTTCGATTTTTGCAGTCAGATTGTCTCCGCTAGACAAACAGATTATCTGGCCTTGGTTTGGGGGATCTCTCTTTCCCTATTCTGTATTTTCCTTTTTAAATCAACAATTTACGGTTATTTTCATCGGCACAGATTGAAGAAGTTGGTCCTCAGGGCTAATGAAACGTACGTATCTGGTATGGCACCGTTGTAGTTACTGGACTCTGTAATTATAATGAAACTCGCCCTACGGACTTGAGTTGCTCTATAACTTTGATTTACCTATTACTACTACGATCTCTCTCTCTCTATCTATATATCTATCTATCTATCTATTTATCTATCTATCTATCTATCTATCTTCTTCTCTCTCTCTATCACTGTCTTATATATATATATATATATATATATATATATGTGTGTGTGTGTGTATGTGTGTGTGCGTGTGCGTGGGCGTTAGTGTGTATGTATGCATATCGGTATTTAAATAAGTTTTCTTTTGCCTCAAAAATGGTATTGTGTCCTGACATGGAACTGCTCGGGCAATAAGTCGCTTGACATATTGATTCCAATCTGTAGATTGCCCAAAGAGATAGATAAGTTGATTTTCTTGAAAAGAGAATGTCTATACACAGCACCTATTAAAAAAATAATTAGTTAGAAAATGCCAGGGGACATTTGCGCCGAGGACTGGCAGCAAGTACCACGCTCTATTAACTCCATTAATACTTTTGTATACTTCTTATTTATATTTCCCGCAGTGTATAATCTTCTTCTTCTTCTTCTTCTTCTTCTTCTTCTTCTTCTTCTTCTTCTTCTTCTTCTCTCTCTCTCTCTCTCTCTCTCTCTCTCTCTCTCTCTCTCTCTCTCTCTCTCTCTCGCTTTATATATATATATATATAAAGCGATTATATTTAATGCGATGAAATACCAATGATGGTTGGAAAATCACTGACGAAGGATTATTTTTATCATATGTAACCCATGTGCAAACCACGCATTATTCTTCTTTCTTCTCATGTTTTTATATATATATATATAGAGAGAGAGAGAGAGGGAGAGATAAGTTAACAAAGAAGGTGTGGTAAGATACCAGGTGGACCATAACGCACCGGAGTACTCGATACTTAGTGTAGTAGAGTGGGTAATATGAAAAATGGCGTCCGGACTCCTTTCATATATATATATATATATATATATATATATATATATATATATACACATACATATATATATACAATATATTAACAAATGGAAACTATATTTATAAAACCATATTTATTTTATTATACATATTTCAAGGGCCACCAAGGCAAATTATGGTGGGCTTTCATCAGATAAAATACAATACAGATTAGTTATATAAATAAATATTGACATACCCTGAAAAAAGACAACCATAATGGTTGGAGTTTCCTGGATATATATATATATATATATATATATATATATATATATATATATATATATATATATATATATATATATATATATATATATATATATATATATATGTGTGTGTGTGTGTGTGTGTGTGTGTGTGTGTGTGTGTGTGTGTGTGTGTGTGTTTATGTATTACTCTACGGTTTATTCTCCTGTTATACGATATATTACGTTTTGTTTCGTTTATGTTGTTCTTTTCCTTTTAAACTATATTCCTTTGTTCTTTTGCCCGGCAACTTTTCCTATTAACGTTACCTCGACGGCAGAGCTCAAGCCGTTTCGACGGCTATTTCTAGTCCAGAAATAGCTGTCGAATCGGCTTGAGCTCTGCCGTCGGGTTCATACTTTTTCCTATTACCCACTCTACTACCCTCAGTATTGAGTACTCTTGTGCGTTATGGTCCATCTGGTTCCTTACCACAATTCCTTCGTTATATATATATATATATATATATATAGAGAGAGAGAGAGATAATATATATATATATATATATAAGTTTAACCCGGGTTCAATCGGGGATAAGTAAGGTACTCAATACAAAGCAGAGTATAAATATTTAATATAGAAAAGGCTTCTACAGACTAGAACTGTTTCATTCCCGAGAAATCATCAGGGCTTCCTGTAGAAGCCTTTTCTATATTAAATATATATATATAAGGAAAACTTCTTAAGTCGAACACCATACACACACTTATACATATGTATATGTGTGTGTGTATATAATTATTATATTGTCTCAAGGGCGGTGGATTGGCAGTATCGGTAGAGAGTTGGATACCATGCTTTGCTTCATAGATTTACGGTCCTTTACGATCTGAGTTCAAATCCCGCCGAGGTTAACTTAGCCTTTCATCCTTACGGGGTCGATAAAATAAAGCACCAGGAAGGTGCTGGGGTTGATTTAATTGACATACGCCTCCCCCCAAATTGCTGGCCTTGTGCCTATACTAGAAATCATTATATTGACTCGAACTCCCCTATGGTCTAGTTAACGATGCGTGTGCTAACTACTTTTTCTAGCGAATACAATACTCGCTTATTGTCCAACTTTACTACCCTTCTGTGACCACTGTATCACGTGTTAATTTCTCTTTCTGCCTCTCGAGAATTTCTCACTTGTTACAAACGCGTCAATGAAACAGTCCTTTGTTAGGTGTATCTTGATAAGCCTTATCAACCTCACAGCAATGGTGCACTTCTAGAGGGCATAAATCGCTCTTAACGTAGTTGGCGAAAGTGCAGTCGGGATTTTGAAGAAAAAATGAGTATATATTTGTCTATTATTTCCACGTATTTTTAATTATATATATATATATATATATATATATACATACACATATATGTATATATATCAGCATAGATGACCCTGTGAGAAGCGGGTGAAACTCCATTGTATCAAGACTCAGTATTTAGCACAAAGCACTGATCTTCGCCAGAAATAGATCGGATTTATCTACTGAGGAAATTAATATCATAACTCACGCTAAAAAAACCTTACTAAACTTCCAAGAAGAACACTGGACAAGAAACACATATAACAACTTATTCGATATTACGATGGGATCTATGGACTCTGCTCAAGTTACAGACCTCGTTGGACTATTTCTCCTCTATAATATTCATTCCTCTTTTCCCCACCTCAAAGGTGGTCTTTATTGGGATGATTGTCTATTGTTATCTAACAATCTTAGCAATTCCAATATAGAGAAAAACAAAAAAACAAATTAGAAAATTCCTCAAGGACTACTACAACCTTAACATCACGTTTGAAAACACTTCAAAAGTAGCTAATTTCCTTGATGTTACCTTAGACCTCTCTACGAATCATTATCAACCTTACCACAAACCCAACCAGAATCTACACTATGTACATGCACGCTCTAACCACCCTGGCTCTATACTCAAAAACTTAGTATATAACATATCTCTTAGACTTTCTAAATTATCTTCCAATGAAGATATATTTTATAATAATGTACCCTTCAACAACGAGGCCTTAACTAGAAGTGGATATAAAGAAAAACATCTCATATATCCCCAACACTACTATGGACCAAAATATAAAACATAGCAAAAACTACAAACAGCAAAAAATACCATTGAAACAAATACCTATTACTACATGATCTATGACCAATGTAATCAAGTCACATATGAATACCAAGCATTCAAAATCTCATAATCTACCCAATAATAACACCAAATACAACCACGTAGTTTACCAAATTCCACAAATACGGATACTAACCATAGGAATTCTTCTAGAATACGGCACATTAATATAAGTGGTAATAAGAACTTAACTAAAAACCACAAAAGAAATATAACATGGTACAACGCACCCTTCAACCTGCAAACTATTGGACAAATCCCCCCCAAATTCTTCGAAATTCTACATAAACATTTTCCACCAAACCACAGACACCACCAAATATTTAATAGATATACTGTTAAATGTTCATACTCTACATCAAACAATCTCCAGCAAAAAATAAGCAACTACAACATTTATAAATTTAAAAATAATATGACCACACCACCACAACATAATTTAAATAGGACTGCACCTTTTAAAAGGACAAATAATACAATCCTTCAACCTGGAAAACACAACCACCCAAATCACCAACACAAGAACAACATAACACAAAATCACAATACAACCCTGGCACTAAACCACCCACAAAGTAACCTTCATTATCCCGCTAACATTAATTACAATAGGAATAGCTTAAGGATTAATGAGAATGGTATAGGTACCCCCAACAACCATCTTACGTATGGTTGTAATTGCAGAAATAGAAGCATTTGCCCCTTAAATGGCAAGTGTTTGATTAATAATGTAATATATAAATGCACTGTGTCTACTACTGACTCCAACAAAACATATTTAGGATCAACATCAAACACATTTAAGAAAAGATTAACGCACACTCTAGTTGTTTTAACAATTCTAAACTAGCTAACACCACATCTTTAGCATATATAAAGGAAAAATAGATTTCAAGCTATCGTGGAACACCATTCTACAAAGAACTCCATAATTTGGGAACAGGAGAGAATGAAGGTTATGTTCAGGGGAGATCTTGAAAATTACTAAATCTAAGGACGATTTATTGAATGAAAGACAGGAACTGATTATAGTTTGTAATCACCGTATACGAAAAACATTTAAATACTATAAACCTAATTAAATATTCTAAATAGTATCTCACTATAATTCTATGTAGCGTAACATTTGTTAGTATCCCTTTCCCCTAATTATACGAATTCATGCTTATTACTTACCTTTTAATTTTTTAGCTTCCTTAGATTTATGCGTTCATGACTAAGGGCAACAAGGTACACAACCACCCGTAATTGCATGTGTAAATATGTATCTATGTATGTATGATATGTGAATATATATATATATATATATATATATATGTGTGTGTGTGTGTGTGTGTGTGTGTGTGTGTGTGTGTGTGTGTGTGTGTGTATGTGTGTATATGCGAGTATTTGTGTATGAGTGTTGATATGTGTGTGTGTACATGTATGTGTGTGTACATACATATATATATGTGTGTATAGGTGTGTATATGGTTGTGTGCACATGTGTAGATGTATGTATATATTTGCATCTATTTATGCGTATGTATATTTTTAATTGAGTATCAATATAACTATACCTCTATCTATAATGTGGGTATATGCACTTTGTGATCTATCAAATTTATGCGCTTTCACTATGTCAACATGCATTTATCTGAGTTTGATTATTTATACATAGACATACTTGAAAGTATTTTAAGGCGTATCATACGGTCTATTATACTAAGTACAATTTACCACACCGTACTATATTGTGTTACATTATAGTGAATTGGCAGTATCGATAGAAGGTTGGAAGCCATGCTTTCTAGCATAGTAACGTCCCTTTACAGTCTGAGTTCAAATCCCGCCGAGGTTAACTTTGCCTTTCATCCTTACGGTTTCGATAAAATAAAGTACCAGTAATGTACTGGGTAATTGGTGGCCTTGTGCCTAAAGTAGAAACAATTATATTATATTACTGTATTTCCCGCCGAGGTTGACTTTGCCTTTCATCCTTACGGTTTCGATACAATAAAGTACCAGTATTGCACTGGGTAATTGCTGGCCTTGTGCCTAAAGTAGACAGAATTATATTACTGTATTTCATTATCTTATTATAATTTTCATCTTTTAATATACTATCTTTCCTAGTCATGACCTTAATTTATATTCACCTAAAAACTCCATACAACACAACTCAACATTTAATTTTTACATTCCTTTTAAATTTCACTATACCATATACATTCAACTATCAATTTGACAATCCCTTTCTTCTTAATAGATTTTTTATAGCAATTCTATTATTAACACCATTCAACCATTCCTTTCAAAGGTCATGACCTCAACTAAAGTGAATTATTTTTCATCTTAACATCATATGGAAAAAAACAATCTGATTGGTTAGTTCTTCAGCTACCTCCAAATAAGGTCATAGAACTAAACATACTACTAATTTACTACTATTTTTGAATTAAATTATTATTGCTTTTGACAACAGCTGGTGATATGCATGTAAGTAAATATTCTCCTTATCTGATATTTTGTAATTAACCTTACATAGATCGATATCGATGTATAGTTACGATGTATTATCATCACCTAGAAACGATCGTAAAGCAGTGAAGTATATTTCTCATGACTTGATTTTTTATTTCATTATTTTAACTTATATATATATATATATATATATATGAACATGTTTAAGCCGTTTCGTCGAAACGGCTTGAGCTCTGCCGTCGGGCTTAAACATTTTCCTATTACACACTCTAAGTACTGAATAATCTGGTGCGTTATGGTACATCTGGTTCCTCACTACACCTAGTTCGTTATATATATATATATACAATACACTACACCTAGTTCGTTATATATATATATATATATATATATATATATATATATATATATATATATATATATATATATATATATATATATATATATATATATATATATATATATATATATATACAATACACTCAAACATATTTTCATCTAGTGGTTATGGTACAATTATTGTATATCGATTTAAATTCTTGTTATATATATATGTTCACACACACATATATATATATGGTCTAGTCAAAAGAAATATATACATTAAAACATTAAAACATTTCTTAAAGCAAGCCTTAAACTATGTTGAAAATGAAGCTATTAAAAAAATGGTTCGCCGGTTAATGCATTGTACGAAATACATCAGCATAACAATAGGTCTATATATTCACTTTTCATTCAAGATGAGCAATGTTTTCACGTTTGGAGGCAAACCTAAGATATATAGAAGCACTTCATGTTTTGTTCTGCAAGCCTGTTTCGACATTATGCTTTTCTAAAAATAGAAGAAAAAAGTTGTTTAAAATACTCTACTTTTGACAATACACATAAAACTATTGACAATAAAACATAAATTCAATCACATATGTATCTAAGGCCCAACTCTGAGTAAAAGACATTTTCCCGACTTTCTAATGAAATATCTTATTCTATTCAATACGTAAGGCGTCATTGCATTTAAACATTTTCTCATCTTGCTTACAACTTGTTCCATATATTTGTTATTTATTTTACAAATCTTGTCTTTTATGGATAATTTCAGACTTCACGTAGAAGAAATATTTTAGAAAACGTGTGTGTATATATATATATATATATATATGTATGTATTGGAATTTCGTATTTATAAAGATATAAGGCATGTTTATAAATAAACAATCTAATGCCGTAGCTATGCAGACACATCGACGGCTAACACCATCTGGCGGTGTCCAGCAGAAGCAAGGGGAGAATCGTCGACGCATTTCGAACTGAACTGGTCTCATCAGGACGATCCCTTCGCTCTTGCAACTGCTGGACTTGAAAACAGGCTAGAATATTTAGTTTTCTCGTCTGTGTAAATGAGGTGATTAATCTCTCTATACGTTGGCTCAACTTATAATTCTATTCTATCATAAGTTCTGCTCGAAGCTAAATTCTTATTCTATATGTATGTATGTTTATAAATATATATATATATATATATATATATATATATATATATGTGTGTGTGTGTGTGTGTGTGTGTGTGTGTGTGTGTGTGTGTGTGTGTGTGTGTGTGTGTGTGTGTGTGTGTGTGTGTGTGTGTGTGTGTGTGTGTGTGTGCGCGTGCGTGTGTGTGTGTACGTGTGTGTGTGTTTGCATGTGCGTGTGTGCGTGTTTATGTGTGTATGCGCTGGTGTGGGTATACCTATGATGTCCAAATCATTTCATTTATTCCAGTATGAAATATTAATTTTCTTTTGAGGAAGCTCCAGGCAAATATGTATAGGTGATGGAAATATCATCAATTTAATCAACACCTGCATATTACTGGTATAGTGATGATAGACGAAAACGTTCCCCGTGGTATTTAAACTTAGAATGTTTCGTGACGAAACTGAATTCTGATCTTATTCTGTTTCTATAAGGCCATTGACGTGTATGTGGCTAATAAATATTTATTTTGGTTGACCACAAGTAATTACTTTATAAATGAACTTGTTGCGTCTCTTACAGATAATACGCAAGACGCAGAAGATATCTTTTGAGGAACTGAATTATGGTTGAACGAAGAATAAATTATTTATATGTTGATATTTAGTTCCAGGTCAGTCTTGATTGAGTAGACATAACGAACATACTCTAGCCGTGACCATCTTAACTCTTCAGAAGTAGTATATCACGCTACACATTAATTCATCTTTCCCTTTTTACAAGAGTCTAGGCATTTAAGTGGAACGTGACTGATATTTGTAACTGGTTGACTGATCACAAATTTTAATCTTAACCTATTCTAGCTCAAGACTATTCATAATTCTCCTACTCTTGTTGGTATTTCATGAATGTGAGAGTTTAATATTGCTGCCCTTATTTGTGTCTCCTGCCGTAATGTAGGCTCATCTAGGATCTCAGATAGTAGAATGTCCAGGTGCTTCTTGTAGATATTTACACCCACTCTATGTAGATCATAATGTTTGCTGCAAGATATAGAATACCTACGGCCTGATGATCCCCAAGCCGTTGCGGAATGTTTCCTGCAATGTCTTAGGTATCAACAACCCACAAGTCTTCTATTCTTTAAATGTGGAGGCTGAGCACTTTGAAACTATTCACGGCCGACTAGTTCGGGGATTTGTGTAACTCTTAATGCCAACGTTTGGTCCAATCACTTCCATTGGATCTCTCATTTATATAACAATGAACATCTTTCTTCCTATCTTTCTTCCTGGGAGGGGGGGGGGGCAGGATTCAGTTACTTTGAGTTCGCAATCAATCGAACACTACTAACACTACGCGGTGACTATAATGAGAGCAATAGTCCGAATAAGCGAGAAACAATTTTTGCCATAAGATCAACATAATTTCATTCTGAATAATTCCGTTCGGAACACATCCGACCACTCGTCTAAACATTGTTGCCACCTTAGTAATATTTGTATAAAACGATGTATCATTACTCATTAATTACCGAGACACGCGATTCTGGGATTGAAATCCTTCCTTTTGCACTGCGTTAGTGATTTTGGTTTTTGCTAATAGTAGTGGGTTTGAACACTTTCAGCATTACCGCGCATGTTGCTCTCTTCAGCCCACTTTCATACTAGATTTTGGTATTCATATTTCAATATTAATTACGAAACGTAATTTCTATAAGAATGCTATATATAAAAATTAATTCTTATTACAAACATGAGAATATTTGAAATGGAATTATCTGTGATAATTTAAAGATGTCCAGGGAACATTTTAATTTACAAATTATGTTTTCTTTTGATCTGGCACAAAGGCCTTTATCTAAAAATGTGGAAAAGTGGGATATTGGCGTCGTAAATGAAATGGTTTGACGTTAAGGGAATGTAGGAAATTGGTTATGGACTTAGTCGAAAGATGATTATGATTTACAATAGATCACCTACATCTTTCCGGATACTACGTATGTTTTGGGGAAGGAATACGTTATTTGGTCATAGTCGTAACTATGATTCCTCCTCTCACGGACATCACGCTGAGGCTCTCGTGCAAGCACTATATCAATCCTGTCTTAGTTTCATTGCGGTTTAGTAAGTTTCAGACGAAAAATAAATCAATAGAAAATAACGAAACTGATGCAGAATTGAGTAGGTAAATTTACATTTATATCTTATCTTCACAAAAATAGATGCAGAAATATATTTAATTGCCATTTTTATATTTCACCATAATACTCCAAGAAAATGGATGAATGTCGTATTTTACGCCTCTATTTTCCTCTGTAAAATATAGGTACGCTGTCCACGGTGGAAAATGGGTTGTAATATTTCATAAATTTAGAAATATCTCTATTATTCAGCTACGACTTTAAACACTATATTTACAATGAACGAAATCGAAGACATACATATGACAGTTATATTATTAGTAATCTATAACGTTGTTCTACTACTGTGTAGGTATCTAACGTTTTAAACCAACACTATCTTAAACCTTTTGTATGGGTGTGTGGGTTGGATGCTCACAACTGACATGGATCAAAGAATCCAGTCATTCGAACACAATTGCTTCAGAAGGTTGCCACACGGAACACAGAACAAATAGATTTGTCAGGAAAAAAATTAACAAATATGCTGACAGAAAGGAAACACTGCTTGTGCTGGTGAAAAGATTGAAGCTTGCCTGGTATGGTCAAGTATCTCACCACAACTCATTGTCAAAATCCGTCCTTAATGGTACAGTCAAGGGAGTGCGAAGAAGGGGAAAACAAAGAAAATCCTAGTTGGAGAATATCATAGATTCAACTGGTCACAACACAGCTAACCTTCTACGCATGCTGGAGAATAGCGACCAATGACAACGACTGACTGCCAAAGCGTCTAGAGTGATACCTCAAAAGATGGCTGTACCTGTTGCGGTAACATAAATGAATTAATCTTATGAGTAGAACGAAATCGTAGACAATTTGATATTCACTCGACATTTATGTTACTCAAGAAAAATATATTTGAACGTTGGTTGTTAGCCAATGAAGTACAATATTACTATGCAAGCTAACTCCAGGGTATCTAAACGATCACTCAAATTGCTAGAACGTTCTGCAAAATCCCTCTTAAACCACCTTTATCATCTCAAATGAAGAAATTTATAATGTGGACCCAGATATATAAAAGGTAATGGATTTCATTGGAAAGTAGCCCAAATTGATAATTTATTCCAAATTAAACACACGCGCGCGCACACAAAGTTTGCTTGTAGGTCAGATCTAATAAATTTAGTTGATAATTTAATATCATATTCAGTAGGATTCTTGCAATTGAAAGTAGAAATTTTAAAGTAGCAGGCACATCCCCCGCGAAAAAAAATAAGGGAAATAGCGTGCGGTCATGAAACGTAGTTTAATTTGCTACTTGTAGCCCAATTTAGCGACTCCAAACCTCATCTTAGTTTCTTAGAAGTTTCTGGGTTAGTGCCAAGGCTGGTTATCATTATTTTGCTTTTAAAGTGACGGGCATTGTAGAGCTGTCTGTAGGAAGATAACCCGCGCAAATACTAAATGATGAATACTTACTTAGTAATAAATACTTTTAATGTTTAGAATCTTCTCGTTACTTTAAAATTATTGCAAATAACACTACAGTTTACCAAAGTAGCCTATTCGTAAATTTACATCGAGTTCGCCTTGAATCCGGCGAATTAGCAGTAGCACTATAACGTCGGAATGAATCATTTGCGTTATTCATTTCGTCTCTCTGTACTGTGAGGTGAAATTTATCTTTCATGCTTTTGAGATCGATAAAAAAAATATAGCCAGGTACTGGTGTAGATTCTACTTCCATATCCTTTTTTCACTTCGTCTCTAACACTTGTCTGTAAGAAATCGGCTGTGTTTAGACTTGGAGAAGGGATGGGCTCCACCATGTTAAAAAGGTGCCGAATAATCACAGTATGTCACAACGGCGCTCCTACGACTCTATCTGGAGTTACGGAATTAAGAAGTGAGAGGAAGGTATCTGCCTACAATCAAAGTTGCTCCGGCAAAACCCATCCTATCGTTTTTACATGATTATATCTAAGCATATGTTATCCAATGTACCTTTCCATTTTTTCAGAAAGTTTGGGCTGCTATTTCTTGTAGGTGAAGTGATACAATTATTTTCCATCACGATTGGTGAACCTTTCATTATATCGGCGTCAATATAAGAAATATCGGTATCAAAAATAACCGGGATCAGCCAACTACAAACCTTGAACTTTTATTAGTATTAAAGCCTAAGAAAGACATAATTAAGCGGATCTAGAAAATGGGACCTGGAATAAAATATGTTGTACTGGACTAAATGATTTAGAGTATTTAGTTTCACTGCCCTACTTTGATCCCATCGTGGGAAAGTTGAATTTTCACACATATTTGAATTGATTAAAAGAAACATTCTTATGCAGTTCGTTTGGGTTCGTTCAATCGTTTATACTAAATTGACCTTAGCTTTTCAACGTGAAATTTGTGTATTTATATATGCGACTGGACAGACCGTGATGGCTTACATCCACTCGTATGGCAAGACTTCCGTTCATTAAGGTGTTTTGTTTAACTCGATTCTTTGCTGCGATCTTCATCGCAGCCGCGTTCTTTACAGCTACTTCATGGTTCTAGTTTCTTAAAATTTTATGAAATATTTACACACCCTACTCTCGAAATCATTTCACACACACACACACACACACGCGCGCACTTATATATATATATATATAGTAGAAAACAATCAGTGAATCTTCTTCTTCTTCTTCTTCTTCTTCTTCTTCTACTTCTTCTTAAGAAAAGAGTCAGGACACCGACGGCTGAGCTCCGGCCGTTTCGACAACTATATATATATATATACATATATATATATATATATATATATATATATATATATATATATATATATATATATATATATATATATATATATACTTCCATGACAACCTATATACAAAGATGTACACACGCATATATATATATACATATATATTCTATTAGTCTTGTACTAACAAGATATTTGTTTGCACTTAATATCTGCTGGATACATTTATTAAATGGCGCTCTGACAGAGAACGAGGAGCAAACCATTTGATATTCAACAGATGCAGCTGATGAATCGAAAAACATGCAAAAGAAAATAAAACAAAAGAAATACAAATATAAAAAAGAAGCCATAACAAAACCATGTAAATTATTGTCGAGATTCTGCATTTTGCATTTCAACTGGAGTCTTTATCAACTTATCAATGAACAGTTGCTAACTGATTATTTTCAATAGTACGAAATAACCAATCATACGGAGAAACTAATACATGGTATTTAAGGAGGCTGCTAATCAATGAAATATCAAATCAAAATAACAGGTGACTATCGGGAAAAATAAGAAAAATATGTAAAGAATGAAAGAACGAAAAGAAAATTGTAGCTAATTGCGTAAGCATTTATTCTGCGAATCAGCTCAAGGAAAAGTAATGTAAAGAGAGGTGTGTAGGGAAAATGAGAAAGATAAAGTGTTTGCGTGTGTGTATGTGTGTGAGAGAGATAGAGAGAAGGAGTGTGTGTGTGTGTGTGAAAAAGAGAGACAGAAAGAGAGACATCTGTGTGATTCGTCGATCTGTATAATAACGTTATTGAAAATATTATATCAAAAGATCAGGAAATAACAATATCTAAAATTTTCCTAAACAAAGTAGTCTGAGTATTTTATAACCTTGCAACTAATTTCATAGATTCGGATCTAGCCGTTGGTAACAATTCCTTGTGGTGAGGATTATTGTACATTGTAATTCAGTTTCCAATATTGCATTAGCATTTAAGCATAATAGAATGGATCGGCAGAATTAATAGAACGTTAGATAAACTGCCATCGCCGTATTTGTTATGGTTTTTTACATTTTGAGTTCAAATCCCGCCAAGGTCAACTTTAGCGTATATCGTCGATAAAATATAGTACCAGTCAAGTACTTAGATTGATATATAGAACTTTGCTCTTACCCAAAAATTGCTGGCCTTTTGTCTAAATTAACAATCAATATTATATAAGTGTTGAACTGTTCACTAGTTTCTGTCATTGGACATAGGTCAAGCTGGGCTATTCCTTTCACGGGTTTAGACGATCATATCAACCCATATGGGTATTTTAGTCTGGTACCCATGTTGGTATTTTAGCCTAGTTTACATTGTTTGTTGAATCATTAAGTTATGGTACACGGGATTTTTAGGCAGGTGTGAAGACACACACACATTGTAGTATCATATGTAAGCCCTACCGTCATACTAAAAGCGTTTCAATGTTTGCCGTGTTCCACTTTCACACTCTCTAAACATATATATATATATATATATATATATATATATATATATATATATATATATAAATTGGAATAAATGCTCTGAAATAGCGATATATATGTGAATATAGACATAGAATATTCGAAAATATTCTGTATGTTTATAATAAACATTTTGAAGACCTAATCGCTATAGAATAGAATACGTCACGTATTACAATTAGATTCTCGATAAAAGCAAGGGAAGTAATCTACGCGTTTCATTCTCGTTAGAAATCATCAGGACTACATATCCAGTGCTTTTATCGAGAATGACACAGCTAGAGACTTATAGAATACTTAGCTGTGTACAGGAACTGGTTTGAAAGAGCGGTTGCCGGTCCGGCAGAAATTAGAAATTGGAATAAATGCTCTGAAATAGCGATATATATGTGAATATAGACATAGAATATTCGAAAATATTCTGTATGTTTATAATAAACATTTTGAAGACCTAATCGCTATAGAATAGAATACGTCACGTATTACAATTAGATTCTCGATAAAAGCAAGGGAAGTAATCTACGCGTTTCATTCTCGTTAGAAATCATCAGGACTACATATCCAGTGCTTTTATCGAGAATGACACAGCTAGAGACTTATAGAATACTTAGCTGTGTACAGGAACTGGTTTGAAAGAGCGGTTGCCGGTCCGGCAGAAATTAGAAATTGGAATAAATGCTCTGAAATAGCGATATATATGTGAATATAGACATAGAATATTCGAAAATATTCTGTATGTTTATAATAAACATTTTGAAGACCTAATCGCTATAGAATAGAATACGTCACGTATTACAATTAGATTCTCGATAAAAGCAAGGGAAGTAATCTACGCGTTTCATTCTCGTTAGAAATCATCAGGACTACATATCCAGTGCTTTTATCGAGAATGACACAGCTAGAGACTTATAGAATACTTAGCTGTGTACAGGAACTGGTTTGAAAGAGCGGTTGCCGGTCCGGCAGAAATTAGAAATTGGAATAAATGCTCTGAAATAGCGATATATATGTGAATATAGACATAGAATATTCGAAAATATTCTGTATGTTTATAATAAACATTTTGAAGACCTAATCGCTATAGAATAGAATACGTCACGTATTACAATTAGATTCTCGATAAAAGCAAGGGAAGTAATCTACGCGTTTCATTCTCGTTAGAAATCATCAGGACTACATATCCAGTGCTTTTATCGAGAATGACACAGCTAGAGACTTATAGAATACTTAGCTGTGTACAGGAACTGGTTTGAAAGAGCGGTTGCCGGTCCGGCAGAAATTAGAAATTGGAATAAATGCTCTGAAATAGCGATATATATGTGAATATAGACATAGAATATTCGAAAATATTCTGTATGTTTATAATAAACATTTTGAAGACCTAATCGCTATAGAATAGAATACGTCACGTATTACAATTAGATTCTCGATAAAAGCAAGGGAAGTAATCTACGCGTTTCATTCTCGTTAGAAATCATCAGGACTACATATCCAGTGCTTTTATCGAGAATGACACAGCTAGAGACTTATAGAATACTTAGCTGTGTACAGGAACTGGTTTGAAAGAGCGGTTGCCGGTCCGGCAGAAATTAGAAATTGGAATAAATGCTCTGAAATAGCGATATATATGTGAATATAGACATAGAATATTCGAAAATATTCTGTATGTTTATAATAAACATTTTGAAGACCTAATCGCTATAGAATAGAATACGTCACGTATTACAATTAGATTCTCGATAAAAGCAAGGGAAGTAATCTACGCGTTTCATTCTCGTTAGAAATCATCAGGACTACATATCCAGTGCTTTTATCGAGAATGACACAGCTAGAGACTTATAGAATACTTAGCTGTGTACAGGAACTGGTTTGAAAGAGCGGTTGCCGGTCCGGCAGAAATTAGAAATTGGAATAAATGCTCTGAAATAGCGATATATATGTGAATATAGACATAGAATATTCGAAAATATTCTGTATGTTTATAATAAACATTTTGAAGACCTAATCGCTATAGAATAGAATACGTCACGTATTACAATTAGATTCTCGATAAAAGCAAGGGAAGTAATCTACGCGTTTCATTCTCGTTAGAAATCATCAGGACTACATATCCAGTGCTTTTATCGAGAATGACACAGCTAGAGACTTATAGAATACTTAGCTGTGTACAGGAACTGGTTTGAAAGAGCGGTTGCCGGTCCGGCAGAAATTAGAAATTGGAATAAATGCTCTGAAATAGCGATATATATGTGAATATAGACATAGAATATTCGAAAATATTCTGTATGTTTATAATAAACATTTTGAAGACCTAATCGCTATAGAATAGAATACGTCACGTATTACAATTAGATTCTCGATAAAAGCAAGGGAAGTAATCTACGCGTTTCATTCTCGTTAGAAATCATCAGGACTACATATCCAGTGCTTTTATCGAGAATGACACAGCTAGAGACTTATAGAATACTTAGCTGTGTACAGGAACTG
>OZ024740.1:384925914-384945914 GCA_964016885.1 Eledone cirrhosa | reverse complement strand
ATAAACCGACATCCATTTACAGTATGTTAATGCAGAAAGTACTATAGTATAAAACCTAGCAACAATATATTAGCTTTACTTTACACTCGACGATAACAGCAAGTACAGAAAACAATATCGGAAAGAGCCAAAGGGGAAGACTTTACTAAAAATAGCAGCCAAATTTCATTTAAAGGCACATAGGATAAAGTAATACTAGATACACTATGTCTGAAGACTAAATGGAATATTGATTAAAACTCAGCCGGGATTAAATTATAAGAGCCTTAGAGCCTCCTATAATTTATATATATCTGAAGCCTGAAATATCGTAATATTTATAAGTTTAAAGGGTAGTGGAGTGGTAAAAACACCAAGTCTCTGAATAAGGTGCTATGCAAAATACTGTATAGTTAACGCATTTTTATCACCAGGATTCATTTCTTTGACTTATCCGTAGAACAAATGAAATAAATATTTGGAAGTCGATTACATTGGATACAGTGGTTTGGCATAAATGTTTGACCTAGTGCGGTGTGAAAACCCAATCTCAAGTTAATGCAGAAAAGCTGAATTCCGGATGAAAAGCTTCACATTATTTAGTGTTGTCATTCTACGGTATGAGTTCAAATCCTTTCACCGTAGACGTATATTGTTTTCTTTCGATGTCATTAAATAATGTTGCAGGTATCTTAGCAGTCGATTCAATCGAATATATATATTACCGTAGATTTACTTGTCATTGTATCAATGTAAGCAAAGGATTAATTACACACACGGACTCACGCATACATCACCCACACACGCTCTCTCTCTTTCTCTTTCACACAAACACAAGTATACATACGTACATGAATAAAGAGCTCCTTATGGAAGCATAAGGATGTGGACACACACAAAACTCGGGACTGATACCATAATCAATTCTCCACTGTGTCAAATGTTTGGTCATGTTGGTCGACTTTACTTTTCATCTATTTTCGATGTTAAATAAAATAATTACCAGTCTTCTCCACAAAATATGCTGCCATTTCGCGTTGGAGAGATTTATATTTCATTTGTAATATGTAAAGCGGCTAACAACAGCAATACTTATACAACATTATATGGTGAGAAGCAGTTGGCAATGTTATCAGACAGTCTTTCTTATCCTGTTACAAAGGTAGTTTTAATACAGCTGCGTATTTGACAAAATGACAGCTTTTTTAATAAACAGAGATTAAACACAGACATACTAAACAAGACTGAACAGTATGTCTGCATACCTGGTCGAGTCAGTTGGTATCTAGTTCAATCACATTGCGTCCCCCTTAGGCAAGAGCATTCGACGCTAGCCTTGAAACTAAAAGATATTAGATGGAAACTATGCAGAAACCTCTCTGTTGTATACATACATACATACGTACATACATATATATGTGTGTGTGTGTGTGCGTGTATATATATATATATATATATATATATATATATATATATATATATATATATATATATATATATATATATATATATATATATATATATAAATATATATATATATATATATAGTTAATAAATGAAACAAAATAAAACACAGGATGCAAAATTACACAGTTATAATAGGTTCACGCTTGGAGGAAGTGATATATATATATAAATAGATGTATATATAAATATATGCATATACATGCACACATACGCACTCACACATACGCACGCACACATCCAAATATACACGCACACATACACACACCCATACGCGCACACGCACACATGCACACGCACACACGCACACACACATACACACACACATATATATATATACACACGTATGTGCGTTAGAGTGTCTGTTTATCTATGATGTGTAACTCTGTGGCTTTACAAAAAGAAAACGATAAAACAACCAGTGCACATGAAATGATAAGCACAAGGCTCAATATGATCGGTTAACCCGCATTAAGGTTATACACCAGCGTGGTCGCAACCAGTAAAAGAATAACAGGATAAAATCATAAATGAATAAATCATGTCACTAATTAACTAATTAATTGACTAAACACCCGCCATAAATTAACCAAGCTATCAGATAATTATAAACAAAAGAGGAGTATATCGGTGAGTTGTAACATTGTAAATAGGCTAACGTTTTAGGTAATGCCACACTTCGGTGAAGCAGAAATATATTTGTTCTCGCCAAAAGATTTTCTGGAACGTTAGTCATCGCTACTACTCTCTGGAAGGCACCGACGACATCTTTGCTGTATACGTCTTAAAGCGATTCACGCCGATGCAAAACATCACTGGCCTACGCACTCTAGAGACATACATCGTTTAAACACTTGCCTTGTTTAATTTAGAAGCCAAGTAATTAACATTCATTGCTTTGAATTGAAGTCAAAGCTAATTTGATAGTAGTAATAGTAGCAGCAGTAGTAGTAGTAGTGGTAGTATTAGTAGCAGCAGCAATAGAAGCAGTAGTAGTAGGAATAGCATCAACATCATCAAGGCTTTCTTCACGAATGAAGATTAAGAAAAACCTTGGCCCACGTTGACTGCAGAAACACACGTGGCTGTTCAGGCCAATGCGACACAGGTAAGCAAGGCCGCAGCGGTTGAAGCTTTTGAAGACTTGGTCTTGTCGTTATTTCTCATGCACCTGTTGTCCGCAAGGTTGATCCTGCATGTGTTTTCAAAAGAGGAGAAGACCTGCTTGATGTTGAGACGCCAGGGGTCACGGTTCTCAGATAATGTGGATCACCAGCAATGTTCAATATAGGTCTTTATTCGATGATGATTAAACTGTCTGTCATCAAGACGGTATCTAACGTAGACACCGTCCTCGTAATCAAAATATTCTGTGGCCTGATTGAGTATAATGGTGAAGAAGATGGTGATGAGGGCCGGTGCCAGGACGCAACCCTGCCTCACTCTATTGATGGTCTAGAAGGCCTCTGAGATGACACTGTCGAGTCTTATTTAGCCACACTGGTCTTTCTAGACTCCTCTCCGAGTAGAGCCTGTAGAGCTGTCCCTAGAGAAGGTTGCTTAGTCATTCAGAGTGGGCCGAACGATGTTGTCGTCTCCGGATCAACATCAGACGAGCAAAATCCTGAAACGCCTGCAATGCTGGGTTGAGATTATGCTTCCTGTGATATCATACATCTGCCAATTTTCGCCCCTTTCCCATTGCTACAGGGCTTTGAGTGGTTGGTTGTCACGAACATGTTTTTTTTAGCCTGCGCATTGGAGCGTTTAGCTGAAGTGAAGACTGCACTGAGTTGACACTACACTTTACATCTGTTGTTCTTCTGTCATGGAGAAGCAAGCTGGGGCCGTGACAGCGAGGTAATTGGGTCGGAGGTTTTACATCAGAGTGTCCTACTTCAAGCTTCGGGCTCAAAACCTCTTCAGTGTCACAGGGGCAGTTACCCAGGCGTCGCTGCTGGGTGCTACAAAACATGTCGAAAGATGTGATTGACTAAAAATCAATATTCTTAAAGTATTAGTTCTGCCTAATCTTCTCGATGCATCTGAGCCATACACTACCACAAAGACATTGGAGAAGAACATTAATGTCTTTCAAACTCACTGCTTGAGGAACATACTTAACATCAGGAGAACAACCCCTATATATATGAGCAAACAAGCATCTTTCACTAGTTAACACAGTCATCTACCGGCAGTTATCGTTCATTCGAAATTCTATTATACGATACGAGGAATATCTAATCCAGTAATACGGTCTGTGCGTCCCATAACATAGACAAAGAAGTAGAGCAGGTAGAAACCAACCTGTGTAAAAATATTGGTTGACGCTTCTGGATGTGCAACTTGACGAGAATGAAATATCCAAAGCTGCCAGGGACATGATGAAACTGAGAAACATGGTGTTATATTACTAAGGCCACCTTTCGTTACTCCACACCAGGAACCGACATAGATGTGTCTATTGATTCGACCGGATTTATTGCTGGTTTTTATTTAATAAGGCAATCAGCGCAGCAATCAGACAGTCAAAGATTGAATCAATTCCAATACTTGATTGAGCATTGTTTTAAATTCACCTCGAAAGTATAAAAGGCAAAGTTTATTTCGACTGGATTTGAACTTAGAGCACTGATAACAGGAACGAATACTGCAAAGCATACAATCCGACGTTCTAACGACTCTGCCAATTTGCTGACTTGGCGCATAAACTATATACGTGTATTAAAGCAAATTCTTTATGGTGGGCTTGCTGTAGGGAAGAACAAGTTGGTAATCAGAACATGGGTAGCTTGAAATAGCATTGAGAGGCATGAGTTTGTTATGTAAATCTGAGAATGATTTGCTGAGAGAGGGACTCTATAGTATACGGAAAAGATCCCCCCCCCCCCCCCCCCAAAGAGCAGCGGAAACGAAACCTGAGCTCTAGAAAGCACAACCAGTCGATTGTTATTCCCGTATTAGAATCGGAAACAACGGTAACTTAAAGACATATAAAATATATTCAATCATTTAGCGAACGACATGGTCTTCATTAATTATCAATGAATGAAATCACTTTATAGCGTATGATAGCTTGCTATGGAAGGATTTAGTGGTCTAGACTGGGTAGTCATAGTCAGTGGCGGACTGGGTCTAGAATTATTGGTTGCTAGGAGATGAAGGAGCTCCACCTACATATAGAATGCTAGCATTGGTCCCTAAAATATTACAGTGGGCCTTGCAATGCTACTGTGGGCTCCTGCAATGCTACTGTAGGCCCCCTGGGTCCCACTTGCCATCGGGCAACCTGGCAACCTTGCCAGTCCGCCACCGTATATATGTATATATATTATTTGTTTGTTAAAATAATCAAATTAAAATAATTCAACAGTTAAACACACAGAGGAAGGTTGTTACCAAAGAGCCAGAAGATTGACTAATAGCTCTAGGAAAGACATGGACGACGCCACACCGTTTTAACTTTGATTTTGAAAGTAGGTTTATAATTATTAATTTTCATCATTCTTTTTTATCTGTCTCGGTGGCCTAGTTGGAGGAATCACAGACGGGGGTGATTCTGGTCTGGGGTTCGATCCTGGTCGGGAGTAGTTTTTTTTCTATGGTATGTAAAATAAAAACTGTAAAAGTTTACATGTACCTCTTGACCAGGATTGAACTCAAGGGCTAGATCTTTACCGTCTCTAGTACCTACCGCTATGCCACGGAGACAATTAAGAAAATCTGATAAAAATTCCTACTTATAAACCTACTTGAAAATTTGCAAAACAAAATGATGTGGTGTCGTTCATTTCTTTCTTAATGTTATGCTCCTACTTCAGGTCGACTTTTAAATCATTAGGGTGTTCCATAAGCTTTCTTTCTCTTAGACTTCAGGTATTTTATGAAAGCTAAGTATTGGCCCCTAAAATACTACAGTGGGCCCACTTGCCATTGGGCAACATGGCCATTCGACCACTGGTCATAGTCCATGATGAAACTAATATAATACTTTATGATTTAGGCGCAAGGTCAACATATTTATGGGAAGGACAAAGTTCATTGAATCAATCCAAGTACTTGTCTGTTAATAATTTTATCGACCTCCGAAAGATAGATTTGAACTCAGTATGTAAAGATCCAGAATGGTATTATATTTAGATCCCAATGGTATTATATTTAGTACTCAACCAATTCTGGCAATCAACTACCCTCATATTGCTTGTACATCATTGCTATTACTTATTTCTATTAGACAAAGGTGATATCCATGTTTGATCTAAGTATGTTTATTTGACGTTTTGCTTTCTTTACTCAGCGTGTTGTAAATGTTGTGGAGCCGTTAAATGTAACACCTACTAGTGTGTTTGTCTTATGTATGTATATGTGTGTGTGGGTGTGTGTGTGGGGGGGGGGAGTCATATGTGTGACATCTATATGGTGTTGTTTAACCAAGGTCTTGTGTAATCGAACAGGTCTATGATGAATGCAATGCCTGACGTAGCCAATCACATATACTTCTCTTATATAAAACTATAGTATTTAGTTGTAAGGAATTTAACTGCTATTTCTAGCATGTCGAGGCTGTGTGCAGGCTTAGATAATGTGTGGGTAGGTCATGGACTTATAGGCTGAAATGTGTTGGGGAATGAACGGGTCGCTTTGGTAATTCCATCAAAGAACTGTAATTTATATGCTGGCAAAATTTAGATATATATCGAAATAGAATTATCACTCCGTCGCTTTCAAGTCTTTTGTTCATGGATTAACCCAATCCGTTAGCATTGTTAGCATGTACGGTGCTGGTAATATTTAGTTCCATCCATCTACGTTCTGTGTTTATATCTATTGGGGGATAATTTGTCTTTCCGTATTTGTGGCTTGTTCGTAAATATATTCAAGAAGGTTCATTTCGCCTAATCAATTTACAGCTGACTGGCAATATAAGAAATCGTTCGTACTATTGTAGAAACGAAAGTGTTGTGATTGAAACTGTTGCTTTCTGACTTGAGATATCAGTGGTGTCAGTAATAAGTACCAATGGTATACTGGGACAAGCTTTATTAAATATCCTCCTGAAAAGGGATTGTTTTTAATTTAGGCACGAAGCTAACAATCCTGGGGAATGAGAAAGTCGATTATAGCACCTCCAGTAATTTACTGGTAATTTTATTTGTTCAACTTTGGAAGGATGCTCGATGAAATAAAGTGCCAGTATAGTATTGGTGCTGATTTAATCAACTTTGGCCTTCGCTCAAATTTGCTGGTTTGGTGCCTAAATTAAAAATCAACATTAGTATAGAATGACAGAGATAAGAGGACACCGATTTAAGTATCTAACGTTTTATGCATTTATATCGAATTTTGATGGATGCGACTTACTTCTCATCCTCTTGTGAGTCGATAGCATAATTAGAAATAGCGTATTAAACTGGCATTATACATAAAGGAAATTAAATAACTACAATCTAAATCAAAAAGAGCTGAGCTTACAGGGTACTTCTATTCTATAATGATCACTATTTGATATTTGTTTTTAATATAGGCTTATGGTCTTACAGTATGAAAGGGTTGAGTATAATCGATTATACTGACACCAGTATTTAACTGTTATTTTATTAACCACGAATGATGAAGTTAACAAAGTATATAACATTAATTTCCAATTGAGGCAAAAGGCCAGCAAATTAGGGAGGAGGGCACAGTTGATTAAATCAATTCCAATATTTGACTGGTACTTCATCTTATTGAACCCGGAAAAATGCAAAATTGACCACGGCGAGATACGAACTCAGAATGTAAAACTACCGCAATGATATCTATCCGACGTTCCAGCAATTCTGAAAATCAACTATCCTAACAAAGTATTCTGTTAACCCCACCCCCACACTCTTTATCCAATATATTCAGTCAGCAAAAGTTATTATTTTCATTGTATGCATTCGTGAACAACAGCCTCGTTGGACATTTGATTTCAAAAGAGGTATCCAATCGTTTAGTAATTGCTTTTTATTCTGCTTTATCGTCAACTCACCGATTGTTTGGGTGTCCACAGTGGTATCTCAGAAACTACTTAAGTTAGGCAATCCAAATAATTTTATGAATGATTATTATGTAAAATAAATATTTGTTTTTGCTCTCTAAAATTTTGTTTTACATCAAGTTATTTACAGGCTAAGTGATTTAGAAGTTATTAAAAAATAATGCAATAGGAAAACTTTCACATACATAGGTTAATGGAAGTATAGTTTCTTCCAGGCATTAGAAACTATAAGAGTTAGTAGTGCAACATACTTGTACCTTTAATAGTTAGTACTGTAATATATTGTTGGATACCATAATTAGTGGAGCTAAATGTATTTCAATATTGCCTACTTATGTACATAGCACGATGTTTTTATTATTCTCACTCATTAACGTTTTGCTAATATTGGTTTGAATAGTTTTTTCTGATTATGTACGGAGGCAACTACGGTTGTGTAGATGAAATGATTACTTCGTAAACATGTGGTTCGGGGTTCGACCCAACTTTATGGTACTTTGGTTAGGTTTCTTCGAGCATTGCCACGGACTGATCAATCAAGTGTGACTGAAATTTGCTTGACGGGAACTATGCGGAAGACATTTGTATGTATAAATCTATCTATCCCCTCTCTCTCTATATATATATATACAATGATATTAAATAAATGGAAACTATATTTATGAAACCATATTTATTTTATAATAAATTATATAAATTACACAAGTATCGAAGTTATTTTCAAATCATTTTATCGCTGACAATTGTTTCTTCCAAACTTTAGTTCGGAGCCATTGGAGCATTATCAATGTTTATACATATAATTAACCTCCTATTCAATAATTAACATATAATTAACCTCCTATTTATTTTATTATATATATTATATATATTTCACGGGTACCAATACAACATTGGTACGCTTTCATCAGATAAAATACAAAGTTTGTTTTATAAATAGAGACATACCCATGAAAATCATACCTTATCGGTTTGAAATTCACTGGATAGTGGAAATATATTAGGGATTATTCAAACTTATGTGTGAATATGCAAATGAATATGTAAATAATTGAAAAACAAGCGTTTATTTAAACGACACTGGAGAAGAGAGAGAGAGAGAGAGAGAAGATATAATGGGAGAAAGATAAAAAATAGTACAAGAGAGAGAAGAAATAAACAAGAGAGGATGAATATAACTCATATAACGTTAATTTGGGGGAAATATATTCTAAGTATATATGTTAATAGTACGTGTATTTACGATTATTAGATGTTTAAAATTCGTTTATAATATAATATTTTCTGTTATAAGTAGATAAATAAATAAACAAACAAATACATCAATAAATAAATAGATAAAAAAATAGATGGGTATATCATGTTATAGATAATTGTTTTAATGAGTTATGAGGGATATTGGTTTTGTATTTAATGTAAGTAAATATTAAGTTAAATTAAATTAAATTAACTGAGTTAATAAGAATATTTATATTTATATATTTTAAAATGGGGAGATACGGAAAAATAATTAAAAAAGATTTCTCAAATTTCTAATATTTTTTCAATATTTTTTATTAGATTTATGACCACTAACTGATTCTGGCTAAATATAACTTAATATGACTAAATAGTCTCATACTAACGAATAAATAAATCGAACTGGGGTTTTTCCGTATATTCCCATTTTAAAATATATAAATATAAATATTCTTATTAACTCAGTTAATTTAATTTAATTTAACTTAATATTTACTTACATTAAATACAAAACCAATATCCCTCATAACTCATTAAAACAATTATCTATATATACCTATCTATTTATTTATTTATTTCTTTATTTATCTACTTATAACAGAAAATATATTATAAACGAATTTTAAACAACTAATAATCGTAAATACACGTACTATTAAGATATATACTTAGAATATATTTCCCCCTAATTAACGTTATATGAGTTTTTATTCATCCTCTCTTGTTTATTTCTTCTCTCTCTCGTACTATTTTTTATCTTTCTCCCATTATATCTTCTCTCTCTCTTTCTCCAGTGTCGTTTAAATAAACGATTGTTTTTCAATTATTTACATATTCATTTGCATATTCACACATAAGTTTGAATAATCCCTAATATATTTCCACTATCCAGTAGTGAATTTCAAACCGATAAGGTATGATTTTCATGGGTATGTCTCTATTTATAAAACAAACTTTGTATTTTATCTGATGAAAGCGTACCAATGTTGTCTTGGTACCCTTGAAATAGATATAATAAAATAAATATGGTTTTATAAATATAGGTTCCATTTATTTAATATCATTGAATATTTACTCCAGTAATTTGTTGAGTGCTCTAAATCAGTTATAAACATCTATATTTGTCGGACTTCCAACAAATTAAATACCCCTTCTACTTATATATCTATATATAATAAATATCAGTCAATCAATCCATCTATCAAACAATCATTCTATCTATCTTTCTTTCTACCTAGCTTCCTGTCTATCTATCAGCCAGCTTTGTGTATGTGTGTGTGTATGTTTGTTTTTGTGCCTGTGTATGTATATATATATATATATATGAATTATAAGAATCAAAGAACTGTTCAAAACATTTTTATGCTTACAACTGTTTCCTCCAAACCGAGGTTTGGATTCTTCGGAGCAATTTATTATTGAATGAACACTTATATTGTGTTCATTCAATAATAAATTGCTCCGAAGAATCCAAACCTCGGTTTGGAGGAAACAGTTGTAAGCATAACAATGTTTTGAACAGTTCTTTGATTCTTATAATTCATATAACTGCTCTGTAAATCATCTGATGTTATTACATTGAGCTATTTAACTTACTGGTAATAAGGTAGTAATATATTACTGCCTACCACTATTTAGGGTTTATAAAAATATATATAACTGCAAAAGGTTTTTGTATTTGCATAACCATAAATAGTATAATTAATACTATATATATATATATATATATATATATGTGTGTGTGTGTGTGTATTACCGTTGAATGGAGACTAGTACTTTCGGGCAGGAATACTCTGCATTATTTATGTTTAATAGGGAAGTGGATTGGCAGTATCAGTAGCAGGTCGGACGCCATATTTTGCAGGATAGAGGTTCGTCCCTTTATGGTCTGAGTTCAAATCCCGCCGAGGTTAACTTTCCCTTTCATCCTTACGGGGTCAATAAAATAAAGTGCCAGTAATGCACTGGGATAATTGCTGGCCTTGTGCCAAAATTGTAGAACAATTATTTGTGTTCAATTGAATTCTCTTCTTTTCACTATAATTTTCACTTTGCATTTCGTATCTTACAAGCTCGAGCAAATAAGTAGCAGTCAAATTACTTGGTCAGATAATATCTGACTACAAACTTTGAAAGCAGTAGCCGTTCATGTACATATAAAATAACAATATCTTAAACTAAATAAAAGAAGAAGAAAATAATCAACATAATGTATTGGGCATTGTTTTACTTACATTGGTTTATTTTTGACTAAAACATAAAGAATCTGTATAAAAAAAAAAGAAGTACATTAGGATGCCCATCCTTTCCGTGGACATTGAACATGTAAGTGAAGCAAAATTGCTTGAAGTGGTGATTAAAAGTATATAAAGACTTAGAGTGTCTTTGAAGAAATAATTATTGATTTCTTCCGCTAGCTGATATAAGTTGTTATCGATTAATCGGAGTTGCAATATTACTTGAACTCATATTATCAACCTTGGGGCATTCATGAGGCAGTGCTGTTGTAGCTAGACAGATCTATAATCAACCTTTTGCAACCGTACCCACCCCATCTTTATTTTCAAACAGACAAAATATGTCCAATTCGTCCCGTCAAAAGCAGATTGTGATTTAAGGGCAATTTAACAGGGTGATACAAGCATCACAAATAATCAAGTAGAACTTATCTTTGTATAGACTAGTGGTATTTGAACACAAACATAAAGAAAGGCGAAACTAAACACTATATGAAATCTCTGCCAACTCCACAATTCTGAACCAAGTAACTAACATTAGCTAACAGGTAACTAAGACTTACACAACAGGTAACTCACAAATTATGCATTGTTTCCATCCGATGCAAACCACTCCTACGGCAAGCCTTTCTTCTATCATCAACGTCTGTGGAATATTGCCAAAATTATTTCAACACATTCGTGTTTCACGAAGACCTGTTCAAAATTTATTAAACATAAACTTCTTTAGGTCTCTCTGTCTCTCTCCCTATATATATATATATATAAAGTATATGTATACATATATATATATACAGACACATGCATACATAAGCATCACATATACACATACACACATAAATATATATATATATATGTAAGCGTGTATACAAACATATATGCATACACCCATGCATACATACATATGTATCACTATAAACCACCAACCTAGCTATCTGCCTCCCTACCGACCGACATAGCAACATATAATCAAATATAACATACAAATATATACATATACACGAATCCGTACCGACATAAATACATTCAATCATAATTATATATTTATATATGTACGTCTCTATGTATGTATATCGAATAATTTCCAATATTTCGTCATACTAGCTCGATAACAAAGAACTCATCAATATCGAAACAGATTACCACAAGTTCCTATAGAGGGTAAGGTTTGGGTTGGACAAAACAAAACAATAACAACCAAATTTGTAATATGTTTTGATATATTGTATTACTATTTTTCATTTAGTATATATCATTATTTGGGGTGGACACACACAAACACACACACACACATGCATATATATACATATATACATACATACACATACATACATATATACATACACATGAATACATATATACATACGCATGCATACATACATATATATAAATATATGCAAACAATTTATATATTCTATTTGTAGAATTTATTTGTCACATTATTGTATTAATTTTACTATTATTGCTAGTATTTTTTTCGATTGTTGTTATTGTTGTTGTTATTATTATTAATATTATTAATGTTGTTGTTATAAAATAAAATAACAGAAAATAACAACAAAGTCGCTTTCATTTGTTCATTTTCGATTTGTTCTATTTTCCTGTTTATTATATTAATTTTATCTTCACATTTATTATACCAATTTTATTTATTTAAATATATATATATATATGAAGAGTATATGTATGTACATAGCTGTATGAGTGTGGATATGTATAACTATGTACGTTTCACAACAAACAACTAATATATATATATATATATATATATATATATATATATATATATATATATATATATATATATATATATATATATTATATATATCAATGTATTCGTTTCGATTTTTCCGTTTGACTAGAGTTAAGGGAATTAAGGAAAAAGTCATCGAAATGATTTATATGTCTATGTGTGCGTGATTGTGCGTGATCGTTACACATATGCGTATATGTATGTATATATATATATATATATATATATATATATATATATATATATATATATATATATATATATATATATATATATATATATATATTATATATATATACCGCTTTAGTCATATGACTTCGGCCTTGCTTGGACACAGTCTTGAACGGATTTTGTTGTTAATTTCGAACCCACCAACTGGGTACTTACTTTATCGATTTCCTAATGTCTAACCGCAAGATCACGAGATATAAACAAATATTACATATAAATATATATATATATATGGCCACATTAACACAGTGGCTTTCCACGCATTTTTCATATTTATATTATTTCACTCACAAGCCATTGATTTTTCAGGGGTTATTGTAGAAGTCACTTGCCGAGGTACCACATAGTATGGCTTAACCGAAAAGCCACGTGGTTGTGAAACAAAGCCCTTAACCAGCGGCTATGTTTACGCTGCTATTCGGTGATGTCAAGCTACATATATATATATATATATATAAGTACATGTGTGTGTTTGTATGTGTGTGTGTGTGTGTGTAAGTGGTTCACAGAACAGAGATGTGCGGTTCACCATGGTCTGTCGGTTATGGAGCAGATAAAACGTACCGCGCAACGACCGTTTAAACACACACACACACGCGCGCACCCCCCACCTCCACACACACATATATATATATATATATATATCACGATAAATTAACGGAGCCATAGGCCCTCGCCATTCCCTGTAAACAATGTGCTCAAAGGAGAAGAAATCCTGAGCTCTTTAAAATACAACATGTTGAAAAGGTAACACACCATAGTTACCTTTTCAACATATTGTATATATATATATGTATATATATATGTGTATTCATTTGTATATATATATGTGTATATATACATGTATATATACATGTATATATAAAGTGAAATGACAGGAGGCCAAATATGTTGAATTTCCTTAATTATTTATTTCTGCAAACACTGAATATGTCAGTGGCCAGGTTGCATAAGAACCCAGCTTTTACCACATGTAGAGCGTACTTCATTTTTAAACATGTATGTGTGTATATGTGTACATTTAGTAGTGTATGTATGTAAGTATTTGTATGAGTGGCAGTATGTATGTATGTGTAAGTCTGTGTATATTTGAGTATATATGTATGTGTATATGTATGTATGTGCGTATGTGTGTATATGTATATATGTATATATATATAAAATAAAATAAATAAGTCAAATGTTTAAAATGTGGCCTCACTTATTACTGCTATATATATTTCGGTGACAGTCATCATTGGCTGTGCCCTCTTCAGGCAGTCCGAATTAGTGTGGTATAGACGAGTACACATGTTGTTGAGGTGTATAACTTTGTCAATACTCTGATATGCCCAGTTCCTGGTTGGGTTGTTATTTCACTGAGGAACTGGAATCATATCTATATATACATATAACATATATATTTATATAACAAAGGAATTGTGGTAAGGAACAAGATGGTCCATAACGCGCCAGAGTACTCAATACTTAGGGTAGTAGAGTGGGAAATAGGAAAAAGTAAGACCCCGACGGCAGAGATCAAGCTGTTTCTGGACGTCCAGAAATAGCCGTCGAAACGGCTTGAGCTCTGCCGTCGGAGTCATACTTTTTCATATATATATATATATATATATATATATATATATATATATATATATATATATATATATATATATATATATGTATGTATATGCGTATATGTGTATTTATATATATATGTGTGTATGTGTGTATTTTTATGTATGTATGTATATATATATACATATGTGTATACGTGTGCATATATGTATGTATATGTGTACGTGTGTGTGTGTGTATGTATGTATATATATATATAGACAAATATACTTATATATATATATATATATATATATATATATATGTGTGTGTATATATATATATATATATATATATATATAGATATATATATGTGTGTGTGTGTATATATATATATGTATATATCTGTGTGTATATATATGTATATGTGTATATATATATATGTATGTTTGTTGTGTGTGTATATTTTTATTTGGGTATATGTCTATGTGTACGCATGTATATGTATGTATGTACGTGTATGCGTGTATATATATATATGCCTGTGTGTGTGTATATGTGTGTATTTGTGTATATATATGTGTATATATGTGTGTATATATATATATGTGTATGAGTATATATATATATATATATATATATATATGTATGTGTGTGCCTGTGTGCGTGTGTGTATGTGTGTGTGTGTGCATATACATACATACTTATGTATACGTTTGTAAATATAAACATACCTAAATAAATACATTTATACTCATGTGCTTATGTATATATGCATTTATACATATATATATATATGTATGTATGTGTATATGTGTGTATGAATATATGTATATATATATATATATATATATATATATATATATATATATATATATTCATACACACACACATATACATATATATATATATATATATAATAATAATATATATATATATAGTCGAGTCTGTATGCGCACACAATCATTCACAGTAATGTTCAGTGAATATGAATGAAAGCAGTCTTTATGCTGTCTTTGGACCTCTCTAGAGATAAATAACATAAATCGTCGAAATTGCTGTCCATCATGTTAAAGTCTAACTTCCCGACTTATCAACTATCTAATGTTAAGCATAGGAATTATGAAAATTCTCCTCTATTTACACAAATGATACTGTGTCTGATAGTCCCATGTTGAATGTTTGTAAAATGAAAACACACATGCTAGCTATATATCTATACGTGATTATCCTAGTATGTGTTTATGTTAGAGTACATATATTTGTTTAGAATTAGTTTCAGAGTATTACGTTACAGTATGTTTTAGATAATGTAGTAGAAATTGTATTGTATGTATCTGTGTGTATATATATATATACATATAATTATCCAGACATTCAGACACACACAAACTCTCTCTCTCTCTCTCTCTCTCTCTCTCTCTCTCTCTCTCTCTCTCTCTCTCTCTCTCTCTCTCTCTCTCTCTCTCTCTCTCCCTTTCTCTCTCTCTCTCTCTCTCTCTCTCTCTCTCTCTCTCTCTCTCTCTCTCTCTCTATCTATCTATCTATCTCCTTCTCTCTCGCACGCAAACACATATACATATGCACACACACGTATATATATATATATATATCCATATATAACACAGGCGTATATTGAATAATATACAATGCTTTTATATATAGTAAACATACATAGCCTCAGTGTAATCAAATCTTAACTGCCTCAGTCAACGTGTGAGAACCTCAAATACTAGTATTTCAGGATCGTAAATCCATTATCAGTGACGTTTACTCACGCAATACAGAAGTATGCGACCTAACACTTCTTATACATAGATTTCGCAAATAATTCATACTTCTTGATGGCATATTTGCATATAGTACGAGCTTGTTTAAGAATAGAAGCGTACATAGTTCCGTATAATGTTTGAAAATACAATATACATACAAACTTTCGCTGTGAGTATTTTAAGCAGTCATCATATCATAGATACCTTAGCAGCCGTGTGAGAATCCCAAAGATCAACCTTTCAGGATTATGTATGATCGTAGTTCAAAATTCTCAATTTTTCGTAAACGTAATGTACGGTTCCATACCCGGTATATATATATATACAAAGTGTTAAAACGATAACATTTTAGTTTAGAACATTTATTTGCTGACAATTGTTTCTTCCAGAGGGAAGTCTGGAATCATCAGAGCATAGGGAATGTCGAAGCATGTGACTAAAATCCTAGTCATTCAGAACATTTAGGGTACATAATTGTTATTAGTGTCATAGATATCATGTGGAGAGTCAGGAGTTAACAAGGTGTTATGGTTGAGAGAACACAATTACAGGCACCACTTATAATACAGTTATAATACAGTTGAAATAATCATATTTCGCGTTGGATGTTAAACCATGTTATAAGTGTATAACTTATAACATGCTTTAACATTCCACACGAAATATGTTTATTTCAACTGTATTATAACTCTTTCCTCACACATGCCTTATTGACTGTATTGACAACTGCATTATACACCCATAACATCAACTGTTCTTCAATGTTAAGATATCTTATATCTTATAACTTATGTCTATCCTATCCCACATTTTTCCATGTTTATAACTTTTTTTTGTCTGTATCTTTTGCTTATACCTCCTACACTTTCCACCAGTGCTGCTGTAATTGTGTTCTCTCAAGCATAACACCTTGTTAACTCCTGACTCATTACCATCACTATTATCAGCTACCAAGTTCACAAATTTCAAACCCACATGATTCGACCCAGCAATCTCAAAATTCGAGCTGAACCACCCGGATTTTAATGTACGGAATAGATACCACCACACTGTTATTAGCTGTCAACTGACCGGCTGGTCACTAGATCAACATCATAAATCTCCTAATCTTTCTTTCACTCTCTCTCCCTAAAGCCACATCAACCCCATTAAGATAAGACAATCAGCAGGCTAAACATTTACCACACACATATCAAAATCCTCCTTCCCTGTCCTTAGCCCTTATGTCTCATCCTCGTAACTCTCACTTAATTTTTAATTTATTGTTTTTTATCTTTTATCTGTCATTTCTTACTACCTCTTTGACCTCTACGTATGTATGTAATGTTGTTTTTCATGTTAGTATTACCTCCACCCTCACATCTTTATACATACACTTACTCACTACCACCACTATTATCAGCTATCGTATTCTGTACTTATATTTTTAAAATATTTTTTTACTTTTTACATCTGTAACTTCTTTACCTCGTTATCATTATATTTTATTATTGATGTTATTGTTTTGATTCTACGCTATATCTATATATACCATTGCCATATGTGAAATCTCTAGTATTCTGATGATTTGATCAGAGCTAAACACTGTATTTAAGGTCGAGTGACGCAACTTCGAGTGATTAGCGGCCTTTAGACTCACCTGATCAATGAAACAATTGTTAATACTTGAAATAAAACTCCTTGTTGTACAGCCGACCATGTTATTCTTCAATCTTTCACTATATATATATATATATATATATATATATATATATATATATATATATGTATATGTTTAGTGGTTCACCACTGGATAGAACTGGACATTCTGTTTAGCTAATCATGATGTGATAGTAAGAAAAGCAATCTACGTTACGCAACTTATCCATCGTTGATGTTGAACCCTGTGGTTAGTGCATGAAAGGGCGTGGAATATTAGTTTTATTAAAATAACAGGAGGCCGGACTGGTAATATTCCTTTAATGTTTTATTGTTGCAAAATCACTGGCCTGGTTACGTAAGATCCTGGCGACACACCCAGGTTCGGATTGCATAATTAGTTAATCGATCAAGGAATTCGTGGATGGTCTGCGGCAACAATAATACCTATGTCGCGGGCCATCTCCGAAGCAAATCATTTTTTCCATATTTTCTCTGTTTGTGTTTGCCGTAATTCTTTTATTTGCAAAAATAAATCTTTAAAGGAACATCAACAGTCCGGCCTCCTGTTGTTTGAAATATATTAATATGTACACTAATTTGTTTGTGTATGGGTTCGTGTTTCCTCCTCCATGAATCCGATGCTCCCCATTTGGGTTAAGGATGACAATATCATTATCAAAGATTTAAACATCCTTCAGTAATGTTGCGAATTTTAATGAATAAGAAATATACAGAACCCCAGTGGTAGACCGCAAGCAAGATGGTTTGATAAAATCTATGAGCTTGGCTGCTCTCGATTGGGGATCCAGCCGGTTGCTTCTGACAGGACTCGCTGGAGAGGGTGTTTGAGGACTCTGCCCCGACGACCCTCCTAGTACTGACTGGGTGAAGAAGAAGAATATATATGTATATATATATATATACATGCATTCATACATATAAATACATATATATTACACACACACACACACACACACACACACACACACACACACACACACACACGCACACACATATATATACACATACAAATAGGTGTACTTCTATATAAATTCAACACTCACACATAAATGCACACTCAGGAGGTTTGCCTTTCAGCGCTGCTGGTAACATGAAAGCCAGTACAACTTGACACTGTTCATGTCTTCTGATGGTGACAAAACAGGTCTTTTCCGACATAGCACTAATTTTTCTACACAAGAAGGAAGCGGTTGAAAGAGCTCTAAACAAATGCTTGCTCAACCTTTTAACTTTGCAGTTAACTGCGGCTGTTTAGTTATCCAAACAAACCAAAGCATTTAATTAATCTGACCAGGATATCGAAACATTCTATGATCAGCTTCACACAGAGTTCTCCACTGTTCCATTAAAATACCAGCTCATCATAATGGAACATTTCAATATTAAAGTTAGAAATGACTATCAAACATGGCATGACGTCACTGGATTTAATGGAATCGGAGTTATGAAATAAAATGGGCTTAGTCTGCTTTCACTCTGCAAGAAATTTGAAATTAGCATCATTAACAGCTTTTCCAGCAACCTGCAAAACATAAAACAACATGGATGCATCTTAGATCCAAGGATTGTGACATTATTGACTATATAAACCACACACAAGTGTAAAGTAAAATATTTCAAAATCACTCGCTCTTTTTACTCTTCTTTCTATCTCTCGGATCAGACACTACTGTGCAGTAAGGATTCATTCGATCTTCCCAACAAACGACGTTTTCAAAACCTACCTATATTTGAGATCCACTGTTAGAATGCTGGAACTTTCTGCTAAACGTGACTCATCCCTCGACTCTCTCCAGATTTCTCATGACATTGAGGCTACCCGGAAAGCGTTGAAAGATAACTTCCATCTTTACAGCCTCCTTAGAAATCTTAGCATTTTCTATGTGAAAACACCAGGACTGGTTTGATGAAAGTAACTCAAATGTCCAGAATCTTTTCAGCGCGAAGCATAACATACACAAGCTTTGGATTGGAGATGAAAACCCAACAACTACATAGGGAGTCTATAAGGATTGTAAGAAGTTGGAACAGTCCTCACTTAGAAAGATGAACGATGCCTGGTGAGAAGCTACACCAGTTGAACTACAAGAAGCTGATAAAAAGGA
>OZ024740.1:384915914-384923414 GCA_964016885.1 Eledone cirrhosa | reverse complement strand
AGCTTTTGTACTGTTTGTTAGCTGCATTCAAAGTGATATTGTTACATGAACATCATATCAGCCTTTGATATCTAACCAATCACATGACAATTTCGTTATCGCATGGGAGCCATAAACAAATGCGTTGATGGATAGAGTATTGCTTTTGCAAAACATCCTGCATTAATCACACAAACTCATAGAAAGACGAGAACTGGTTTTCAGCAGGGTCCTATCATTTCCGTAATATAATTTATTACCTTTACACAGATATATTTTCTTTTGCCTTCGCTCTATAAACCGTACTCACTTCTCTTGCGCTTACAATGTTTCCTTTAACAACAGGTAACTAAACTACTTGTATAATTCAGTATTCTCTTTTATCAATGTTCAATTTAACACAAGCTGAATGGGCGACTGGTTAACAGAAATGGTATATAGCAAATCAAAATGACTGCTAGTATTTAGTTTCACATTATTATTTTTCGAGCTCGAATCCAATTGGTGTCGACTTGACATTTTTATTATTTTGAGATCGATAAAATAATTACCACTAGACTATTGAGACTGATTCGATCGATCGAATCATTCCTCCTATACAAAATATAGTTCCATAACTAGCTCGTATGAAATTATTCGGCTTTGTTTGTATAGTAGTATAGGAAAGAAGGGAACTTCTCCTAAACCTCTGTTGCAACTTCCAGTTTCGATCTACAGTTAAAGCTATTACACTTCATTAGCATCTATAGAGAGACAATATGTATTGGATGATGTATTGCACTACTACAGCATAGGCTAAACAATTTTATGTAGGCAGATTTTATGTAGACCTCAGGCAAAACTAATCGAACACATCTACAGCTATTGCATTCTATCCATTATCATCTAGTTTTCTCAAATATAGTTTATCTCAGATTATCTAGTATGCCCTCTCTTAAAACAAACCGACTGGAGATCATTTGAGAAGGACTAGGCTATTACGTTCAGCATGTTGACTGACCACGTAGAAACTCTCTCATTGGCTCGTAGGTCATAAGTTCAACGTCACCATTTTACATTCTTAGAATTCAGCGGACTCAGCGGACTAAACATACGATATGAGTAGTTAATTGTGTTATTGTTAAGCTTCTGGTTTTCTTTGATCCGACGGAAGAAAATCAAAACTAATTCATTACAAATAGAACAAAAAGTAGGCGTGTTTGAGGAGATATATTGAGTGTGTGCAGTGTTGTGTTGGAAGAAATCTTAGATGAGTAACGGTAGATAGAAGTTTACAATGCTGTTTAATATATTTTTGGCAAGGATCCAAACATCAAGCTATAATATGGGATGTGCTAAAGCTTGCAAGCTGTGATATGCACAAATGCAGATATATATTTTTCAAATGATTGTTCTGCAACGATGGGTTAGTGGTGGGTGATATCTTAGGGCTGTAGCTAATGTCATTGTTGTTTAACCACAATTATGTAGACCTATAATGAAAGGCATTCCAGTTTTAACTCATATCCTTTTCCTATGTTAGTATTGGCGCTGTTCTTGTTATTGTTTTTTATAATTTTGTTGTTGATGGTATTGGTACTTTTGCTGTTGACGGTGTCGGTACTGTTGTTGTTGACGGTGTTGTTGTTGGCGGTGTTGTTTCTGGCACTATTGGTTCTGTTGTTGTTGGCGGTGTTGTTGCTGGCGGTGTCGTTACTGCTGTTGTTGGCGGTGTTGGTGTTGGCAGTGTTGGTACTGCTGTTGTTGGCGGTGTTGTTGCTGGCAGTGTCGTTGCTGGCAGTGTTGGTACTGTTGCTGTTGGTGGTGTTGTTGTTGGCAGTGTTGGTACTGTTGTTGTTGGTGGTGTTGTTGCTGGCAGTGTCGATACTGTTGTTGTTGGCGGTATTGTTGCTGGCGGTGTTGTTGCTGGCAGTGTCGTTACTGCTGTTGTTGCTGGCGGTGTTGTTGCTGGCAGTGTCGTTGCTGGCAGTGTCGTTGCTGGCAGTGTTGGTACTGTTGCTGTTGGTGGTGTTGTTGTTGGCAGTGTTGGTACTGTTGTTGTTGGCGGTGTTGTTGTTGGCAGTGTTGGTACTGTTGTTGTTGGCGGTGTTGTTGTTGGCAGTGTTGGTACTGTTGTTGTTGGTGGTGTTGTTGTGGGCAGTGTCGGTACTGTTGTTGTTGCCGGTGTTGTTGCTGACAGTATTGTTGCTGGCAGTGTTGGTACTGTTGTTGCTGACAGTGTTGTTGCTGGCAGTGTCGGTACTGTTGTTGTTGGCGGCGTTGTTGCTGGCAGTGTTGTTGCTGGCAGTGTTGTTGTTGGCAGTGTTGGTACTGTTGTTGTTGGCGGTGTTGTTGCTGACAGTGTTGGTAGTGTTGTTGTTGCCAGTGATGTTGCTGGCAGTGTTGGTACTGTTGTTGTTGTTGGCAGTGTTGTTGCTGACAGTGTTGGTACTGTTGTTGTTGCCAGTGATGTTGCTGATAGTGTTGTTGCTGGCAGTGTTGGTACTGTTGTTGTTGGGGGTGTTGTTGCTGACAGTGTTGTTGCTGGCAGTGTTGGTACTGTTGTTGTTGGCGGTGTTGTTGCTGACAGTGTTGTTGCTGGCAATGGCGGTACTGTTGTTGCTGACAGTGTTGTTGCTGGTAGTGTCGGTACTGTTGTTGTTGGCGGTGTTCTGTTGGCAGTGTTGGTACTCTTGTTGTTGGTGGTGTTGTTGCTGACAGTGTTGTTGCTGGCAGTGTTGGTACTGTTGTTACTGACAGTGTTGTTGCTGGCAGTGTTGGTACTGTTGTTGTTGGTGGTGTTGTTGCTGACAGTGTTGTTGCTGGCAGTGTTGGTACTGTTGTTACTGACAGTGTTGTTGCTGGCAGTGTTGGTACTGTTGTTGTTGGTGGTGTTGTTGCTGACAGTGTTGTTGCTGGCAGTGTTGGTACTGTTGTTGCTGACAGTGTTGTTGCTGGCAGTGTTGGTACTGTTGTTGCTGACAGTGTTGTTGCTGGCAGTGTTGGTACTGTTGTTGTTGGTGGTGTTGTTGCTGACAGTGTTGTTGCTGGCAGTGTTGGTACTGTTGTTGTTGGCCGTGTTGTTGATATTGTCGTTACTGTTGTTGTTTGTCGTATTAGCGTTGTTGGTGGTGTTGTTGTTGTTGATGTTACTATTGTTGTAGTTGGTATTGTTGCTTTTGTTGTTGATAATGTTGGACTGTTGTTAGTTGTGATGTCGGTACCGTCGTTGTTGGTGGTGTTAGTGTTGTTGGTACTGTTGTTGCTGTTGTTGGTGTTGGTACTGTTGATTTTGTTGTTGATGGTGTTGGTACTGTTGATACGGTCTGTTTCTGGCCCGTAATTATTTAAAGTGCACTCTTTTGTTTTATTTGTGGTTTATTGCGATTTTGTTTGGAAAGAGAAAGGTTCCAAAATGTACCTGCCTAATTTATAATTGATCTCATATATTTTGCACACAAATGTGCTTTTCATTATGTTGATTGAATGTGATGTCAGTGAGTACTTTTTATGTTTCATGAGTCTACTTTCTTTTATTTATTGCTTTTTACAAGGTGGCAAATTGCCAGAGTCGTTAGAGCGTCGGTTAGAATTCCTTGTGGTATTTGGTCCGGCTCTCTGCACCCTGAGTTCAAATTCAGTCGATGTCAACTTTTGATTCTCATCTTTTAGGGTTCGATAAATAAAGTACCAGAGAAAGTGTTAAGGCGTAGGATAGGTTGCTCTACAGTATGTTTAAGCTTTTTGTGTTTGAAGTTCTCATTCCAGCTCTTCTCACTGGAATTAGTGGTGGAAAACAAGGCTAAGTGAAACAGGTCTCGAGCGTCAGATGCAACTAGAGAAGTAGATTAGAACAATATCCCGGTCGCTTCAATATGTATAAATATTAATCCTGCTCTGAAGCGGAATAAACCACTACGACAAAACAATAAAACTGTTTTCTCCGAGTTGTGTGTATATTTCTGGATTGTTGTTGATAAATTCCGATACCGGTATAATTGTTTTCGACATTTTACTGTCATGGTTGTCTTGGCTGAGGACTTGGTCAAACCTTGATATTGCATGTGTGCATAACGAGATCACTTTTGTTACTCTTGTCATTTGCTCAGCTATTGGATATCCATGATCAAGTAAACCTATGATCAAAATAATTCCAGTCGTGACTATTTCCAAATGTGCAGCGAAACTGAGCACACTGTTCAATGTGCTTTTCACTATGACGACGGAGTGTGATTTGAGGGAGCTTTGACTTCTAATTCTAGCAAAATGAGCGAGCTCACCAATACCCTCTTATTGGCTTGTGGTGTTTTTATATCTGTCTGTGTAGGTGTATTGTTTATATCTGATTTGCTTCAGGGGAAAGAACAGGGTTCTCAGGACAGTATTGAAACTGTTGTTGTCAGCACTTAATGATTAACACGAGCGGATAGCGGTTCCCTCGTGTTGTACAAACGAGCGGATATTTTGTTTTTTGGGAAGATTTACACATAGTAGTCTAGATTTGTATGATGTACTTACGGGTAAGAGAAACGAAAAAGTAGAAAGAATAATAATACTGGAATACACCTTTCCTGTGGTGTGTTGTATCTTTGAGTAAACCAAATCTGTTATTAGTGACTGTGCTGTATGCGCCATTTTGCTTTGTTTCGAATTTTATACAAGTCTATATGTTGTAAAGATATTGTAGGAGTGATTGTAAAGTTGTAGGGACGTTGCGGGATAGTCTTAGTGTTTCCTGTTTTCTGTACATGTGGTACATTTGTATTATATGTGCTGAGTATTTTCATGCACTTTAGTGTTGCTGGTAAGAAGAAAAATGGCACTTTTAATATATACTTCTGTTCTTGATATTGATGGTATTTAGAAGAGCGGTGAGTTCTTTTACGGCATCGGACACATGATTAAAAGTATTACTTCCAGATCTTTAGGTTCTGAGTTCAAACCCTCTCAATGTCAACTTCACCGTTCCCCATTCTGCGGTCGTCAATATAAAGGAACGGTGAAGTACTGGGGTTGATATAATCGACCTTTCCTCCTCCTAAATTGCTGACCTTGTGCTTATTTAAAAGAGATATTAATGGCATTAGGTTTGGCTTCTATTTCTAGTAGGAGTGATCATGGAATTTCCCTTGATGCTCTTAACTTATTATAATTAATGTTATTATAGTGGCCATTGGAGTAGTTACGGTTATTATTACTGCTGCTGCTGTTGTTGTTGTTGTTGTTGTTGTTGTTGTTGTTAGTGGTGGTGGCGGTGGTGGTGGCGGTACCTCATTTGTTTTTGTTACAGCCTCAATTGCAGTCGTTATTAATGTTGCTGTTGCTATCACTGTAGTTGTTGTCTTTGTTGTTGTTGTTGTTGTTGTTGTTGTTGTTGTTGCTGGTGCCATCTCATTTGTTATTGCTACAGCCTCAATTGCTGCAGATGTTGTTAATGTTACTATTGCTGTCTGTGTTGTTATTGTTGTTGTTCTTGCTGCTATTGCCTCCATTTTTAATGCCGCTGCTTCTATTCTTGTTCTCGTTACTGCTGTCGATGTTGTTACTGTTGTTGTTACTGTTGTTGTTACTGTTGTTGTTACTGTTGTTGTTGTTACTGTTGTTGTTGTTACTGTTGTTGTTACTGTTGTTGTTACTGTCGATGTTGTTACTGTTGTTGTTACTGTTGTTGTTGTTACTGTTGTTGTTGTTACTGTTGTTGTTACTGTTGTTGTTGTTACTGTTGTTGTTACTGTTGTTGTTACTGTTGTTGTTACTGTTGTTGTTGTTACTGTTGTTGTTGTTACTGTTGTTGTTGTTACTGTTGTTGTTACTGTTGTTGTTACTGTTGTTATAGTTGTTGTTGTTACTGTTGTTGTTGTTACTGTTGTTGTTGTTACTGTTGTTGCTACTGTTGTTGTTACTGTTGTTATAGTTGTTGTTGTTACTGTTGTTGTTGTTACTGTTGTTGTTACTGTTGTTATAGTTGTTGTTGTTACTGTTCTTGTTGTTACTGTTGTTATAGTTGTTGTTACTGTCGATGTTGTTACTGTTGTCGTTACTGTTGTTGTTACTGTTGTTGTTACTGTTGTTGTTGTTACTGTTGTTGTTGTTACTGTTGTTATAGTTGTTGTTGTTACTGTTGTTGTTGTTACTGTTGTTGTTGTTACTGTTGTTATAGTTGTTGTTGTTACTGTTGTTGTTGTTACTGTTGTTGTTGTTACTGTTGTTGTTGTTACTGTTGTTGTTACTGTTGTTGTTGTTACTGTTGTTGTTACTGTTGTTGTTACTGTTGTTGTTGTTACTGTTGTTATTACTGTTGTTGTTACTGTTGTTGTTGTTACTGTTGTTGTTGTTACTGTTGTTGTTGTTACTGTTGTTGTTACTGTTGTTGTTACTGTTGTTATAGTTGTTGTTGTTACTGTTGTTATAGTTGTTGTTACTGTCGATGTTGTTACTGTTGTCGTTACTGTTGTTGTTACTGTTGTTGTTGTTACTGTTGTTGTTGTTACTGTTGTTATAGTTGTTGTTGTTACTGTTGTTATGGTTACTGTTGTTGTTGTTACTCTTGTTATAGTTGTTGTTGTTACTGTTGTTGTTGTTAGTGTTGTTTTTGTTACTGTTGGTATAGTTGTTGTTGTTACTGTTGTTGTTGTTAGTGTTGTTGTTGTTACTGTTGTTATAATTGTTGTTGCTGTTGTTGTTGTTGTTACTGTTGTTGTTGTTACTGTTGTTATAGTTGTTGTTGTTATTGTTGTTGTTGTTACTGTTATTGTTGTTACTGTTGTTGTTGTTACTGTTGTTGTTGTTACTGTTGTTATAGTTGTTGTTGTTACTGTTGTTGTTGTCGTTACTGTTGTTGTTGTTACTGTTGTTATAGTTGTTGTTGTTACTGTTGTTGTTACTGTTGTTGTTGTTACTGTTGTTGGTGTTACTGTTGTTATAGTTGTTGTTGTTATTGTTGTTGTTGTTACTGTTATTGTTGTTACTGTTGTTGTTGTTACTGTTGTTGTTGTTACTGTTGTTATAGTTCTTGTTGTTACTGTTGTTGTTGTTACTGTTGTTGTTGTTACTGTTGTTATAGTTGTTGTTGTTACTGTTGTTGTTGTCGTTACTGTTGTTGTTGTTACTGTTGTTATAGTTGTTGTTGTTACTGTTGCTGTTGTTACTGTTGTTGTCGTTACTGTTGTTGTTGTTACTGTTGTTATAGTTGTTGTTGTTACTGTTGTTGTTGTTACCACTATAGTTAATGCTACTGTCTCTATTGCTGCAGTTGTTATTGTTGTAGTTGTTACCAGTGTTAGCATAGTCTTTGTTGTTGTTAAAGTTACTGCTTCCATTGCTGCAGTTGTTATGTTACTGCTGCTATTGCTGCAGTTGTTGTTAGTGTTACTGCTTCTATTGCTGCAGTTGTTAGTGTTTCTGCTGCTATTGCTGCAGTTGTTAGTGTTACTGCTGCTATTGCTGCAGTCGTTAGTGTATCTGCTTCTATTGCTGCAGTTGTTAGTGTTACTGCTGCTATTGCTGCAGTTGTTAGTGTTACTGCTTTTATTGCTGCAGCTG
>OZ024740.1:384905914-384910914 GCA_964016885.1 Eledone cirrhosa | reverse complement strand
TGAGAGCGCAGAGAGCCGAAACTAATACCGCAATGCACCGCCTTTTACTAGTATATTACACTTATTTCATTGGCTGTGTGCAGACAAAACGCTACAGCAGTCCCGGTTGGATTTGAAAGTAGAACTTAAAGAGACACAACTTTAAAGTACCGCAAGTCATTTAGTACGGAGCCAGAATGATTCTGCCTCATGAATATTCTATAATTCACAACAATATTGATTTTTATTATAAGCCCCAATACACCAATTTTGTTTGAGCAATCAAGAGTTTATAACTACTCAAGTACTTGGTTGATAGTTATTTTCAGGACCTTTAAAATCTACATATAGTGAAGACTGGCAGAATCGTTGAAGCCCCGGATGGACAGCATTAAGTTTTGAGTTCAAATTTAACATAGTTGATCTGTAATATACTCCTCGGAGAAATGAAATAAAGTATAGGTCAATTGTGGCGGATTAGAAGAATTTGTAGGCTGGCATGGAAAATGCTTTGCGGTAGTCAGTATTTACATCACTTTATGTTCTGATCCAACTGAAGTAATTATTTTCAGCTTCCCAGCGTTCATATTATTGTTATGAATAATATATTGGATATTTTGTTACTTCATTACGGTATATAGTTCATCTAGAGGTTTGTGAACGTGTAGAAATTGGCACTAGACAAAATGCGTTGCGGTATTTATTCAGAGTTTTAAAGTTTTGACTGTCCAGTCAGATACAAAATACCAGAAGGAGCGCACCAGCAAACCCAACTTCGTTTTCTCACACCACAATTCCGTGACAAGTTTCATTTAAATTATATATTGGTTGCATTAAAAAAAGGGAAAAGAATTAAATAATGAAAGTAAAGGGAAGGGAAAACCGCAGACAGCATCTCAATCTGAACGGTATATCTCTATAACGACTAGCGGATTAAACGAGGCAGACATTTCTGCGGAGAACAGCCTGATACACGCAATGCATCAGCCACTCCAGCCTCATGTGGCTCTTCTTGAAACAGCATGCACTCATAATTTTGCAGAGGCAAACGGCAGTTCGGGGACGGAAGGCAACAGAGGACTCGACGGTAACCTGCACGGAAAGGAAGTGCTCGGTCAAGGAAATGACTAATTGTCGTTGTTCGAACTCATGACGGTGCAATGAAGGCAACACAATTTTTGTGGGGGTGGGGATTATATAGCTCCTTGTTCTTGACTAGTAGTATTTATTTATTAATCTATTTATTTATTTATAATATTTGCACAATGCTAGCAATTTGGGGAAGGAGAAATATCGACACCTGTATTTAACTGGTACTTTATTTTATCGATCCCGGACAGATGAAAGGCAAAGCAAAATTAAGGTGCGATTCGAACTTAGTTTCTAAATTTACAATATGATACGTTCGACATTCTGCCAAAATACTACAACATTTACCTAGAAAAGTGAAAGGATTAACCTTCTATACTGACCTTGAACTCAAGCTGAATACACGGGCTTGTTAATTTTTATCTGACTGTGTCAAAAATACATTAATTTTATTAGTAAATACATAAGGATCACAACTACTTTTCCCTCACTCTTCGCGATCTGAAATGCAAGCATATCTTCAGATGATGATTATCCATTCCAAACTTATTACCGACCTGTTAACTCTCCCCGTCCGACGGGTAGATCTCCCTCCTCTTTGGAGTGGGTGGAAGATGTCTTTTTTTGAAAATGGGTATAGCTTTCATTATGTAAAATATCCCCATTTTGCCTCACTTCTCGCTTTGGGGCACTTTTTCGAATAATATTCCCCGTTTGGGTTTTTGAAAGTTGGCAAGCCTGTTACTATATCTAGCGTCTTTCTGATCATATGATGTTGTTTAGCCCCAGGTAAGCTCTGATTTAGAAGACCTCTGGAATTCCAGCTTGGATAAATCTTTTTGTATATATAAGATTAGGCGGTGGGTTGTTAGTGTCGTTAGAGTGTCGGATAAAAAATACGTCTGTATTTGTTATAGATCATTGCATGTTGATTTCAAATCCCAGGAATCTCAAATTCGCCCTTTATCCTTTCGAGGTCGATCAGGTTTGGGCCTTTTTCTTTTTTTTTCTCAAAGCTGTGAATCTGTATCTATATGACTAATACATGCTGCATTGATTTTTGGATGTAAAGTGCTAAACATATATAAAGTAATAGTGTGTGTCTGTATGTGTATCTGAATGATAATAGCCGAACAATGTGATCTGCATGTTTGAAACTATGTGCCTCGCCATGCGTGTATATGCGTTCATTTGTGTGGCTGTATGTACCTGTTGTCATCGATATTTAGTCCCACGTTGACCATTGGAGAAAACCTATGATCAAAGACATTTCAGTTGTAACCATTGCGTCATTTTTTCAGATATACTGTACCGTTGGGTATATATACAATATGCTGCATTCATATATTTATATATTTATATATTTATATATATATTTATTTATGTACATATATGTGTATATGTTTATATATATATATATATATATATATATATATATATATATTGTGGTAGAACACTGGAAGGTAACATCCGTAGTGGTAGAACACTCAGTCCATGGGACGAGTTAGGTAGAAGTGGTTAAACAACAGTTAGTTCACCATACCGAGAACAATTGTTTCACCTTAGCGGATCCTCAGCTCGTAATTTACGAACTCCGTATGGTGAACTAACTGTTGTGTAACCACTTCTATATATATATGTATATGTATATATGTAGAGGTTATATTTAATTTGTTGGGATACAACAAGCAAAATATTTTTATAATTGATATAAAGCACTCAACAAATTATTGGAGTAAATATACAATATATTAACAAATGGAAACTATATTTATAAAACCATATTTATTTCATTATACATATTTCAAGGGCCACCATAGCAAACTATGGTGCGCTTTCATCAGATAAAATATAATATAGGTTAGTTTTATAAATAAATATCCAGGAGATTCCAACCAGAATGGTTGCATTTTTAAGTGTATGTCAATATTTATTTATAAAACTAATCTATAATATATTTTATCTGATGAAAGCGCACCATAGTTTGCTCTGGTGGCCCATGAAATATGTATAATGAAATAAATATGGTTTTAGAAATAGTTTCCATTTGTTAATATATTGTATATGTATATATATATATATATATATATATATATATATATATATATATATACAGCGGACGGTCTGTTTTCTGACCGCTCAGGAAATTCACCCAGCTTATGCTGACCGGATAACCATCATGTTGCTTGCTGTTTTCCTACTTTCGGTTTGCTTTTCCTTCTATGTTGTTTACTTGTCTCACTCGCTTTACGCGATTCACTTGTCCCAATAGCTTATTTTAGTTATTGCTCGCACCAACCTGAGGTATATGATTTTTAATGCGATGAAATACCAATGATGGTTGGCAAATCACTGATGAGGGACTGATTTTATAATATGTAACCCATGTGCAACCACGCAGTATTCCTCTTTCTTCCCATGTTTTTCATACATATTTACCTCGACTGCGATTATCTGTTTCTCTCTTTCTCTCTTACTGCTCCCCCGTTCTCTCTGTTTCTCTCACCTTCTTTCACCCCCTCTACCAGTTACACTTTCTCTCGACTGACCTCTTCCTCGCACTTCCACTCACTCACTCTCTGCTTCTCCCCTTCCTACTTCCTCCCGTTCGTTAGTAGTTGGGTTCTTTCTTTCTCACATCTCATTCACGGCGGACGGTCTGTTTTCTGACCGCTCATGAAATTCACCCAGATTATGCTGACCGGATAACCACCATGATGCTTGCTGTTTTCCTACCTTCGGTTTGCTTTTCCTTCTATGTTGTTTACTTGTCTCACTCGCTTTACGCAATTCACTTGTCGCAATAGCTTATTTTAGTTATTGCTCGCACCAACCTGAGGTATCTGATTTTAAATGCGATGAAATACCAATGATGGTTGGCAAATCACTGATGAGGGACTAATGTTATAATATGTAACCCATGTGCAACCACGCAGTATTCCTCTTTCTTCCCATGTTTTTCATATATACGTATATATATATATATATATATATATATATTTGTGTGTGTATGTGCGTATGTATGTGGATGTGAAAATGGCTGTCTAAACTCATGTGCTTCCTTTCCAGATTTTCTGTCCGTTTCTTCCTCTTTTTCCTCTCGTCTATATTTCGATTTTTTTATCTCCCATTCTATCTTCTGATGAAGGAGAAAAGTCCGAAACTTTAAGACACTTTTCCTATTATATAAATTGTAAAATAATATAAACCTTCATTCTACCGTATCGATTCACTAGTTTTTTTTATCGTTTAGTTTCCGCATACACACACACAGACGCACGCTCATACTCAGATACACACGCTCACATATGTATGAGTATGCTTGTCAGCGTATATATATAAACACACACACACATATATAAATATATATATATATATATATATATTATATATATGTATATACAGGGTGTGGGCGATATATATATATATATATATATATATATACATATATATACATATATTATATATATATATATATATACGTGTGTGAGGGTGTGTGTTTGTGTGAATTTTGTCTGCTGTGAATTTTGTCTGCTGTGTATTTGTTTCAATATAGGCTCTGTGTGATTAATCTACATGGTATATTGAATATTGAATGAAATATATGTATCTAGTAAATACGCGTATGTGTGTGTTTGTGTATGTGTATGTGTGTGTTTGTGTATGTGTGCGCGCCTGTCTTATGTAGTTCCGTAGTGTATGTAAAGTACCGTATACATATAGACACAAAGACCGGAGAAAGGACTCAATAGAATTAGTAGAGAGCAAATATTTACTTTGTATTGGTGCTATAACTCTCACTTCACTTACAGCTGAATGTAATCTCAACAACTTCAATATGTATGTATGTATATTTACGTGTGTGAGAGTGTGTATTCAGTGCTTCGATACACACACACATGTATGTATATATGTGTGTGTGTGTATGTGTA
>OZ024740.1:384840914-384900914 GCA_964016885.1 Eledone cirrhosa | reverse complement strand
AGTTACTAGCAATGTTAGCTGCACAGACAGGCCGTGTTGGTGTTCCTGTGACAGGGTCACTGCTCGTTTTATGGTCTTTTCGAAGCCCATACAAACGCGACCTTCAAGATAGTAAAGAATCATCTGTACTCTACCAACATGCTAAAATAGAATATAAGAGTAAATTAGAGAACATAAAAATAAAAATAGAATCTACACACAGAAAAGACGCAATGTTTAGACAAATCACTCAGGCAATAAACATAAATGAACTCCAACCAAAATTATATAGAAAACATGAGTGGAACAGCAACATCACAACTTACAATTAAGGACAAAATGAAAACACACACGCATATAGAACAAACAACCAACCAGTAACATGTAAATAAACAAATAAATAAACAAATATAAACACACACAGACACCCGGATGTAACACATGCGCAAACTAAGCACACAACACACACAAACACAGGATGGCGTAGGACAGAACAAAGGAGAGGCACAAACACAAAGAAAAGAATCCCCAGTCACTGAAGAGGTCACAGAATCTGTGACGAAAGAACTTTGACAATATATAAACAATCATCTGGTTGTAGAACCAACCAACCGGAAATTTATAAATTCCTAAATCTATAAATTTATTATAATAAATTGAAGTGAAAGTATATGGTGCATGTGTTTCTTATAGGCAACATGACCCTCCCAAAGTATAACTATATATATATATATATATATATATATATATATATATATATATATATATATATATATATATATATACAATGATATTAAATAAATGGAAACTATATTTATAAAATCATATTTATTTTATTATATATATTTCAATGGTACCAAAACACGTGTGCAAATGAGGTTGAGGTATAGGGCTGAAAAAAAACAACGTTACTTTAGACGCTATGTAGAATTGAAATAATTAGGATATACCTATGTATGAGTTTTAGTCTTAGTCCTAGATTCTTCCGCACCGTTCGGTGCATCGAGCAGTAAATACTCGCCAACGGTCACGATCAGCGGCAACTTTCTCGAGACCGTGCCAGGTAGTTTTGTTAGGATTTAAATTTAATTTTCTATTATTAATTCTATTTAAACCACTTGAATCACCTGTTTTTTTTATGTAAAATGCAAAATCAACATCCTACTCATATTAGAAATGTAAACAACTAATAATTGTAAATTATTTCTAATATTATTTTTATTTTTATTTCTATTTCTATAATACTTATACATGCACAATTATTAATATATATTGATATTTATATACTTATAACCTATTGTAATGTAATAAGATAAAATCTACTTACAACCATATTTCTTCATATAATATAATAGATTATATATACAATATTATAACTCATAATATAGCTAAATAAATTTAAATTCTGGAATCATATTCCACCATTCTCCCAAATTGATAATTCCTTTTAAATTAACGTAAATACAAGCTCTTCTTCCTTTTTCTTCTTCCTACTCATACATACATATATCCTAATTATTTAAATTCTGCATAGCGTCTAAAATAACGTTTTTTTTTCAGCCCTATACCTCAACCTTATTTGCATACTCATCTTAATAATTTGAAATATCTGACTTTTCTTCTCTTATCCCTTGATCCAAGGAAAACTTGAACCGTTAAGGTATCTTTTTCTTGGTTATGTCAACATTTATAAAGCAAATTTTGTATTTTATCTTATGAAAGCGTACCAAAGTTTTGGTACCCTTGAAATATATATAATAGAATAAATATGGTTTTATAAATATAGTTTCCATTTATTTAATATCATTGAATATTATACTCCAGAAAACTTGTCCCGTGCTCTGAATCAGTTATAAACATTTATATTTGTTGAATTACCAACAAATTGAATATCCCTTTTGCTTATATATGTATATATATATATGTGGGGGGTTGGTGGACATCAGGATACTTTGAATGCATATAAAATATGTATATGTACATATTTATGTATGCCCCCCCCCCCTCACACACGCACACTCACACACACACACGCACACACACACACACACACACACACAGACACACACACACACACACACACACACACACACAAACACACACACACACACACACACACATATATATTAGTAATGTGTTCTTGACATAGTTGATCGCTACATTAGGTTTCGAAGCATACACCTGTATTGGCCATAACGTTGTATTAGGGGTCTGCTTTTCAACAGGTAAGTAGATAATGTGACAGACGTTACTTCGAGTGAGATCTCCTGAGATTAAATGGGCGTAGATAATATAGGTATTAATTTTAGATCTATTCATATATATATACTGTTAAAAGATTTCGTGTACAGACTGATGTTATTTGGTGGGGATGATCTTGGTATAATGCATTAAAATAGGTACACATTGGCTGTTGACGTTGGATGTCTTGGCTTGAAATATCAATGCTAAAAGAAGATGGCATTTTAGATGCTAGCAACTTCCAAATACTTCGTTATTTTAAGCCATGCAGTATGCAAAATTTCTTGTTTTGGAACAATAAACATCTCTTAGTTCCTTTGATATGCTGTTTGGACCCATCTAGGATAACCTATTTAATTTTGGAAGGTATTTCTTTATATTTCAATTCTCAGACTTTCTTTGTCATTATCGATGCTGCATCCTATTGCCGGTGTGCAAAGAAGGTGATATGTGATTTTTATAAATCGGACGTATGCCATACCCACATATCGTTCGCGGTTTTCTCTTTTGTTGGTTGTATCTGTTGTAATGGTAACTTCATACATTATTGACTTGACATTACATCTTTGTGGTAGGGGGTAGATCTTTTTTATCCCGCACATACAACGTGGGTTTTCTTCGGGTTTGTTATGTGTTATCTTCGACTTCATGCAAGGTCGGCAGGAATAGCTGATTTTCACTGGCTGCATACTAAATATATATGTGGAGAGGGGAAGTACTTATCTATTAGGTGGTCTAAGTATTTTTGCCTAAGTCTTTACTGAAAAAGCGAAGTTACTAAATATCTCTGTTAGGTCTTTGCGGAATTTACCTAGGGAATGGCCATTGCGATTATGTGAGGCTGACAAACCATTATCGCTTTAGAAATCATTGATGGGGTTAAAGATTATTTTTCTTAACTGTACGATGTATAAATAATCCAACCAAGTTGCAAATATTTGAGCTGTTCTACGACCCAATTGAGACATCAAAAGTATCTATTGGATTTGACTTTTTAATCCAGGTAGATTTGTTGGTATAAAGGGGCAGGGTTTTCTGGCGTGCATAACATCAATTTCCTGATCCAGTAAAAATTAATTATATCGAATTATTTAAACGTAGCCTTATTTATTTCTGGTATATTACTGACCCAACCAAGATATCCCAAGAAATGTGGTGGCCATTTGTAAGTAAACCGGCACTATCAGTTGATTTCGGGAAATATAGTGGATATTAAATAACTATACCTTCTTGGGTTACATATCTACATATATTAAACTAATGTAGTACATATATTGACATAGAAATGTAGCTAGTTGCCAGGAATGTTGGTCACTGAAATAATTTCAATTAATTTCATAGAAATTTAACGTATTTCTTCTAAATATTAAAACATGTGGTTATGTCTTCAATAAGAACATCTACGTTTGAGTTTCTATTCTAACATACACATGCAAGCACACAAACTAAAATGCCCACACATATATATCATCATCATCATAATCACCTTTTTGGTTCGTTTTTCCACGATTACTTGGAATGACCGGAACTTCTTCATCTCCTCTGTGAGTCTCAGCGATTTGAGATCAGCTTTCACTACCTCTGCCCAGGTCTTCCTTGGTCTACCTTTACTGCGGCTTCCCTCTACTGAGAGTTTCTGGCACTTCGTCAACAACTGTTCATCATCCATGCTCATCACATGTCCATACCCACGAAGTTTTCACTTTTGCACAAGACTTCGGATTCTGCTTAAACCCAGTTTCTCCCTCAGTTTATCCAAACTGCACTTTTCTCACGTTCATACTGCACATTCAACGAAGCATGGCTGCTTCTTTTCTCTCCAGTCTACGCATGACCTCTGCAATCACTACTCATGTTTCACTATCATGCATCATCGCACTTCGCACACAAAGTCTAAAGAGTGTTGAGCTTTCGCTGGAAATTCTAATAATTACTATATATATATATATATATATATATATATATATATATATATATATATATATATATATATATATATATAGGGTGTGGTAAAATACCAGAGGCACTATAACCCACCAGAGTAGTTGATACTTGTGGTAGTAGAGTGGCTAATATGAAAAGAGTCAGGACCCCGACGGCTGAGCCCGGCCGTTTCGACAGTTCGGATCTAGCTGTCGAAGCGGCCGGAGCTCAGCCGTCGGGTTTCTGAATCTCTCTCTCTACACACACACACACACACATATATATATATATATATATATATATATATATATATATATATATATATATATATATATATATTATAATAATAATAATAATAATACAATGACGATTTGTTCAGCCTTCATTACATTTATTGATTGGTGACGCGCATTCGCTATTGATCAGCTTAAGGTTCGATCTTTATCGATCTGACCCGACTCAGATTCCACAGTCGGGCCAGTAATATACAGATTAAACCTTCAGCTGATCAATACCGAAACGCGCGTCACTATTCAATAAATGTAATGAAAGCTTACCAAATTATCCTTGTATTATTATATTCATCCTTACGGGGTCGATAAATGCACTGGTTAATTGCTGGCCTTGTGCCAAAAGTAGAAACACTTATTATATTACACTCTGTCTAGCTCTCCACCACGCTACTGACGTCAACCTAAACATCGACTGCTCGGCTGAGTGAACCTACAGTAACTTCACGTTACAACCTCTAGATGTATATATATATATATATATATATGTTCGCGTTGTTTCCTTGAACATGACACTTATTGCTCCAGTTCACTCGCCTGTAGGTCTCTCTGGTGCTAAGTTGTATCCATTAGACAATACTGGAATGGGGAGATTGGCATGTATAGGCGACTGCTGGTCTTCTACAAAAAACACTTTGCCCGGTCTTGTGGCCTCGGATGACCGAAGGGGGTCTCTATCACTTTATATAACGCAATATTACTGAGACGTTGTCCAGCAAACACATATTTCACAATGCTTTCATTCATCAAACGACCACATGACATATAATATGTTTTTGTCACAAAGACCTTTAAACTGTTAAGTACATTTTTCTCTATAAATCGCAACGAAGGAAAGGAAGCAAGACAAAAGAAATTATTTATTGTGTGAAACTTTTGGCGCCGTTAACACGCACGCAATATATTTTGAAAAGTCTTGTAGTGATAAAAAACAGAACCATTTCACTCTCTCAACTTGGAACATCTATACTTTTAAAGAAGTCATAACCAGTGAAAATATTAACGAATTAGGTAGCCTTTACTTCTGTAAATGCAGCAAAAGTGACTCGCATAACTTAGCTTTCGGTGATGTTATTTTTCAAACAATATTAATAATATTTCTCTCTCTCTCTCTCTCTCTCTCTCTCTCTCTCTCTCTCTCTCTCTCTCTCTCTCTCTCTCTCTCTCTCTCTCTCTCTCTCTATCTCGCTCTCTCTCTCTCTCTTTCCCTCTCTCTGTATATATATACATATTTATATATATATACCAACATACCAGGGCTGAAAACCAAACACTCTTTAAAAAGCGCACTGCAAGACACAGCTTACATTCTGTGCAAGATTCTATAAAACTACTTACAGACTACACTCACCGGTCAACACACAACACATGACTTATCAAATCCCACCAAACAGAGTAACAAAACACATAACTATACATAACCATCCACAATTATTATAAAACATGTATCTAAAACAATGTATCCGAAAATATTACCTATTGGTAGGACAAGGGGTCCTATCATAAAGCCGCCCAAAAGATCTCTCAATGAGATAAAACTTCATAGGCAGCTGACTGCCCCTATATAATTGTGAAGCATAACAATGAAACAAAGCATTAATACTACACAACCCACAGAATCTAATTTAAACAATCATCCGACACTAACACACATAACATAACTTACAACCCAACAAAATAACACAACTCACATTGCACATACTCTACATAGTAGTCAAAACATGAGAAACAGTATGACATATCCCCAAACAAAATAGAACTAATGTAGCATCCAAACATGATTTCATAACCCCCAACAGGCAATGCTGCATACATCTTAGAATCAACGAAGATAAAACTGGTAGAGTTTCGGGCTGGAGCTGAGAAAGACATAAGCAGCCTATGTTTAAAGGAAGTTAGGCATGATCAGCTAATTTAGCGTGAACGAATGACGGACTCGCCGAAGTTGGCTTGTTGTTTGTGTTGTTATTCATATATATTCTTCCCGAATGGCTATTATCCCATTATGTGGATCTTTATTATATATTTACACGATTAAAATGTTTTAGTAAATGTATCTATATAAAGTTATGTGTCGTATGCCAGCATGCATACATGTGTATGCATGTATCATAAAATACACACGCACCATCAGTTTCGAACGAATGGATGTATGTATGTTCTGAACTGCCTGCTGTTGAGCAACATCTGGTTTGCCAGAACTGTGGTTGAGTCTGCCGGAGCAAAGCTGGTTTGATTAGACACAAACAAAGTCATATCGGTAGACTCATATAGATTATAATCTGAAAAGGTGTAACGAATGTGGCAAGGAATGTGCAAGCATGGTAAGTCTTAAAAGACATATTAGAACACACATTCAGAGCCAAGCATAGGAAAGTCCCAGAAGAGCCTACAGTTGCCAGAGCGTGCATGTCTTTGGCTGGTTTAAAGAGCCACATTTATGCCTCAAATCTTTTAGCATTTTATCAGGCGAAGCCAATGCTCGAACACGAGTTTGCGGACATCATGTATGTATTATGTATGTATGCGTGTATGTCTGTATGTTTATATGTCTGTCTGCCTGTCTATCTGTCTGTCTCTCTGTCTGTCTGTATGTATATATATGCTTGTATGTCTATCTGTCTATCTTTCTGTATGTATGCATGTATGTATGTATGTATGTATGTATGTATGTATGTATGTATGTATGTATGTATGTATGTATGTATGTATGTATGTATGTAAGGTGCTACTGGTGGTACCAGTTGGTGCTACTGATAACATGTATCCCAGTACGACCTGTCTTATGATCGGGTCGTTGGCGACTAAACTGGCAACCCCACCAAGGTTTCTTGGTGAGGAGGGTGACTTTGGACATCCTGCAGGACTAAAAACAAAACCTGTCAAAGGGCAAAGGAGCTCTTAAGAGTCAATGGCCATCCAAAATCACCGGGAGAGATGACCGCTTAGCCTATGTAAAGGCAGAATTCTAGGGGAAGGAAAATTCTGATATAACACCTGCAACCCTGATGGTATCCAATGATGTTGACTTGTTCTTCTTTTTGGTAAATATCATCTTGGTTAAGAGAGGGGGACTGGCTTTGTGCAGTACCTTTGCTCACTATAAAAGCTTCACCGCACAGGCATTGCTTTATATCTGGAGATCTCTCTGCACTTGTCGTCACATGGTACCATGGGCCCAGCACTATGTGTCAATAATTGTCACAAGTGTAGTGTTTGTACCAGAGTTTTCAAATCGCTGGCTGGACTAAAAAGTCACACTCGTTCAGTGCATCGGTAGGGGTTCTCCTACATGAATATAAAGTAGTGGCCGTACTCGAAAATGAGTTGGCAGCCACCATGTAAGTGTGTATGTATGTATAAGAGTATGTGTGTGTATATGTATATGTGGTTGTGTTGGTGTTTTTTGTCTATAATTTACTTTTGTGTCCAATAACTTAGCGGTTCTCCCAAAAAATGAATTAAGTAGAAATGTTGAGAAAAAAAACAAAAAAAAAACAAACAAGTACTGCAGTCGACGTGATTGGCTAAATCACTTCAATATTATCGATCAAATATCCTACTTAGCTTCAGTCTAGTTACAAGTAAAGAATAAAAAAAAACAAGAATAAACTAATATGACACACGTACCTTGTTTTTAGGTTACCCTGTTCCGAATTAACACTTTGAAACTCATTATATGGTTCATCAACAATTACATATATATATGAACTTGTATCTTACCCTGCATTTCTATTTTTGACTGAGCTAATTAGCATTGACTCTTATATTTCTCCACTACTTTTCTTTCCCTACATATTACCAAATCTATTTACCCAATGCTTTTATCTCTTCTATTATTTTTAATCTAGTGCTAATATTCTAATCTCGTCTTGTTACATAAAACTTCATTCCACTTTCTCAACACGTTATGTTCTCTATGGTATTTTTATATTATATATTGCGTTTTGTGTACATCTTTTTTAAATGTATGTGTCTGTAAGCATATTTTCTGTGTTTTAATATAATTTTTATTGTTTTACAAAAACACACAGACACACACACACACACAAACACACATTCACACACACACACACACACACACACACACACACGCACGCACGCGCGCGCACACACACACACACACACACACACACACACACACACACACACGCCCCCCCCCCCCCACACATATATATATATACATACGCGTGTGTGTTTATTGTTGCGTGGAAGTCATTTTATCTTTTGAAATACAAAAGAAAAAAAACTCCGATACATATATATATATAAAATATATATATATATATATATATATATATATATATATATATATACACACACACACACAAATACATATATATATATATATATATATAATATATATATATACACATATACATATATATATATACAGATATATATATATATATATATGTGTGTGTGCGTGTGTTTGCATATGCTCTTATGCATATGTAATGTTTTTATACTCTCATATATATATATACTGTTACATTCTATGTTTGCTCGTATGTATGTGACCGATTCCGCCCTTGGGTTTTATTTTTTTTTTGATAATCGTAATTGCATTTATACCGTTAAAACCAGCAATAATTCTCCCTTGTCAGTTTCGCGAACGTAGTTAGATTGTTCCCATATATTTATTTATATCCGAATAAGAATTTGTATATACATATACATATTCTTCATATGAATATCACACTCTCTCACGCTCTTTATATATATATATATATATATATATATATATATATATATATATATATATAAAGAGCGAGAGAGTGTGATATTCATATGAAGAATATGTATATTTACATATACATATTTATATATATGTATATTTATATATATATATATGTGTGTGTATATATATATATATATATATATATATATATATATATATATATATATATATATATATATATACTGTATATATATTTATATATATGTATACATATATATGCGTTAGCTGCAAATTCGATTTTACTCACTATCATTATTAATATGTGTATATATATATATATATATATATATATATATATATATATATATATATACATACATACATATCTCGTCCGGAATCTTTGCGGCATGTTTTTACCACCGTCGTAAAAAAACCCTTCTGGATTATCTCCCCTTCCCTTCTCCTCCTCATTTTTGGTTGCACGTGTCTCTCTCTCACATTCTCCTGTCTATGCGAGAGGCAGCATGATTATACCAGCTCTGAGTCGTAGCTGACCGCCAGTCTCCCAGGTTGGCCACAACTTACTTACTTTCCCTATTTTTCCACGGTTACTTTTTTGCATGTTTCTTTCACCTGTGTCTTCCCACGATGGGACCTGTACACTTGTTTTTCTCCTATTCCTTTCCTATTTTCCCCCTCTTCCCTTTCCCCTTTCGTCTTCGCTCCTCATCCTTTACCTCCCTGTTCTTACTCCTTTCCCTCTCTTTTATTTTCTCTCCTTTTTTCTCCCCCTTTTTTCTCTCTTTCTCTCTCCTTTTCCACCTGGCCTTTTGATTAATAAAAGGCCTCGGGTGCACCCGAACTACACCGAAGTCCTGTAATTCAGCGCCGAAACATCAGATCGGGAAACATTTACAGCTGACGATGGAAACTCCTTTCTTCCTTTCTCCTCTTGTTCCGTCCTAACCACCATATTAAACCTTGTTTTTAGTAACCACACAGCTCCTTTCGTTTCATAACTTTTTGTATATATATATATATATACACACACACAAGTGTATATATTCATATATGTATATAAACTTTGTGTGTGTGTTTGTATGCGTTAGTGTCTATGCATATATGCAATATATTGCATATACGCATAGACACTAACGCACACACAAAGTTTATATACATGTATGAATGTGTACATTTGTGTGTGTGTATATATATATAAATATATATATATATATATATATATATATATATATATATATATATATATATATATGTATACACATATGCCTGCATATATGTATGTATCCAATGATATGTATGTATGTATGTATGCAAGCATGCCTGTATGTATGCATGTATGTATGTATGTATACAAGCATGCCTGTATATATGCATGTATGTGTGTATTTAGGTATGTATGTATGTATCTATGAATGTATGTATGTATGTATATCAGTGTGCAGGATCGTAGAGTAAATTGCTTTGAGTATATTTCTGTATTTGATCATAAATTTATGACTTTCTTGTCTTGTAATATATTAGTAATGTAAGAATTTGCAAGGTTAGGACAGTGTTAATTGAAACTGTCTAATTCCTAAGCAGATTGAATCGATAGGTTTCGTTGGACGTTGCTATGTTGAGCATAGCCGTGTTCGTTCACAACTATTCCTAACACAATACACATTATCACTTGATTTTATAATACTAGAGTCTTTTAACTGCAATAATTTATTTAGAATAACATTCCTTGCATAAATACTCCTTTTTATGGAATTATAGCATTTCTTTAAGCCCTATATATTAATTGCATTTCTTAAATTTTGGTTTCGAATGCGTTACTAATGTCACCTCTATAACGTTTATATAAATGCATCGGTTTTCTATTATCGGATTATGTAGCTGAGTATATAAATGTATTTCTAATTATGGGTATCAATAAAATGTAGAATAGCGGGCTCATATTCATTAATTCGTAATTTAGATATCCGAACCGGGGGCGTGTCGTATCCTTTGAGCAAGACAGTTTATTTCATGATCCAGTCCACTCAGTCTAGCTAATTCAAGAAGCCAACCTTGTTACATTTTGTTTTATGCTGAATATCCCCGAAAACTACATTAAAGGTACAAGTTCCTATGGGATGATCAGCCACTTACTCTTTAATTTCATGAGCATAATTCTGTTGATTTAATCAACGGGACATTTGTGGTCAGAAATGACGGAGGTTAAACAGCACAACAAATGAATGGAGGATTAGTAGAATTATCATGTCAACCTGTCTAAAATCGTCACCTGACCCTTGGGTATCTTTGCGATGTTCAATCTCTTGACAGAATTTAGATAACATCTTGGATTTGAGAACAACTGCCTATACTTCTTTTAACAGCTGAGGCCCTGAAAACGAAACAGCAAAATCATTCATGTACAATACTATTTATTTATTTAATTTGTATTCATGTTTTGGTCTCTCTAACTATATATATATACATATATATATATATATATATATATATATATATATATATATATATATATATATATATATATATATATATATATAGTAATAATAACAATAATACGATACACAATCACATAGTTACATAAATATATATATATACGCGGTACAACCCACCCTACTCAGCGGGCCTGAGGACCAGCCTGGCCAAGTTATTCTTTAGGTCACTGGATAAATGCTTCCTGAGGGATCACAAATACCACAAGATCTTCAAAAGACACACGGTGAAGCTCTCGTATTCTACCACGCGCAACGTAGCCCATCGCATAGCTAGCATCAATAAGAGTAGACTTAGAAACTACACACAGCCAACAGCTGACTCTAGAGGCACCCATCAGTGCCATGTGGAGGGGAGGAATGGTGGATCCGGAACCCACCAGGGGAACCCAAACAGACCCAGGGACTCTTCACCTGGCCCAGGGGCAGACCACCCCATACTACGCAACGGGAACCACACAATATGCATTCAGGGGTCGACCACCTCCTGCAACTGCAGAACGCCCACATTGTACCCCCTTAGTAATGAATGCCTAATAAAGAACTTAGTATACGGATGTAGATTAAAAAACACCAACTCTGAGCACCTTCACATAGGAGCCACATCAACGAGCTTCAAAGACAGATAGTATAACCATCGCCATTCCTTTAATAGGGTGGGCAAAAGGAAAAGTACGGCTCTTTCCGAACTAATCTGGAACTCAAGCTGGACAGGATGCCGTACTCTTTAGCCTGGTCCAAAATCAGGAAAGTGCCACCTGATGGAGGAGGATCTGGCATCTGAAACCTCTGCCTGATCAAAATCCTCGAGATACTCAGTGGTGGGGGTAGCCTAATCAACTTCAGGACCGACTTCTTTGGTACATGTAGACACCTCAACGCCGGAACCTTCCTCAAGCTATATGGATTGCAACCCATTATGATGGGAACTTCCCTCAAGTTATAGGGACAGCAGCCGCGTCACACCGAGCCCAAAGTTCACCAAAACCACCCCCTATGCCCACCTCTATCCCCACCTCCACTCCCGCCTCGATTAGCACCTATATCAACACACCTACCTAATTGCTAAAACCATGCCTCACACCACTGTGGCCAATCTCTCTCTCTCTCACTTCTCTAATCAGAACTCAAGTTAGCTGACACTAGATGATATAAAGAGACTAAGTACGTCGGCGGAGTCCAATCCTGTGTGCAAACAGGCAACCCAGGTTTCTGACCAGCGGGCCTCAACACCCAACCCCGGCTTGTGATCCGAGAACCCAGAGGATATCCTGCCTCGAACCCGACCTCCTTCGCACGCATGTGTCAGTGCTAAATACCGCAAGTAAATAGGACGCGCCTATTACTACTACTTACCCCTCCCCCACCTCTAGAGGTGACTTTTGACCCTGTGTCTGTATGTATCCACATGTAGGCATATATGGAATTATTTGTAGGCGTGAATGTGTGCGTGTGTGTAACTGTGTGGACGTAATATGGGAATGCACCTGAGCCCTTGTTTGTACATGTGTACATGCAACGTTGTGCGTTGACGAACATATACGCATATGAACTTTATGCTGAACAAAGAATTGTAGTCCTTTACACTCTGGATTTTGACAAACAGGTTTTTTTTTTTTAATTTTTTATTTCACTTTTACTTCATCTGTTTTAAAACGCACCCATCTTTTGTTGGACTGTTTGGACGTAAATAGGTGAATGCACTCGAGCCTGTGTTTATACGTGTGAACGCGCAATAATGCGCATTGGCGGGCAATTACTCGTATGTACTCTCTGCTAAAATAAGAATTGTAATTCTTTACACTTCTGGATTCTGACACACACGTTTTTTATTTCATTTTATATTTTTCTAATTTTTTGATTTTTTATCTTTTTATTTTTATCGGTTGTAACACACACGCATTTTTTGTTTGACATCCCCACCACATGAAGTGGTCGCAGGAGAGATGCCAGTCTACACATATATATTCTTCCGATCATAGCAGCAACATAAGGTTGACCTGCTGGCTGACCTCTTAACACCACTACCACTACCACCACGGTAAAAGAGGTCAAATGGACTTAAACATTCTGATAAAAACAACTATAACAGGTTGACCTGTTTCTGAAGAATTTCTATAGACTTTCGACTGGGGTGGCATGACAACTGACCAATGGGGTACGAGCGTGTCCTCTGACGTTGAAATTCGTTTGTTCTAGCATATATGGTTCCAGTTCCTCGTAGGATTAACAACACAACCAGTAGCTGGACATATCGATGTATTGACAGAGTGGAACACACTTCAACAACACGTGTCCCTGTCTATTACACATCAATTTGGACTGCCTGAAGAGGTCACAACCAATAATAGCTGTCACTGAAATATATATAGCAGAGAATTTATAATAAAGGAAGCCAAATTTAACATATTTGACTTACTTATTTTATATATATGTATAGATAAATCTACCAAAATATACGGAAGTGTCCAATGCGTATGAAGACAGCATATATATGTGTAGGTACGTATATTCCCTCTGATAGTTTGTAAAACTTTTACATAGATCTATATGATATACATAACAAGACAGACATATATATCCTAGAAACGATCGTAAAATGATGAATTATTTAATATAAGAAACTGTTTCTTTGTTTTTATTCATTATTTTTATTAATATATATATATATATATATATATATATATATATATATATATATATATATATATATATATATATATTAGAAATTATAAGCTTTCACCGTATTTTACACGAAAGAAATTTCTACCCTGATAGTGGGGTTTATAACCCTCGGAGAAATGGAAAAAGATGAGTGTTGCCGTACATGGGAGTCGAATCCACATCATTGGTTATCCAGACCACTGTGCTATCATTACACCAATACACATCCCATCTCCTTCCATTCGAATTAGAAGCTATCAACTTAGCAAGTGAAGGATAAACAAGCAAATTATAAACATAAACATGTAAGTATGTTTTTTTGAAAAGGTGCGCGAGTTTGAAATTAGAAATTATAAGCTTTCACCGTATTTTAGACTAAAGAAATTTCTAGCCTGATAGTGGGGTTTATAACCCTCGGAGAAATAGAAAAAAGATGAGTGTTGCCGTACATGGGAGGCGAACCCACATCTTTGGTTATCCAGACCACTGTGCTACCATTACACCAATACACATCCCATCTCCTTCCATTCGAATTAGAAGCTATGAACTTAGCAAGTGAATGATAAACAAGCAAATTATAAACGTAAACATGTAAGTATGTTTTTTTGAAAAGGTGCGCGAGTTTGAAATTAGAAATTATAAGCTTTCACCGTATTTTAGACTAAAGAAATTTCTAGCCTGATAGTGGGGTTTATAACCCTCGGAGAAATAGAAAAAAGATGAGTGTTGCCGTACATGGGAGTCGAACCCACATCTTTGGTTATCCAGACCACTGTGCTAAGTTCATAGCTTCTAATTCGAATGGAAGGAGATGGGATGTGTATTGGTGTAATGGTAGCAAAGTGGTCTAGATAACCAAAGATGTTGGTTCGACTCCCATGTACGGCAACACTCATCTTTTTCCATTTCTCCAAGGGTTATAAACCCCACTATCAGGCTAGTAATTTCTTTAGTCTAAAATACGGTGAAAGCTTAAAATTTCTAATTTCAAACTCGCGCACCGTTTCAAAAAAACATACTTACATGTTTACGTTTATAATTTGCTTGTTTATCATTCACTTGCTAAGTTCATAGCTTCTAATTCGAATGGATGGAGATGGGATGTGTATAGGTGTAATGGTAGCACAGTGGTCTGGATAACCAAAGATGTGGGTTCGACTCCCATGTACGGCAACACTCATCTTTTTCTATTTCTCCGAGGGTTATAAACCCCACTATCAGGCTAGTAATTTCTTTAGTCTAAAATACTGTGAAAGCTTATAATTTCTAATTTCAAACTCGCGCACCGTTTCAAAAAAACATACTTACATGTTTACGTTTATAATTTGCTTGTATATATATATATATATATATATGGTGTCACGCCTTTACCAGTTTTACTCGATGACAAAGATAATTAAAAAAATAATTAATCACATGTAACGTATCCTGCGCAGGCTACCTTGAGTAGACGAGTAATCCGAAGAAGGGAGGTAGGCGTAAAAGCCAAACTTACTGTCTTCAATGTGGTATTCGTGCCAATCCTTACCTATGTTCATGAACGTTGAGTAATGACCGAAAAAATACGATCGCAAATACAAGCGGCCGAAATGGGGTTCCTTTGAAGTGTCTTTGGAGTAACGTTACACCATAGAGTGCTGAGTTTGGATATCAGAGAGCCACTCCAGGTAGAACCGCTACTTTTCCAAATTGGGAGATCACAGCACCGAAACTATGGGTTTGTGGTTAGAATGTCTCAGGAGAGATTCGCTGGACAGATTTTACGGGTATAACCAACCGACAGGAGACTCAGGGTTAGATACCGACCAACATCAATGAGCATGGCTGGTCTCACCTGGGGTATCCAGCCGGATCAGTTGAAGACAGATGCTTCTGACAGGACCCGCTAGAAGGAGTATTTGAGGACTCTGCCCTCATGACCCTATCAAGAAGAAGAAGAAGAAGAAGAAGAATTAAAGCTTTACAACAATTATAAATGTGAAGAGAAATTTGACAAAATATACCTGATTTTTTCGTCAAAGTCCTAGCTGTACAGTTTCGCTGACTGATATGCCAATGTGCAACTAAAGTGCACCAGAGCCGTGAAGCTCTCGGCTTTTCAAGAAACCCTCAAAGAAAGGATAAATTCTTGAAATGACCATTACAAGTGAAACATTTTCGGGGGTAGGGGGAATTATCACGTGGTATAACGGTCGCAGAAGGAAGGTAAAGGCTGGACGTTCGGTGCCTAATACATTTGCTACAGAAGCAGCATGCATCCGCCTATTTCACTCGACCGTAAGGGAGTTAGGATGAAAATAATAATAAGACACACACACAAACACACGCACACACACACATACACACACACATATCCACTCACACACACACACACACACACACGCACACAGAGACACACACATACAGCCACACACACATATACGCACAAACATACACACACACACACATATATATATATATGGTGTTCTGCCTTTAGGAGTTATACTCAATGACTGAAAGAATTAAAAGAATAATGAATTTGGACTACACAACAATTATAAATGTAGAGAGAAAATAGACAAAATATACCTAATCTTTTCCACAAAGTCCCGACTGTATAGTTTCGCGAACTAATATGCAGTCAAAGTGCAACTACACTGCACCGGGTTTTTCAAGGTATCTCAATGAAAGGACAAATTCTTGAACTGCCGCCACAAGTGTAAAAATCTCGGGATGGAGAATTAGATTTTTTAAATAGGAAAAACAAACAATTACTACAATATAGAATACACAAAACATCTCCCAAAGAACCAAACTCCAAAACAACAACGGACACACCCACACACCCCATAACATAAACTCAACGATTTTCAGAAGAAATCCATCCAATCCACATGAAATTCCATCAGAGCCCCCGCACTAGAACGATTATAACAGGTACCACACTTACACTTCAATAATTTACGTATGAACATCCCCCTACAGACCCACACAAAACAGACAATCAACAAACAACTGCTACATTCGAAATCGAAATCTGTTTTTCAGCACAAAAATAAAAATACCAGGACAAATGATGACCCCCACATATGAGAAACCGAAGGTAATCAACCTTTCAAAGAAGTCATTGATAAACACCTAAATATATACATTAAATAAGGGGGTGAAATGTATACCCCACAAACATCAAACTTGCCCGAGATGAAAAACATAACGTCATTCTGTTGAAAACTCCGTCTAGCTGAAGTTTTCTCCGAAAACAATAACAATGAAGACGAATCACTTGTTAGAAATAAAAGAAAAGAAGGAATAAAGCACGAGATTCCTACTGCGAACATATGAATTTCTACTCTGAAAAATAAAAATGGAAATAGAAACACAAAATCAAATTTTTCAGAACATGAATAGAAGAACCTAATTGATTTACAAGAAAACATTGAAATCACTATTAACGAAGCTGATAAATGTATCACGGATGTCATCATGAAAACAGACTGCTATAAAGATCTGGCACTTAAAATGTTAGAAGATTATAGTTACTTTGAAAAATCAACCAACTACAATTAATAAAATATAATGTAAAATCTTTTAACTTTACTAAATATGTATCGCAAAGGCCTCACCACGAACGAAAATGGCTACATAGGCTACTTCATAATTTATGACCTGAAAATACTCAAATACAAACTGATAAGGACGCTTGTAAAAACTCGACAACCAGATATAACCACTTAACATACAGACTCAGTAACTTCCTGGAAATCTTTTTAAAGCCCCATCTAATACATGTGCTGAGTTACATACGAGATGACCTAGACATGCTTAATGATCTCCCCAAAACAGTAAGTGAACACACAACTTTTATTTCCGTTAACGGTGTCAACTTATCCACAAACTTTCCCCATGACTATGGAATAACTGCAATTAAATATTGCCTAGACACACCAATCCGAATTACCAAGCTAAGGAAAACAAAAACAAAACCATGGAAAATATTTTACCATCTGTGTCAACCTTCAGTCCCGAAATATCGAAATGTTTGACCACCTCTACGAAATTTCCCCTATTTTATATAAAGATATAAAATAATAAGAATTCTAGGAACACAAAAGATCCTAAAAAGTAAAAGACAGCCCAAAGCACTAATCCATATCCTCACCGGTGGAAACCATACAAACAAATCGTCAATGCCACTGTTACAATATGCGGAAAAACAAATTGGGGTACCTGTTTATACCTAATTGAAGGACCAGAATACACATTTAAGGATGGGCAAACCTTCAGAATTAAAGAAATCTTTACCTGCAACTGTGAAAAACCTATTCTTTATAATTATGCTGTGGATATCTGCAAAACTTATATAAGACAGAAGGGAATATCATTACGCAAATGAATGATGAAAGCACGAGACAAATCTCCTTAAGCATTCACATTGCAACAGGTGCTGGATTAGAAATACCCAACTTCAAAATGTTCCCACTCTACAAGTGCTCAGACTCATTCACTCAACAATTGAGAATAAATAAAAAAAAAATCAAGCATGTAGCACGTAGCGGCAGTATCGCTACCTCCTACCTGCGACTCGTTCTCTAACAACAATTCTGCCTAAAATTTCCCAATCTGATTCGCCATGTTAACTGACCTGTCATCAATTCTTGTTTTTAATAGGTATATATTTTCTTCTTTTTTCGTATTGTGTTTTTGACGTGACTCTAGAACATATATGTAATAAATCTTGAGCTACATGGAAATCTAACATGCATTCCAATCTTTACTTTCCACGCCACCTGTCTAAGGGAAAAGCAAAGGCTGATTCAACTTGGCACTAGAGACGTCACAACTCATTTCTACAGTTTACCCGATAGCTGTGGTGCAAGATGGTGTATTGTGAACAAGTCTAAAAGGTTTGAGAATATAAAATTTCCTCATTAAATAGGAAGTCCTCATTAAATAGGAAGGTAAGCGCAGAGAAGGGGTTGATACTATTTAAGATTACAAGAAAGACGATTGAGAACAGCTAGACAGTTGAGTGTGAAAGTATCAAATCTGACTATGCAGGATGAAAAAGAGGGTGCTTCCAATATCTTTTATACAGAGTTTTTTTAATGATTTTCCTTGGAATTTCCGTATTGGATCGTTCCCCCCTACTTGCACACTTTTCCTAGCTGACTATAAAAACAGTAATTGTAATAAATAGTAATGATAACAAAGCAAATGTTTAATTGTTTCTACGTTTGGCACAAGACCAGCAATTACTGAGTACATTACTGGTACTTTATTTTATTGACCCTGTAAGGATAAAAGGCAAAGTTAGCCTCGGTGGAATTGAGTTCAAATCCCGCCGAGGTTAACTTTGCCTTTTATCCTTACGAGGTTGATAAAATAAAGTACCAGTAATGTACTGTGTAATTGATGGCCTTGTGCCAAACGTAGAAACAATTATAAATTTGCTTTGTTATCATTACTATTTATTACAATTACTGTTGTTATTATACCTACTGTTTTGTCTTTGTCCATTTCCTCTTCCATCTATTTAATGTAAATCTCCAATTACGTTGTTTTTCATCCTGGCGTTGTCACCGACGCTGTTTTGTCTTGTAGACAACAAAATAACATCACCACCACCATCAACACCACCACCACGTCAACCTCTACTACTACTACTACTACTACTACTGCTACTACTACTAATAATAATAATACTGCTCTGCTGCTGCTGCTGCTACTACTACTACTACTACTACTACTACTACTACTGCTGCTGCTGCTGCTGCTGCTACTGCTACTACTACTACTACTACTACTACTACTACTTCTGCTGCTACTGCTGCTACTACTACTACTACTACTACTACTTCTGCTGCTGTTGCTGATGCTGCTACTACTACTACTACTACTACTACTACTACTACTACTACTACTACTACTACTACTACTACTACTGCTGCTGCTGCTGCTGCTGCTACAATGATGACGACCTCGCTTATTCATCGATCAATAACCTTATCTGAACAATAGCAGCAGCAGTTGGCATCAATCTAACAACGTTTTCTCAGAAGTAAGCCAATTTGATATTGATAAACTAGTTAGCTGTTGTAAATTATTCTTGAAGTTTTACTAAACTTTGCATTTGAAGAATTTGGATTTGCGAAAGCAATCTAATTGCTCGTAGAAACACCAGATGCTTGCCAACGGCTAGCGACATCAATAAGAACAAGAACAATGTTAAATAATTGTTACTACTTTAGGCACAAGGCCAGCAATTACCCAGTGCATTACTGGTACTTTATTTTATCGACCCCGTAAGGATGAAAGGCAAAGTTAACCTCGGCGGGATTTGAACTCAGATCGTAAAGGGACGTAATTATGCTGGAAAGCATGGCGTCCGACCCTCCACCGATACTGCCAAAATGCCTACATAACAGTGACATTATCATACACAATGGCTCGAATAATACTAGTGACACTTGTACAAAAAAGAACACAGAAATGTCATATTTAAAAAATCGAGAAAATGTCTGAACATAGATAGTAGGGAAAAATACTCAGCTTTATAATCCATCTCTCAATTGATCAGGCATTTTACCTGCTAGAGTTGCCTCTAGAGGCGTAACTAAGGTATGGCAAGCATGGCACGTGCCATGCTTGTCACATAAGGGGGTGCCACTTGGACTAGGAGCACGTTCTTGTTAAATCAAATAAGCCTCATTGGGGCATGACAAGCGAAACTCCTTCAGATGTATCATCTCTTTCTGATCTTCATGGGTGAGAACACTATGGTTACTAGATAATTAAACCCTTTATATAAACTATTAGGCTCATACAGTGCTGGGAAGGAGCGGAATTTCCCCTAGTTATGCCACTTGCTGTCTCCTCCTTAATAATCAGAGAATTAGAATTTGGGAGAAACGGCAACATTTTCCCAGGAAATCTTGCAAATTATTTTCATATTTTTTTTTAGCAGAATGGAGATAGCAAATGAAACACCAAAAAAATATAGTCTTAACTCATGTATAATTACTGGGATATGTTTTTATTTGATATGGAACCGCATGTCTATTACAACTGAAGAGAAAATATAATAATCACAGAAATGCATCTATGTGGTCACTCGACCTATTAGAAATAATAGGCATCTCAAACATAACACGCACATCTGTTTTGAAAAGAAATGGAAACATTATATATACAAGAAGACGGGATTGTCAAGATCGAGAATCCTTTGATCATAGCCCTGCTCGAACTGGAATGAGCTTGGGCTCAACAATCACATATTTATTGGATGTTTATGCAATATTAAGTGTTTGAAGGTACGTGGTTTAGTTGCGCACGTTGGGTTCATATTCGTAAGATCAAGGTTTCAATTCCCTAGCAGAACGGGTGATGTGTCCTTTAGAAACACACCTTAGTCTACGTTGCTCAAGTCCACTCAGCTGAAAAAAAATGAATTGTGATGTGGCGGTGCCAATTTGTATCGGCATTTACCGTTCCTTTGGGCAATATTAGTGGCATGAAACGAGATAACTAATATCTATGGACGACACATGGTCTTCCACAAAACCGTGATTTAACTTAAATACTGGAGTGGAGATTTCTAGGCTCACACTAATGGTAAGTCATAATCGAAAGAGGCCTTATATGTAGTGTGCAACATGACTTGTTGTCTTTATGTTTAGACCACTCGGTTTCTTTGGAGTCTAACAACGTCATTCATGATCAAAAACTTCTGTGGTAGCTGCAAGAAAGAGGTACACGTCGCAATAGTTTTCTGCTTGAAAACATCGTATCATTAATTCAATAGCAATATTTGTCAACAGAACATAGATCGTGAATTTATGTGCTTTCTGTTTATTTGGATTAGAAGTAAATCAAATTGTGTACATATTTTATAGGCAATTTCATTGTTTATTATATGGTTAACATTTTATATAATCACATACACGCATATATATGTATGAATTTCTCTTTCTCTCTCTCCCTCCCTATTTTTATATACATGTATATATATATATATATATATATATATATATATATATATATATATATATATATATATATATATATATGTATATATATATATATAATATATATATATATATATGTATGTATGTGTGTGTGTTTGTGTGTGTGTGTGTGTGTGTGTGTGTGTGTGTGTGTGTGTGTACGCGCGAGTGTGTATGTATTTGTGTATATTATACTTAAATCTACCTAACGCAATAATATAAGGTTTTCGATATGCATAGTGAAATGTTTGTAGGAAAACATTAATCTATCAGTCTCTTGTTCGTGCGCTGCAAATGGAAAAATACTGGCAAGGCAAAATTATGCGATTATCGTCATCATGTGAGGATGGACCGGAACGATGTCAGAAACAATTGAAAAACAAGCCTAACCATATCACAATTAGTCAACGTTTTAAAATATTATACAATATACATAAGAATTTGAAATCATAGTATTAACAGTTAAAAACATATTTAGCAACGATGCTCATTGATGTTGGTTTGTGGTGAGGTTGACGTGATGGATTCGTTCATTTGTATGGGTAGTGATGAAGTGTGAAGTTGCTGAATGAGTAGATTGTTGGTCGAAGTGAGTAAGATTGAAGTTTGTCGCAATGAGTTGAGAGAAGCTTTGTCATTTTCGAAGAAACAACAAGTTGTACTCGCCTGTTGTGGCGTTAATTGATATTACCATAAGAAAGGTGTTTTTCTTATATCACATGGATAACAATTAACAAATGAACAATACATCGCTAATTTACATGTTTTTATTTGTAACATGATTTACTTAGATATCATGTGCAGCAATGAACAACAGAAAAAAATGCATGTACGATTAGGGGGGGGGGGTTAATTTACAAATCTTCAGACTCAATTACCGGGCCTCCTTTAAAATATGTAGTGACCAATACCATTCACTGAAATCATACTAAAAAATGTTTCCGAAGGACGGAACCCCCCCCCCTGTACATACCCGCTGAAGTTGAGGATGGTCGAAAAGAAGGAAAAGTCCGCTATTATTGCACCTATACTCGATATTTTTTCGTCACAAGGAGGGTTTTGGGGGTCGATAAACTCATTTATGGTATTGTTTTTGCATTACGACCATCCAATATGCCGGAAATTCAGGATGCCGGATATGGGAAACTGTTATTGAACCAACTATATTAACTAATATATCATTTTTCATGAATGGCATATTTTAAACGCATTTCCGAAGACAAAATGAGCTTAACTCTAGTCTATGGCTTGAAAAAATGATTATGCATGATTCATTGGTACATTATCATTGGTTTATTTTAAATTATAAATGTTCAACAAGTGATCTAAAGCATCTTTAAAGTCCTGAACAGTAGCATCCGTTTTGCAGCTGACTTTCTCCAGATAAACCCTCAGATTTTGCACGTAAGTATCCACATCTAGTTTCCGATAATTCCTTTTCAGTTTGAAAATGTTACTGGATTTTGGTATCGATAGCGAAGTGTCCCTTGCATATCTAATTTCTAAATACAACCTTTCTATTTTATCTGTTTCCGAAGCTGTATCGCTCTCCATATATGTATCTATCTCCTCCTTTTTAGTGAAAGGACCTACTGCAGATTTTAGATAATCAAGGTCCTTTTTTCGTCACTTGTCGGTGGCGATATTGGCATTTTCCTTGGTTGTGAGGCCTTCGTGTGTCAACTCCTCCTGTCTTACAGTCCATGCTTTCATATTTTCAGGTATTTGGCCGCCTTTTCTAACCAACTTCCTGTATTTGACGAAAGACCCCGACTCATTTTCGATCAGGTCTTTAGCTTTCATCTTTACTTGAGATGAAGAAGCGGCGGCCAATTGTTTCGCGCCTCGGTGAGTCAATTCGTAATTAATAAAGCCCACGCCTCTTTCTGAATCGAGGTTGTGAATAAGCGCTTTTTCAAGTTTGGCAGTGTCCATCTTTGATAAGGCGTATGGAGAATCGCGAGCTTCTCCAAATCCGAATATGTCGCCCTTTTGCTTCTGGAAGCCATCAATATTACTACATTTGCACAAATCACATACTGCGTCGTACTACGATGCAGTATGTGATTTGTGCAAATGTAGTAATATTCACTAACCTGAGTTAGTAACGATTTCATCTAGTACAGATCCCCGCAGGGTTGGCTAGCGAGTTGTGTGACTGTCTATGTGGCTAGATTGCAAGGTTGAAGGCAAACAAGCAATCTGCCTGTTTCAGAGTCGAAAGTCGAATGTACATGCGGGTCGAACATTTCTTGTGTATCAAAATATTAGGCTGTCCAGTAAGAACTGTACTCTTCCCAGACACCCTGATACTGTGAGCCTCATAGGAGAAAACGTTATCTATGTACATGGCTCTGAAATCGTAGGACAGTCTTAAGGTGGTCGTGTGTGCCAGACTAAAAAAAAACATCTTCGGAATATGTGTCGGGATTCGCTATACAGGCAAACGCAAACACACACACACATACATGCACCTACACACACCCTCTCTCTCTCTCTACTTCCCTCTCTCACACACACACACATATCCCTCATATACATATATGTTGTGTGTGTATGGACCAATGGCAACTGCAATACTCTGGCTACTGCAACTGTCCAGTCTATTTCAAGAAATATCTCAGGTCACTACGTTCGTTTTTGACATGCAAGTTGTATTACTTGCTTGGATCCAAATGCTGAGTTGACAAATTCCCGCACGAAGAATTAAAGATAAGATATTAATTGATCATCTTTCAAAGAATACAGCTGTGTTTTAACTAAAAATGTTAACCTTACTATATTTTGCTGTGATTAGGTAGGTTTAAGTTTCATGAACCAACCTAAACCCACAAACAAGCTTTCGTCTATTCTCCTAATAATGGGACTCAGGCCAACATGTTTCCGCCTGACCTACAAAGATTAAACGTAAACATATCAAATGCTTTTATTTCATTTGTTTGATGGAATATAAATTAAAATGTTGGCTTAGATACCTTCTGCTGTTTGTAAGAGTGTTTTTATGAAGCGAATTTAATGAACTACTACATATTCTCTTTTGGGAGGTGTAATTTCTTCAGGAAGGTTCTCATCACATCTGCTTATATCTTTCTTAGTCTACACTTCCACTTGGAATTCTTGGCACATCTTCAAACAGCGATCATGAACATACGTGTATATGTCCGTACCAGCGTAATCATCATTACTATACACAACATCGTATTATTCTTATGCTCAGTTCTTTTCTCACCTCTTCCATGTTTTGTTGTTGTTCATGCACATCAACATTACATATTAACGGAGCATGCTCGATTCACTACTCTTCAGCCTTCGCATATGCTCTGCATTCACTGTTCATGTCTCACGACCTTATATCGCACTTCAATACATGTATCAGCGTTTTGCACAGCCTACTGTTAATATATATAAGTATATGCGTTTATATATGGATAATGTTTCGCACTGGAAATACTCCTAAATCTCACTAACACATGAAATTAAATAAAATTCGGATTTCATTGCAAAGCCCGATTTCAGATGTCATTGTTGTTAAACTACCAATAGTAAAATGAAGCTCAGTCAGTTTCAAATTCTACTGAACATTTTAGCTATGTGGGTATCTTCTAAATCAATAAATTATAAGTGAGACAATTTCGGAACGCAGTTTCAATTGCTAGATATAATCATTTACTCCATTTTGTGTTGCATATTCCTCTAAACGTAATATGAATGTCACACAACCATACTTCCAATGTTCTATAGCTCCGATGATTTGTGTCTATGTAGGAGATATTTTACCTTGTCAAGGATATTGGAGATTATTGAGATAGTTGAGCACTAGATGAGTTTGCCTTTTCGTCTATCTCTGTGATATACTTGGCCAAACTATACATGTTCCTTAGAAATGGTTTATCTTTTCCACCACAAACTGATATTTTCATTGTCATTCTTCTATAAAGTACGTCATTCTTTGAAGAATCCTTGTTTCGGATTACATTTTCTTTCATCATTGACTTCCGCTCGAATGCTAAATCCTTTTTTTCATTTGCTTCTTTCTCTAAACCATTTCTCATAATACTGTCAGCGCAATCTATCATGTAAGAACACATAGTTTCAATAGCAAGGATTATATATAACTAACATTTTCATATTGCTTTCTCTGTAATTTTATATGATATATGTTTATGAATGCTCAGATATTCACAGAAAAATTTGGATTTCGTATTTCACATTCATACATTCATATCGTCTTTCTTAAGCCTAACTGTTAGACCATAAACTGGAATACTCACATATTTTCAGCTTGGATAAATGAATTGGATATCGTTAGTAGTAGCAATTTCTCTGCAAGCGTAGTTCTTAACGTAGGTGATGTTTAAAGTATTTAACATCCATTTATCATAAAATGATAACTTATCGAGCAAACACACGAATAAAGAGTTTCCAGTCGTGACATATTCCTGTTTCCTTTTTCAGCTATAGAATACTTTAGAATAAATTATACAATGTGTTCTCCGTCTTTTTAAGATAGCTGAGTGTGATTTTAATAAGTTTGGCGTCTAGTGATATCGTAGAGAGTCTTCTCTTGTGTCTTTTCTAGGGAGCGGCATACAAAATTGAGGTATTACCCTGACATAAGAATACAAAATTTCATCACGTTCCATGCCATCAGTACATGTTATTCCTTAGCTAATGAACGAGATTTTAACGATATAGTAACAGAACTGCATCCTTTACATAACTACTTTTATATTTTGTAAATAACACACACGTGTGAAACTATATATTTCGTAAGAATGTTGAGGTTACGACTATTAGCAGCTCCTGTAGTCATATGTTTTGTATGTGTTTAGCCAGATCCTCAAGGTCTGATACTCGGGATAATGAGTTGTTGGCTTCTGCTATTGCTTCTCTATAGATCTAAGATCTGGCTTCTTAGGCCAGTCATTTCCAGGTTTCATGGCGTGAAGCGACTGAGAGTACATGACACCCACTGGACAGGACGCCAGTCTATCGCAGGGTTAAACCCCCAGCTATGGTTGGCACTCATTTGCAGGTGAGTATACAGGAACAACGTGAAATAAAGTGTTTTGCTCAAGAACACAACACGCAACGCTGCCCAGGAATCGAACCCACGACTAGTGAATGTTATTGGTAGAGATATTAGTGACAGAATTTCACCATTAGAATTAGACGGCAGCAGTCACCTACTAATCTTTTGGGATTAATATGTTATTTATTCTTTTATGGTTGTTCAATGCTAAAATAAACACATAGGGCGTACAAACATACATATGGCATAAACCCATAGATAGCTTAAAAAGAAAGATATAATATAACCACTAATAACAAACAAAAAGAAAAAATTCATCTGATGATATATAAATCTAGGTGGAAATATCTACACCAGCTACTTGGTCCTGGCTACCCTAATACCAATAGTATACGGCAACATCACTCCACCCTTCAGATTAGGCCATAAAGGTCTAAAAGGTTTAGTGTTCTGCACAATCTGTGAGGAAGTTATATACAGAGATAACTTGAACACAGGCGTATTTCATTTCAATGTAGCACACACGCACATATATCTATCACTATATATATATACATATAGTGTTTGTGTGTGTGTGTGTGTGTGTGTACACACACACACACACACACACACACAGACACACACACACACACACACACACACACACACACACACACATATATATATATATATATATATAAGCGCACACACACACGCGCACACACACACACACACATATATATATATGTATTAAATTACAAAAAGAAAGACATCTATTAAACATAAATCTCCAAGTAAATATCTGTAATTCCATATGTTCATACGCAATCTAGAATTATAGCATTATGCCTATATTCTCTTATTTCATTCTTCGCTATATATATGATCTGTTTGTATAGGAATCATATTTATGTATCAATATCACCATTCAATTCGTAGTTTAATTATATCATTGAAATGAATATCTTTGTAGCATGTACACAATGTTATATTATGGTTTATTTTTCGTTAGATTCTTTTTCCAAATTAATCTTCCAATATAAAGAAAGAGAAATAAACGATGACATCTAAAATAATGGCTACAAACGTCTACCGTTATAAAACGAAATAGTTATCTCGTCTTTGACATCACATAGCTTTGATGCGTAGTCTCATCGACAACGAGAACGAACATTCTTGTTGCAACATCGCGTATGCTTTAGCTTATCAGATGAAATGTTATTTTTGCGATTTAAAATATCCATTATATTATTCTTAAATTATTGGCTATTATATAGAATGAATATTATATGTAAATGTGTGTGTGTATAATTATATATATATGTATTTAAAATCACCTATATATATATATATATATTGACGGATTGTAGCTAATGATTATTATAATATATATATATATATATATATATATATATATATATATATATATATATATATATATATATATATATATATAGAGAGAGAGAGAGAGAGAGAGAGAAAGGCAGAGAGATGTAAAACGTATATACATATAATATGTATACACGTATATACGTATATACATATAATAGATATGATATATATATGCATACACACACATACACACACACACACACACACACATAAACACACACCTATATATATAATGTGTATATATATTGGCGGATTATATCTATTGATTGCTTTAATTCAAATACAAAATTGAATGGAGTGTGTGAAATTTCAACTACCTACGTTCCTCATTTATTCATTCATTTAGATTTCTCTTCATCTCTATTTCAGCCCATCTATATATCTATATATATATTCTATTATTTTTCACACTTTCATCTCCCACTCCTATTTCATCACCCATTATCACTATTCAGATGTGTAGCCGTGTAATAGAGCTGACTTAATGATTTATAGTCTCTTGAAGGCTGTATCGCTATTTCCAGTTAGAGACTATATACAGGACGGGCCATTATTTGCCATTTCTGCTGTTTCTGTGTATTCCTCCTCTTCTAACATGTCTATGAAAATACTATATATTCTTATTAAATCATGTCCATGCATACCTCATTGCAACTTTCAGTTAACGTTATCTAACGCAGTACGCTCATATAAATAAATAATCTACATAGCATAACCGAATGATTAAAGAGTTCGTTTAATCATCATTACGTGCGGGGTTCAATTCCACCGTGTTGCATTTTAGGCAAAAGTCATTTACAGCCTCGGACTGATACATGCCTTGTGATGGACATTGGGTAGCGGGAAACTGTCTTTGAAGCCCATCGGATTCGTTATACATGTAATTGAAAAAGTCAGGCTTGACATACATTATGTTACGCAGAATTTCCTCGAGGTCCAACGAGCTTTTGATTCCAGAGCCGGGCCAGATCGATACAGATTGAACCTTAAGCTGATCAATAGCGAAACGCGCGTCACCAATCAATATACGCAATGAAAGCTTAACAGTTCGTCCCTGTATTATTATTATTATTATATTTCATTTGAAAAGGAATATCAGAGAGGGAAGTGCTCTCTTCCCAGCATTTTGTTGAAAGATGGGTGAGAGAGGCAAGAATGGCCCGAGTGAATGAACCTACTCTGAGTATATGCCTGTAAAATAAAGGTGGAAAACTGGGAGAGGGCACTTGCCCTGGTGGTCAGGGTCACCGTGGCTTTTTTTTTAATGGGCTGTCTCCACGAGGGCCCTCGGAAGTCTCCCCCCTATTGGGGAATTTTTCATTGTTCTTTTTTGTTACATCCTCTGTTTTTTGTTATTCTACACGCAGAAATGCCCATTTGTACCGTCCTGTATTGTACTGTCCTTAATGTCTACTTTCTGTTAACTCTTGTGTTTAATAAAGAAAGCATTATTATATTATTATTAAGTTCAAATCCCGCCGAGGTTAACTTTGCCTTTCATCCTTACGGGGTCGATAAAATAAAGTACCAGTAATACACTGGATAATTGCTGGCCTTGTGCCAAAAGTAGAAACAATTATTATTATTATTATTATTATTATTATTATTATTATTATTATTATATATATATATATATATATATATATATATATATATATATATATATATATATATATATATATAGGAATGTGTGTATGTATGTAAAAGTTAAACAGAAATAACAAAGCAAACACCACAGTACAGGAAAGGAATATATTAGTTTAAATTCCCTCCCCACCACATATATGTATATATATATCAAATTAGTGAACACAAAGAAACAATTTCCGATGTTCAGCCATCCGCTTTGAACATGGATGTCCAAGGCTATCACAGATATCAAAGGAAATACGTTTTCGGCATTGGGGATGATTTCTACTAATGCTTAACTGCTCGGAAAATTTGAGTTGGCGTCATTTGGACCTCACATATATATGTTCCTTTTTTCATATATTTGTAACATTAATAGGTGCGATAAGTTGTGAAACACATACCACACACACACACACGCACAAACGTACATACAGCAGCTGTAAACTATCTGGAAGGCTGTATGTCTTACAACACGTGTGTGTATATATATATTATATATATATATATATGTGTGTGTGTGTATATATATATATATATATATATATATGTGTGTGTATATATACAGTGTGCGGATGGTATTTGAGGACACATGCATTTTTAGTCATTATTATATTTGACAAATCTTTATTGAACTTCTATTTCAAAAAATAACATGAAAATAGCTATGCTTACCAATGAAGTGAAAAGGCATGTTGTGATTGTGGCTTTGAAGGCTAAGCATGTTGATTTAAAAATTTCTCGTTTTCTGAAAGCTGCAGGATCTTTTGTCCACAAGATTCGGTGTGAGTTAGAGACGGAAGATGGAAGCGTATTACCTGTATCAAAACGTAAATAACATTCCAAGTGCTCTGATTCTATCAGGACACCTGCATTTATTCAGGAAGTTAAGCAAAACATGACAATCCAGGAAAATCAATGAGGTCAATTGCAAAAGACTTTGGTGTGTTAGAAAAAACAAGGAGAAATATTGTGCACGAAGGCATCAGATACAAATCTTACGTGAGGTCAATTCAGAAAAAAAACAAAAGAAAACCGTTTAATCAGATCCAAAAGACTTTTGAACAAACTTAAAAATCCATCAGAAGACGGTGTGATTAGAATTTTCTCAGATGAGAAATCTTTGACCAGGACCAGAAAACTAACAGAAGAAATGTGCAGACCCTTCTGAGGTTCCAAGTGTAATGCACAGACAATTTCCTGCAAGTGTCATGGTTTTGAGTGGTGTTAGCAATGAAGGACATGTGATCCTCCTCACTTTGTTCCACAAGCCCTTAGGGTGAATGCTACTGCGTATATTGAGGTTCTGGATAAAGTTGTTAAGCCTTGGATCAACAGTGTATGCAATGGAAGGCCTTATGTCTTTCAACAAGATTCTGCACCATCACACAAGGCTCAAATGACACAAGAATGGATGGCCGACAATTTGCATGATCACATCACCCCAACATTTGGCCTCGTAATTCTCCAGATCACAATCCACTTGACTACTATGTATGGAGCATCGTTGAGAAAAATATCAAAGATTCTTTGAAAGCCGCAATAGTTCGAGTCATGTCCGATATGAACAAGGACCACTTAATCCGAGCTTGTAAACGATTTCAACCACACACAGAGATAGTTATTAATGCTTATGGTGGTTTTATTGAATGAAATTATTAAATTGATAATTTAACTTTATGTTTATGTTATGTTTATAAGAATACAGTCTTTTTCTGTTATTATATAAGCGTTTTTTTAAACCATAAATCTGTCCTCAAATACCGTCCGCACCCTGTATATATATAGTTTAATATAGAAATGGCTTCTAGAGGACTAGAACTGTTTCACTCCAATGTCTTATCCTTATGATTTCTTTTAAATGAAACAGTTCTAGTCCTGTAGAAGGCATTTATTAAACTTGATGTTTACACTCTACTAATGTATTTAGTATCTTATTTAGCAAAAATAAGATACTAAATACATTAGTATATATATATATATATATACCACGCACACAAACACATGTTTATATATATAGAAGAGTTTCTACAGGACTAGAACTGTTTCCTGATGATTTCTCACGGATGAAACAGTTCTAGTCCTGTAGAAACTCTTCTATATTAAAACTTTTACACTCTGCTATGTATTGTGTACCTTACTTACTCTGGTTACCTCCGATTCAACCCGGAATAACTTATATATATATATATATATATATATTAATAAAAGGAATTCCAACTTTGTCTGATTTACTCGTTTTATTATCAATCCTTTAAAATGTATAATGGTATTAGAATGAAATAGTATGGTAGAATATTAAATGTTAAGTGTTAATTGAACAAGTTCTTTTATGCTTTCGCAATCTTCAGGTTTATATTCTGTGGTGACAGTCAAGTTTGCAATTTTCAACTGTTGAAAATTGCAAACTTAACTGTCACCACAGAATGTAAACCTGAAGATTGCGAAAGCATAAAAGAACTTGTTCAATTAACACTTAACATTTAATATTCTAACATACTATTTCATTCTAATACCATTATACATTTTAAAGGATTGATAATAAAACGAGTAAATCAGACAAAGTTGGAATTCCTTTTATTAATATAATCTTCTATACACAATCATACATACCCGTCTATATTTAGCTATATATATATATATGTATATATATATATATATATATATATATATATATATATATATATATATATATATATATATATATATATATATATATATATATATATATATATATATATATATATATAAACATGTGTGTGTGCGTGGTACATATTTACTGGCTCTTGAGCATATAACTATATGACGGCTGATTCGTGTCTTTCATCTGTATATCTATATGCCAATGTATTTGATTTCGAGGAAAGACATTTAATATTGCACGTAGTAACTTTTCCTCGCGGAACAATATGTAGAATACTAGTCATCAATCCATTTAGCTATGGAAGAGTTTTTTAAAATAATTAGTTTTCAAATAATTATCTTTACAAACTCGAAGTATGTAAATATATTTACTGTCGCGTTAAATAGTTTTGGATGAAATTCCTTCGCAATTAGACTAGATATTAACATACATATTCTTACTATAGTCGAATCATTTTGACTTAGAGTGTGGCTGTGCGTGTATATGTGTGCGTGAGTATGTGTGTATGTGTGTGTGTATGTGAGAGAGAGAGAGAGAGAGAGAGAGTGCGTGTGTGCATGCGTGTGCGTGTGAGCATGTGTGTATGTGGGAAGAATACACAGTTTAGAAAGGGAATACATAGTAAATGTGGTTTAGATACTTTTTCTATGGTGAAGTAAATTGAAATTGCTGCTACTGTCGATTTGTACTTTTTCCTGTATTGCGTATTGTCTTCTTTGCACATTTTCACAGAAAATAACTCTGACCCATTTGAGGGTGTCTTTAGCCATTTCCTGTTTTCGCCAGAAATAAATTCAAATTCTCTCTCGAAATCACACATTACTCTTCTACAAAATTAATAACACACTGGTCAATATGATTTTTAACATTGGCACAAGGCTTGCAATCTTTGGGAAAGGGGATGTCGATTGCAATGACATGGATACTTAACTGGTATTATATTTCATCCACCCTGGAAGAAAGGAAGGCAAACATAATTTCGGTTGGATTTGAACTAAAATTTAGAGCCCGAGCAAATACTAGTAAACATCTGACCGACCACTGTAACGACTCCACCAACCCACTGCCCCTACGCATTAAATAATATAATATAATATATTATATTATAATATAATATAGTATAAGATAATCTGGTTGGAGCAGCTTTTCTTGGTTTGCTCAATCATAGCTAGCCTTGAGCTAAACAACAACAAAAACATCAACCATGACGACGACGAAAACCAAGATTAACATCAGATTACATAATAGTAAATGCTTGTAAAAAAGAAATAATTATGATATCGGAGATAGCCATTTAAAACACACATACATTATGTTTACTTTTTATTGTTTTTTAGCCCTCGGTCTGACCGTAACTACACTTATTTTTCAAATATGGCGTACGTATCTATGAATACATTACTAAATGTATTCGGAAGTTGAGTGACTACGGAAAGCTTTCTTGTTATCTGATATTTCTCCTTTATTTAACAATAGTTTTATATATTATAAAGTATCAAAATCTACATCTATGATCAGGTTACTGGCATTATTCCACTACCGCTGTTGAAAGTCAGTTGTTCGCCAGTTCTTATTGGCCACTAGTACTGGATATATGATTGTTAATTCTCTTTTATTTTCTCATTAAAAAGAAAGAAAAATAAATCAATATTCTGAATATCTTTTCTATTTATATCAATATACTTAATGCTTTTACATGTAATTTTCATGTATAATCATTCTTTAACGACGCTGACAGTCACTAGAAGCTGCTCCGGAGATTAGGCAAGCTGATATGCACATCGTTCCGTGTATTCTCCTCCTCATTCGCCATTGTCTCCGCGTGTACTGCTACTTCCCCCTACCTTGGATCTGTTTGGTTTGTTGGTCTTATCAAATTTTGTACCAGTCTTTTGTTTTCCTTTTTGTTCTTTTCTAAAGATTTTGTTTTTTAGAGGATTGTAGTTTGGGAGTGGCTGAAGCCACCGATCACGGTGTAATTGATATGTCCAATAATATATGCTTAAAATAATTGTTTCTTATATAGGCACAAGGCCAGCAATTTTGGGGGAGTAGAAAGTCGATTAAATCGAATCCAATGCGTGACTTGTACTTTCTTTTATCGACCCCCGTAACGATGAAAGGCTAAGTTAACCTCGGCGGGATTTGAAATCAGACCGTAAAGGACCGTAACTCTATGCTGCAAAGCATGGTGTCCGACTCTTTACCGATATTGCCAATCTACTCTGCTTATCTCAGATATATAATACACAATGTATGAGTTGGTTGATTCAGTGTTACGCTTGAGAAGCTATAGAGAGTTGGGGAAAGAAGTAAAAGGGACATAGAAGAGAAATAACATATGGGTTATAGAAGGGGTATACATACTGACAGAGAGAGAAATTGAGAGATCAGTGAACACTGTAGAGTACACGCACACACATATACATATGCCCACCGACACAGACACGCAAAGACAAGACCCGTTAAGACGACAATAAATACCTATAGAATTTGTACAATATGTTTTATTTTAACCCTTTTCTCGTTAGCAAAACAACATTTTTGAAAATGTATTCCTCTTCAAGAATATTCTTCTTTCTCTTTTTCAACTCGCCTCTTTAACGTTATATGTAAAGTGTTTGAGTAGAAGCAATATAACGAATCGTTTTCATTAAACGCAGGTGTAGTGAGGTTATTTATTTATTTGTTTACTTTGATAACTACATCCATACATTTTATGTATTTCCGTATTTCCCTACAGTTAGCCAAATTTACCTGTCATATGGTCTATATACATACATACATCATATATATATATATATATATATATATATATATATATATATGTGTGTGTATGTGAGTGCGTATATATATATATATTAAAACAAAAAAGTTATAATAATCAGAAAATATAATCTTAAAGAGCAAATTAAAATTAATAAACAGATTGACAAAATCAGGTTGAATAATAATATGACGGTATCTGAAATTGCTTTCGGCGCTCATATCGGTTCTTCAGAAGTAAAAATAGATTAACAGACTGACTTTACTAATTGAATTTCACATTAAAATAGAAACTGTTAAGAATGAGCCAAATGCTGTTGATTCCATATGGCATAGGGCGGATGAGTGACTTACATTCTCATAAAACAACTTGGTGCAGGAAAACGTGGGAACAAATATTTTATAGCAATAATTAATTCTATGTGTTCAAATCCTATGGTAGCTATATTTTAACTCATTAATCTTTGCTTCTATCATAATATTTTCTTTTCTAACCTGTGATTAAATTAGTAAAGTTTGTCTGTCAATCTATATTTAAAGTTAGGTGAGCAAACTTGATAGCTAAAAGAACTAACAATCTCCATCATTCTGTTTTAAATTTTTATTTTTATTTATTTAAAAAAATATATATTTTCTAGGATTAAAACTACTAATTATTTTAAAGTCATATTCTTTAAATTTTTTCAAAATTTTCTTTAAAATATTGTGATTGCTTCAATTGGATTTCCCTGCGGGGCCTTGTGTCAATGGGCAAGATAATTTACTTCCTGTTCCTCCACCATATTCATATAGAAAAAATGAGTTGTATATCTGATTCAAACCTTATTACACAGTTTTTCACAGTGATTGTCTCAAGTGTATTAAAGATACAGGTGTCTGTGGAATGCTTTGCCACTTGCACATACATTTCACGAGCAGATTAATTCGTTGATCAAACAATTAGAACAATTGTCGTCGGAGTATTAGATTCTATACTTACTATATAACGATTGCCTTTTTCTTCTCAGATGATATGTCTAATTGTTCAATGAGCAGTCAAATTAATGTCAAAGACACGACCTCGTTTGCTTTAAAAGGTCTAGAGTAATGTCTATGCAATCCAGGTTTGGACTTCAAAAGTTGCTGTACACCACACGAGAATTATTTAGTGTAAGTAGAGTTAAGTGAATGATAACTGCGGAATTTGCTTCTGTAAATATGTGTGTGATTTCATGTAATAATGTCATTATTTCGAAGGTAGGACATTACCACAATTATCACACTTCCAGCTATTCAATTTTGCCTGAAGAGATAGAGATGGCAAATGGAACACATATGTTTCAGCTCATACTTCATGTTAGTGAATGCTCTCAGATTATCAGTCGGATTTAAAAGATTGCGTAGTATTACTGCAGCCTGACAGTCCCAAATAAATATCCATTAAAAGACACTCATATGTACTTTTTACTGTGTCATACACTAACATCTTTATCCGCTTATTGCTCTATAGAATAACAGGCATCCATTTACCCAACAGAAGTGTTCTTTTATTCCATGGGTTAAGGGTTGTCTGAATTCTTTAATAAATTCCAAAATTCTGTCCTAGATAAATTTCCTTGTCGGTTTGTCTTGTGGGAGATGTATCTACATGACGATTCTTCATTCCTCACTATATTCTTTTGGGATAGAATGGGTTGTTTCTTGCTAACATTTGGTTTGTCTATTACATTTTCAGCCATAATGGTGTAGTCTAAACTTCTTTGTATACATAAACCTCTTGAAGTTGTAATTATATGTTCTTAGTGGATTGGTTTTCATTGCGGATGTTTGTTTTTCTTGATTGTTGCCGATGTTGTTGTTGAGGTGAAGTATCAACACAGTCGCCACTATTTCTACTGTAATGGTAGACATTGTTGCAAGTGTCTACATTAAAATCAACGGTGGTATTCTTCGTATTACTATTATTCAGTCCATTATTGTTAAAGCTGGAAACATTGTTGCTATTTCAGCAATTGTTTACAATATATAATAGATTCAATTTTTCTTTATTTTCTTCTGAAAGAGAAAGTTGGCTGACACTGTTATAGAAATCGTCTCCTATCGTCACCACTTTAGTCACGTTGAAATAAATATCTGTCGTCAAGACAGAAAGGAATAAAAAATAATAAACTTTCTTCCACTTGACGGGAAAACATATAAAAACAACGCCCTCCTCCACATCCTCGTTATGTAACAAATTTATCATACTTTAGAGGAAACAAACATAACAAATATACGAAATATAATCAGGATCCGCTGCAAGACACGTAGTAAAATTTCAAAATCTACGACAACGACAACAAAAATTATATTAATCATAACTATGATGATAATGATTATGATGAAGATATTTATTAGTTACCACAACGTATGTATTGTTATTAGCTACAACGTCTTATATAAGAACCCGTTATTGCTAATGGAGTCTTTCCAGGACTAAGGAAATCTTCCAGAGAAGGAGAAAGAGAGAGAGAGAGAGTGAGTGAGAGAGAGAGAGAGAGAGAGAGAGAGAGAGAGAGAGAGAGAGAGAGAGAGAGAGAGAGAGAGAGAGAGAGAGAGAAGTTATCGCGAAAGAATCGTCCTCGAACCTCAAAATGATGAAACGCAAATCTGACCTTGGTGATATTTGAACTCAGAGTGCTGGAACGATTACCGTAAAGTATTTTATCCTGAGTTCTAACATCATACATCCAAATAAATCATTAAAATATGAAGATTACAAAATGGTGAGGATTGACAACACAAACCTTATATAATGATGAGGAAGTGTAAGGTCAATATACATTTAAAAAGTTTAATAAAAATTAAAGAACACAATAAATATTTAAAAATATACAAATGTACACGATGAAAATGAATTGGGTGACCCAAACAACACATTAGTTGTTTGGAATTGGGAAGCAATTCTTGTATTGGCCAGAATAAAATGTACCCATCACCTAGTGTTAGAGATTCAAGATAAAAGATTAAGCCGACTATTAGCAAGTGTCTTTTTCCTGTTGGTGTATTCTGGAATAGAGGCACATGCTTTGAGTAGGACCGTTCACACGGACCATGTTCTCTACTTTCCCCCAACGTTCATGACATTTATTGAGTGGAGAAGGTGTCAGTAACCATCTTTCCACCTTCATTTCCAAGTGAAATTTGTAATTAAAGAAGAGGCAAGTGTGTGGCCGAAGGTCATTCTGTCAGGTGCGCCTCGAAATCATTTCCCCCATAGCCACCAGATAGGTCGATAGCGTGATAACAATGGTTTGACTAAGCACCACAACTCAGCAACTCTCGAATATTGGTTTCTGCAGCTCGTGCATTTTGTAATTTTCTTTTATCTGACTGTTGGTGATGTTCATTTCGACGGCTACAGGGAATGCGAACGTATTATCAATGGTGGCGTTGGGAAGTAAGCATATGGTATTGTTTTTGGTGGTGGTGGTGTTACTTGATTGTGCCAGTAAACGTCTACTCATTATTGAGCTGGTGTTGATTTTGTTGTGAGCACCAGGCGCTGAAGCGGCTGCGGTAGTGATAAGGGTGAGACAGACAGTTTATTCGTGGTTGTGCTTGTGCTTGTGGTTGTGGTGGTGATTTTGGTGGTGCAATAGCCAGTTCATTCGTGGCTCAGATGGTGGTGGTGTTGTTGGTGTTGTTGATGTTAATGTTGATATTATTACTAATAGTGGCAGTGGTGTTGGTGGGGGAAAACAGGGAAGGGAGGATCTCAGTGTTGAAGGAGAGAAAGCTTAAAGTGTGAAAAATAATTTTGCTTTTTAAGTTTCCCACTCCCCTCTCTTGTTTGTTGGGTTGCAACCAGAAATTTAATATTTTAAAATTCAGCACCGAAGAGCGAAAAATAAGGTTTTCCAATCAGATCTTTAGGGTACTGGTCACTTTCCAAAAGGGACATGAACGTCAATATTAGCAAATCCACAAAAGGCAAAACTTCATCAATATTTGCTATACCTACGTAAACAAGTCTTGTTTTTCAAATGCATTAATAAATACAACAACAACAATAACATCAACAATAATAATGACAATGAACATGATGATGGTGATGAAGATGATAAGAATGGTTTCTGATTTAGGCACAGGCCAAAAGTCTTTGGTGAGGGTAGTCGATTAGATTGACCCAAGTACTTTAGTTTATCGACCCCGAAAGGAGAAATAGCAAAGCAAACTGCAGTGGAATTTAAACTCACATGTTGAAATTGGCCAACAATATTAGGGGCGGGAAAAATCGATTAAATCGACCCTAGTACGTTACTGGTACTTTATTTTACCATGGCGTGATTGGAACTCAGAATGTAAAGAGACGTAGCGCTCAGCCGCAAAGCGGTTGTCCGATGACCTACTGATACTGCCAGTGGTAATGGTGATAATGATGATAAGTCCTGCAATGACCATCTGGGCTGTTGCAGTGGGTAGATACAGTACGTCCTTTCTTATGTAGACTGAAGCAAAAATAGCAAAGTTGGATAAAAAGATGAGAATGTTTATTACGGGACGTTACACCCTAAAACAAATATAATCAGACTGCACATAAAGAGGAAGATTGGTGTGAATTATTGTATAAGGAGTGAAAGCAGAACGCTTGCAGAATATTTGGTAAAGAGTGACGAAAATTTGTTGCAATATGCAGGAGAAGATATGGGTATTAATGCAGGTGAAATGGTTGGTAAGGAATAGTTTAACCAAAGATGTGAAGAGAAGAGTAAAGATCTTCTGGAAATGAGAATGCACGTATAGTTGAACAGAATTTCCTTGATGTCATCTGCTACACCTACAAGGTTAAAAGCTTCCATTAACCAAGAGTGTAGGATCATGTCGTAGGCTTTTTTGTCATCTATGAGAACCATTGCCGTGTTCATTTTCATTCTGTTGCATTTCCTTAGAATTACCTTATCAATTAACGACTGGTCCTTTGTTCCTCTGGACCCTCTACGACACCCATTCTGCTAATTTTGGAGGAGATTCACCACTTCGAGATGTTTGTATATCCTGTTTCCAATAATCCTAGTTAACAGTTTCCCATGATTGGCAGGCCTGCTATTGGTCGGTAATCGGCAACCACATTTCCCTTCGCTTTTTCCTTCACGATAAGGACTGTTCGACCATTGGTCACCCAACTCGGGACTTCCTCAATTTGCAAGCACTTGTTCAAATGCTTGGCTATCCTATCATGAATGCTGCTCATTTACCTATACCAGAATACTTGGAGGCCGCTAGGGCCAGGTGCCTTCCAGCTTACCATTTCTGTAACAAACTGTTTGACATCACTGGAGTAAATGTTTATGTTATCTTTTTTCACATCCGGCTTAGTTGGTTTCTTACTCTTTGACATCATTCTATCTCATTATTAAGTTCCCACTTTTGTTTTCGATTTTCTTGCTGTTGGTGTTGTCGTTGTTGCTGTTGTTATTGCAGTAATTATTAATTCTGTTGTTGGTCTGGTTTGTTTTGTACATATTGTTGGTGCTGTTGTTCTCGTTGTTGTTGGTGATACTGCCTAAAGTGGTGGTAGTTTTCATCATGGGATTAGGGGCAGTGTCACTCTACTCAACGTTTGAGCCGCTATTACGTGACAACTAGTTTAATGTTGGGGGAGGGGGGGGGGGGAGTGTACTCCGTTCATGTTCTTTTTACAGAAAAAATATTTTCAAATACTGAAGTTCAAATATTTGGGCCATCGGCCCAAAATTGCAGAGTCTTCCTTTCACAGGGCAATGTGTGGTGCCCTATCAACAATTTGTACCAAAATTATAACAATGAATGCAAAGCAAATACTTGGAAGTCAGCAAAACTTACCGAACGATATTCACGTACGTCTTCGCTGATCAAACAACAAAGATAATAAAAATAATAATAATTACTCTGAGTGTCTGTACATGCGTTAGCCTGTGCATAATCCCGATTGAAATATGTCTATATAGATATATATAGTTTATATGCACAAACATCTTTCTACCTGTACACAGACTTCGTACCAGCATCAGGAACTACATATCTAGACACATGCTTATAAAATATACACACATATATGGTTTGGACATTGGAACAGAAACAACAATATTCTACAACTATTCATTACTAATGCTTCATTTCAATTATGTGCTATTTGTTAATTAATGAGACCTGGTGCTGCATACACTGAGCACACTGTCAATAATTAATACCTGTCATTTTTTAAATGAGATTGGTATTTCCATGATGGCTTCTCCCTGAACTATTTCGTTTTATCTCATTCATTGTTTGATGATATTATTTTTGGCGCTGCTGTTGATGTAGTTGAAGTTGCTGATTTAACTGTTGTAGTTGTAACTGTGGGTGTTATTGTTCTTGATGTTCATGCGTTCTATTGTATGTTTCTCTATACCTTTGAAGATGTTTTTGACAGATTGAACTCTGTGGAACATTATCTACATCAATCTATTGCTCGGTAACATACAACAGAAACATATTTTCTTAGGAGAAGTGATGAACTCAACACTGCAAGATGAGGAAGCACTCAATAATTATATCAATCTTTCTCACATAACATACACTGCTCCACTCAATGGCTAGATGTATCGAACCTTGAATAATTAAATATGTTGGACATAGAAAAGTGCAGCACAAGTGACGCATTACAAACTATCAGTTTTTCATCCAATTGTCCAGTCTCAGTTATCAGCTTGCTCGCCTGCAACTTTCATACACCTACTTATAGGTTTCATGCATAAATGTCCCTTCACGGATACACGTAGTAGTAGTACACCAAGCTTTTGATTATCTTCGTTGACAGTGTCTCCAAGATGTTAAATAAATTAGAGACAAATAGCGCACCCAGTCTATTAACGGTTACTTTACTTAAGCGTATAATTGATCTTAGCTTTCTAAACGAACGAACCACATGTCAAGTTGTCAATGCTGTTACTGTTTATAACAGTCAATCCTAAACAGCATTAAAGTCAATATGGACTACTAGCCCCTAGTGTATTGTCTAACACATCTCTCAACCTGATTTTCTGTCTTCCAGTAATAATTTCTAGTAATAACTAAATTATAAATATCAGATGTCAAAAGACTGGCAGTTTCTGTAGAGAAATTTGATTATTGCTTTGAAATATATATATAGAGATATTTGGTATTAATGCAACGTCTTTGGCATACAGATACCATGATACACACACTTTTTTGGCTTTGATATTCCTCACTTCTTCGCTGAGAGAAGAGGTTTCTCTGTCTGAGTCATTTGACTCAGACGAGTGTTATGGTATGACTGTGAGGGAGTTAGTGTGTGTGTAATTGTAAGACCTTTTGAGTGGTTTTGTTGATTCTGGCTGTTGTTGTTAGTGATGCAGGTGTTTCTGATGCTGCATGTAGTGGTGTTGTTGGTGTTGATATTGTTTCGAGTGTTAATGCAGCTGCTGCTGGTATTGGTTTTGCTTTTGATGTTGCTGCTGCTATTGGTGTTGGTGTTATGGTTCACATCTTCGGTTGAAGGTAAACAACTCTCAGGTGGCTTTTCTATCCGCACAAATGACAACATGCCCCCCCCCCCCCAATAACCACGATAGAGTCATGCTACCCGCTAGTTGAATGAGGTCAAGGATGTTTTCTTTTTTTTCAGGTGTAATATGTAAGGGGATCTCCAAACTTATGCCCGACCAGTGTTGCCTCCGAAGTGGCTGACTTCTAATAGGGTGTCACTACCCTCTCGTACCACAAAGGGCAGGATTCACCAGGTTATCGTCCCAGAAACAGAGAGTATAGTACAAATTGTTCTGTCCGAATGGGGACCGCAAAATGTTTGACGGCCAGAGTTTCGCTTTTGAAGAATACATAAATGCCCGGGTATTGCCTTGCTCAAGTTAAATGCCCTGTATCGGACGTAATATAATCCAGTGCTCTCTCTCGCACACACGTTTTTATCCCACTTCCATTTATGTAAATAAGTATATCATAGCAGTGTATGTGTGTATGCTAACAAAATGGTCCAACGTTTCTCTGACAAAAGGCCTCTTAAACGTTCATCTCTGTCTCAAATAACATAAACCTTTCTTGTTTCATTTTTATGCGATTCAGGCGAACAAAGATCTCAAGCCTACCAAATTCTACTGACTGTCACTATTTATTATAATCTTTTAGCTATTGAGTAACCAGATATCTACATTGGAACAAAAAAATATTTATTTCCGTATCCTCCTTTGTTAACCATTCATTGATGTTTTGAAGGGAAATATATAACGATAATAGATAATACTTCCCTCTGGAATATTAACCCTAAATAGTATGTTATATATGGTTTCTTCTGTCAATCTAGTCTTAGCGTAATCCTATAAAGATATTAGTTTGTCTCTGAATCTTTCCGGTTAATAAGCAATGTGAAACATCTTTCCGGTTTCTTCCTACATAATTCTGAAGCTATTATGTTTCAAAGAATCGGTTGAATTCCTGGGGAGGTGTTAACCGCAATTTCACCGATTGCAATTACTCTTTACTTTCTAAGATGTACATTTACGAATGTTTTACAAAGCATAGGATTTAGTTCTGCAAATACCGAACTTTCTAACCACACAGTGAAAATATCATTTTGTGCAGAGGTTACTGGAAATATTTTTACGCTATTTTCCTCCGTAATGAAAGTGAAATGCTTAGTCTGGCATATACCAAGATGATGGCAGCATGAAGGCACAGATAATTGATAAATGAATTCTTTAAACACCCTTATGTAGGTCACATTTGTTTAGTTGTTCATTCATTCATTTCATGACATTAGATAGACACATAGAGTTAAAATGAAGAGTCCCACGTTTATTGAGTTTGAACTCAGAAAAGCCGACTAACGATATATTCATGAATAACAACCCATCAAAACATACAAATTACATATCTATATATTTAAAGGGTTCGAATCCCCTTGCGTTATATTTTGCGAGTCCTTTCATTTTTAGTTCAAATACTATCAAATTTCTTCTTCCGGGTATCAATAAATATAGTACCAGGTGTATTGGTAGGATCATTTAACTATCAGAACTGATGCCTCGATGTATTTGTTCGGGCTTTTTGTGTTTTCAATTCAAATTTCATCGTCACTAACTTGGCGGGTAGACTTAATCCATCCGTCATTTTGTTAAAACCACCTTTTAGCTATTGGCTACATTTAGCCACATCCATTCTGTTGTGATACTTTGGGGATGGTATCCGATCTTAAGATAACTTAATCCATCCCTTATCAATCTAGGGGCTCTGAAAATTACATTGGGTTCACGGAATCTCTCAGCAATTTTCCGCTCATATAAAAGTATTACTCTTAACTTGCTAAAACAATGTCAATCAATTATGGCTCCTTATATCCTCACATAAACGTGATCATACGTTTTAAATTAGTAAAACGAAATATAACTACTATAAATAAATAAAATATTTATACTGTCTTAAAAGGAGAAAAACGGAATGATCATACCGGAACATATCTTGTTATAGCTTTCGATTAAGTCGCAACTTTACAGTGAATATATGGAAACATGTAACAGCCAATTTCTTCCAGAAAAGGATCGGCAGTGAGAGAGTGTAAGTGAGAAAGAAGTATAGAGGAATAATCGACCTTAGTATTGAACTGGTACATTTTTATCAACCCAGAAAATGGATGAAAAACAAAGTTGACATTGGCAGCAGAGAGCCGGAACGAATACTGTAAAGTATTCTAACCGACGTTCTTACGACTTTGTCAATTTGCTACCTCTGACTAAGATTAACGTATGGGAATCAAAAAGAAGCTCAACAGCAGACTCGTAGTTGTATATTTCTAATGAGTATAGCTCCTTTATTCAAACATCTTCAGTGAAGGCATTGATTGAAACTGTAATCGCTGTCCATTTGGCAATTCAGCAGATTTCATGTTTTCTTTTTGCATGCTAGTAAAACGTCGTGTTACATATAATGCTGTCAATATGGTATACTGGTCGATATTATGTTATCTATATGGTAAGAGCTAAATCGTTTATCAGCATTTGTAATCAAGCAGTTTCATTGTGTTCGTATTCTGTCTGAATCACGGTAGGCGTTTGGTACTACATGTCCATTGTAGTAGTTTAAAGAAAACCTCGAATGAGCTACACAAAAATGTATTGAATTCATTAATTAGACAAAACCTTATAGATATAGTTTATTCTATCATATGGATCTTAAAAGCTATATTTAGTAAAGAATAATACACTTAACAAATGGTGATATCATCAGCATTCTTTGAATCTGCATCTATATTCAACAATAACCTTTATTTGCAGTGCATCACATCCATATACATACATGCATACATACATACATAAACTCCCACACATTGTCCCACTCTTTTACTAGCAACGTGCATATAGCTCAATTAGAGAATAATTGCGCTTAAAAATCCGATTTCTTCTTCTTCTTCTTCTTCTTCTTCTTCTTCTTCTTCTTCTTCTTCTTCTTCTTTGACTTTTTGTCTCGCAGTGCCACCTCCACCTTCTTTGTTTTCTTCCTCCCCTGTCCACATTTCTTCTTCTCCAAACTCATTCATCCCATCATGTGCGTCGCATGTTCAGTGTCCAACCAAGGCAATCGAAGGTACATGGGAAAATGGAGACAAAGAGAGAAGGAATGGATTGGAGGGAACGGAAGAGAAGAGAAAGAGAAGGTGATAGAAGGAGAAGAGAGATTGAGAGAAAGCGCGAGAGAAAGAGAACTTAGTATGAATTATATGTTCAGATTAGCTTCATAAAAACACACCATTTTGCACCTTCTGTAGATAGATATTTTACGAAATAATATACTGACATCAGTAATGAGATATAGCCACAAGATCCCATAATGAAGTGATCATTTGTACTGAACTTTTTTACAGATAATTTATGAAGCTAGAATGAAAATCGAAGCTTGAAAGAAAGAAGTCTTTACACAATATTCTATTTTTTTTCTAAGAAATTATTTAGCCTAATATTTTCCTTTCAAAGCTTGTAACTTTTCCTAAAGCTATTATACACTTCAGAATTTCAAATTACCATTTCAAACGATATTTCCTTTCTGATTATCAGTGACCTGATACAATAGTATATTCTCTATACCATCTCGCCGTACTTCTAAACTGTTGAAAAACCAAAAGAAAAGAAACAAGGAAAAGAAAAAAAAAACAATAAGAGAGCAAATACTTGTATTTTACTCTCTTTTTTCCCCTGCAGCAATTGTTTTAAGCACCACGCAATTTTTATCAGCTTGTGTTAATTAATTCTGAGTTAATTAGTTAGAAGTATTTTGAAAGAAGTATTTGCTTCGGTGAAGATAAATATTATCATGCTTTGCTACGGAATATGTCGGCAATTTATGCAATAAATAAAAAAATGAAGAAACGAGAAGACGGTGTTATACCTTATCAAAATAGCGTAGTTTGAATGAAATTTCCAAAGTAAGTTCTGATTAAAGAAAAAGAAAACAAAAGAAACTCATATACTGCTTAACATCTATTACAGAAAACTCAAAATGCTTATTTTAAATGTTATTTATATCAAAATAGATATTTAAAAGTTTAACACAACTTAGTGAAAGTAAACCATTTTAAATTTTAATTGAACTCTATATTACTTTTTTCTACATTTTCCATTTAGTAGAAAAAATATAAATTTTCTGAAACATGGAGATATCTACAACTGATATGATCTAATAAAGTTATAAATTATAACTTTACTAAAATTCGAATAATTTGCGAGTATATATCACTGAAACGCAAACTTATCAAACAGAACTAGGTGATTCAAAATTAATTTACACTTTCTGAAATAAATATGGTTTCTACAAGTTTTATGAGCCCTAATAAACATGCGCGCACACATACATACACACACGTATGTGTACATAAATAACACACATCTATATATAAACATTTATTCAGGCTTTATTGGAATGATATCAATTTTACAGTCCACGTAAGGGTGCTGGATTGGCTGTCTTTATAGAGCAATGGATAATTATACGATAAAACATTTTCTGTTCAAATTTCACTGAGGGACTGTATTTCACCCTACTGCGAACGATAAAATAAAGTACCATTTAAGTACTCGGCTTGATTTATCAACTTTGTTCTTCCCAAAAATTTGCTGTCCTTGTGTTTAAATCAAAAGCTAATATTACAGCCCAGGTACCTATAGTATAATCAAGCAGATTCCTGGAATACCCACGATCATTTTATGACAAATATTGGACCGCTCACGGGAAATTGCTCTCTGCAACATATTGCTGAAATTTTGTCATGAAATCACTCATTATGGACTTAAAGATTTAGTGTAAAAAACATTAAATGAAAAAAGCAAAACCGATTAACTACTATAGGTGCAACATCTAAACTTAAATGGGTTAACTCTCTCCTGTAATTTGAGCATCTGCATTGTCATGTCTCATGTAACTGGTCTACACGGTAAATCAAAGGTATTTTAGCCTGCATACTGGGAATTCTTCATATGTTCAACCATATGTAGAGGAGGCTAGCGTAGGTTTTCACGTATTACACTGAATACTTAATTTTACGTGTAAAACTTTACAATTTTGACTGATCTGCATCCGCTCTAAGTATGTGTGCAACAGTGCAGTTTAATATTTAATGAGTGGACAAAAATTCTTTCTTCATTCATATTTATGATATAAAGGGACGGAGTTAATATTTTCAGCTTCTCAGCTGCACCTAAATTTCAATTACTACCACCTCTATTGTGACATTGTAACATTGATGCATTTAACCTAAGATGGCATACCCATCTGGCATTTGAGTACACAATATATTTTGACAAGGAAGTAGGAATTGGAACGAGTTTGTTTTATATATCGGGTTTTGAGTACATTTTAATCATATATGCATTTCCGTCGAATCTATAGATTCTATATAGGGTCTTAATAACAGCTCCGTCGACATATATTTTCAGGTAAGGGAGCAGGGAATCATATTTATTCAATTACATTCAAGTTGGAATAGTTGGATAGTATCTTTAATTTTTCTTTAATATGATTGGGAATTTGTGACCCTCTGTATCCAGTACATGTATAACAGATTTACTATTTAACATTTTATAATCTCTATTTGAAGCCATTAAGTGGGAATATATGAAGTCTATTATAATTTTCTAATTTATATACTTAGTAATTCTTGGTAAAGTTTGCTTTTCATTCTTCAGTTTAGTGACTTCTCACTAACGTTATCTTATGATATAAATGAACTTTGTATTTCTCATCTGATGATTCGAAATGTACATCATCGTTGTTTCTAAGGTGCTATGTTCGCATTGGCGCGTAGTTATAACTCTTATTTATGTATATTGTTTAATATTATGTCTAGAAAAGATCATTACATTGTGGTTTGTACTTATTGACTTTTGGTGATTAAATTCTTTGAATATACTAACAAATCATTTTTCGAAATTTGTTCCGATTACGACAGTTCCTATTATGGGATACAGTGAACCGGTTATCTCTGTGTAATACTATGTTAATGTGTGTTTTATATATATGAACCGACCGTATAGGATATTTCCACGCCGTTGTAGCTTTCCGTTGGCAAATCAATAATTCACTTTCATATTTTTGGTTACCCAGAGGAATTATAACATAATGAGTATTCTCCTATATTTATTACTACATATTTATTAGAATATTGTATGTATACGTACATACATATATGTATACAGACGTACAGTAACATTTATTATAATGCTCGGTTTGTTTGATTGTGAACAAACAAACAGCCCGAATTACGCCGTACAATGTTTAGGCAGCCACGTCACCTTTTTGTTCAACACTGACACAGGAACGATGTACTAGTTTTAAGCTTATTAGCTATCGTCAGCATCGTATACCTTCCTGCCAGATGGTTGAACGTCTGAAAGTATATATTTTCCTTATGCATATTAACGGCTGAGCAGCCTAATTTGCATATCGAATGAGTTCAGTCGGCCGGGCACACCGAAAACGATAAATGGAATAGAATGAAACGAAATTTCATTTCTCACTCTTAGTACGGCTGATAATTAAATGTAAGTATGTATGTATGTATACGTACATTCATATATGTATACAGACGTACAGTAGTATGTATATATATATATTCATGCACACATATATATAAGCACGTATCGGTTTACCGAACATTTATTATTATTGTTTGTTTGTAAACAAACAAACAGCCCGAATGAAATTTCGTTTCATTCTATTCTATTAGAATATTTATAAAAGGGTAATGTTATGGCATTCTTAATCCAGTAGAAAACTTTAGAAATGAACGTGTTGTGTTCAACAAGATCGAACTGGGTAATTTTAGTTATATATTTAGTGATATATTTCTGGCACTCAAAAATGTTAAGTAACCAAATAAATGTTTGGTGACAAAACAAACTTCACATTTCTTTGGAATGATCATTCTACATTTAATGTTAATTATATGTACTTCTAGTTCTTTAGCATACGTGTAGTGTAGCGTTATATCACATTATGTCATATATTTCGTGTATTTAAACTTGCTTTGTATATGTAATATTTATGGTGTTTACTAAATAATTCACTGTTATATTTCTGTCTACATCATATAAACGTGTGTTTTCATCAGGTTGTACAAATATCTATTTTTAGACTTTTAAAATAGCAATATAAATGCACTTTTATCATATTTAAAAGCTATAGTTATCGAATTTTACTTTTGTATAAGCATAGTTAAGTTGGTTTCAAAATTCTTTACGTCTTTGTTTAGAGATAGACGTTTTGCTTTCAAGCTGAATATGTTTCCTTTAGCGAAACTGATCGTAACATGTCGAAAAAAATTATCTCTTTTATTCGTCTTAATACACTTATAGTTTTCTCTATAAACAGCTTAATATAGAGATTTTGGGTGATAAGGCTGTGATTTTTAGTGAATGTATGATTAAATGTTTTTTTCCATTATTCAGCTTTATATTCACCAGGTGGGAGTATGTATAAAATCCAAGAGGAAAAGTGCTCAATAGAAATTGCAGAGTATAATTATTACATTTATTTAGCGGAGTGTCTACGTAAATACAGAGCGTAAATTATCACAATAATATATTATCGCTAGTAGGATACGGGGATTCACGGAAAACCCAGAAGCAAAGTAACGATCATCATTCGAACAAATGTAATAATTACACTGTACAGTATCAATTTGAGTACTTTGCCCCTATGTTCTATATAATCAATGCATATATTTTCTAAATATATATGTTGAACAATGAAAGAACAAAGACAGATAACAAAATTAACTAATAAATACTTAACTGTTTTAGGATCATTTCAGTGAGAATCTGCCGGTTAATCGATGGGAATTATGTAACTCCATTACACCAGCCTTAAAAAGCACATATTCCCTAGTGGCTTCTACCAGAAATAAAGGAATTTGATTCGTATTAAACAGATGAGTAAGGTAGCCACGAGGACAGGAAAGAATAGAAAAGAAAGTAAGGCAGATAACAAATATATAAGCGAATAATTAAAAAATATAAACATATACAAAATAAAGAAATAAATCGTTTTATCTATGTGTGATTGTTTGATTATTGTTGTTTTTTATCCTCTAGATCAGCCTTAACCGATCAGGTCTTTGATTTAAGACATTCCTTCCGTAATCATCTTATCTTTTCTTCAAGCACTGTGTACATAGGAACACGTTGTCTTCTGTATTCATTTTAAAGCGGATAGGGTGTGATATGACGATGACGTGGCTAATTTTCCAGTAAGCCGATCAAGCAATGTACAGGTTCTCTCGTCGGTGCCTGTATGTTTGCATGTATGTGTAACATGCGTATATAATCAAGAATGTTATATTATGCTCTAGTTAATATTCCTAAATTTGTTTACTGTTGCAGAGCGCTTTGGACAACTCAAGAATATGACTATCGCTATGACATATAGTTGTGATGCTATGCACGTAAAGATGCAGCTGAATTTCCACCAGGCAAGAGGTGCCATATATGCCTCAGCCAGTGTCTAAAACTAATTTTGAATATGTAGAATCGAATCATTGTGTTTGACGCCGGATGTTAATTTATTCCAAACAAGCAAACATGCATTATACGATTCCAATAATATAAATATTTGAAAATACGTTTTTAGTCATTGATCATACACATTTTATATGGAATAACAAATTCGATGGCTACCCTAACTCTCATTACTTACTGCTGTAGCCAAAAATATTAATATAAGGATTCGAATCAATAACTTTAAGCAATAACCGGGTTGTTTGGAGAAGATTAATAATATTATATTGTAATGTGTATATGGAAGTTAGAACAGAAAATCAAGCTTAATACAAAATTGTCTATGCGTACAATAATGCGCATGGTGCAACAAAATTATATGTGCATGGAATCAACGAAATTGTAAGGTAATTCGGTTTAGCTCAACAAAACAGAATGGTCATAAACAAGAACACTTGTAAAGGAAGACTGTAAAGATGGTTGTTTATAAAATTGTGGTGTATTCCAAGGCTGCTCAGCTGGAAATGAGTTAACCAGGAGAATTTCTCTGCCATCTGATTTTATCAGCTTGGAGATTAAGCATTAACGATGAACCTGTATCTCAACCATAGGAACACAAAAAATGCTACTAGTAGTTAGTTTGGGAAGGAAAAAAGTAAGTGAACTGTTGTGAGAATTTCGATGAAAGACGCCATGACTAACAGAAAGTTTAAGACAGGTACATGGATTATAAATTGAGGGGGGGGGGGGGGCTAAAAGCTTTTAGAAGGGGCGTCTTCCACGGTCCGTTGTAATCGTGGTTAGCAGTCCGAAGCGGGCAGGATGACGCCACCTGGTGTCTGGCTTTAAAAACAGACTATTAACTGCCCTTAGTTCTGACGTCACGTTCTGACGTCATTAGCTGAAGGCTATCTCTTCCGACATTCACTTTCATGCAAACAAGACGTGTAGTTTGCCTGTCGCATCACGTCGGGGTCACCAATTTAGAAGCGGCGTTCACTTCCTTAGTTTGGTTAAATGAACATCCCTCTATTCTTTGTATTTGGAAGAATTTAACAAGGAAACATTGAGTACAAAAAATGGATTCATACTAAATAAATAGTTTAATGACTCCAGGTATTTACAACATGTCTTTGTACATGTTGATACATAGGATTTTTGTAAGGTGTATGCACGATAAACAGTCCATTAAAGACATACCTTGATACTCTGGGATGACTATGAAAGAGTTGTGCTAGAGCTGTGAAATGCATTTATTACATGCATTTATTTCAACTCTTCTTATTAATAACTGCATTGTTTCTCTCCAGCGACTATATTGAAAAATAAATATAATTTGGTTATTCCTTGAGAATATCTTGTTCAACATATGAACGTTTCAGCTGACCATCTTTAGATAACCTTAAACAATGAGTCTATGAATCCAGAACAAGGAAATACTACGTAACGCGACACAGTCTTAGCTAGACAGACACTGATTTACCAAAATCTCTTGGAAAAGGTGTGTAGAACTCAAGTGTAAAAACTACAAATAACACCAGGAGGGAAAATGTTTCATAGGAGTGTCTCCGAAATAGCAGATTAACGCTTTTCCAAATACATGATTATTGACGAAAATATGCAGAGGCGAAACACGTCGCGAAGAAGGATTTTGAGTTGCTTATACTCAGTTTTGCCACTTAGGAAATACTTATTTCTTACACGAGTAACTGAAGATGAAACAGAAACGCAGAAATGTTCGTTTTGAAGAGAAACTATTCCAATTGTTACAAATCTATATTTCTCTGTGAATAAAGGATGACAAAAGCTTCCTCTTTCATCTGTGTCTGTATATACACTTTTTAATTTGGCGGTTCATCGCTGGGTAGAATTGGTCATTCTGCAATGTTAATCATGATGTAATATGAGAAAAGCACTCGGCATTATCTAACTTATCCATCTTTGATGTAGAATTTTGCTAATGGTGCGGGGACGGAGTTAAATATATCATAAAGTAAAATGACAAGAGGCTGGACAGGTTCGATTCCCTATATAGTGTGGGACTATTTCAGACTCCATAACATTGAACTACGAGAGGAATCCAAAACGGATAGTGACATAGTTCAGCTTAACTAACATTATATTATTTGTTTATTAGGTCTCAGATTTATACAACTCTATCATTGGAATCATTAACATAACAGGTAATTGGTGATTGCCTAGCATATGGTACTTCACCGGCAAATTGTACGGACTCTGTTATTCTTTAATTAAATTTTTAAACATTTTTAATCAGTCAATTTTAATTCCTAAAATTAATTTTAACTTCTTAACAATTTTAACCTTAACAATATTTTCTTTCTATTTGATATGAACCTGAATTCGCCCCTTCCATTGTTTACTCCGTCGAAGTTTATAGACCTTTGCTTGATCCGAATAGAATATCATTCCCTGTAACATGACATTCTTCAGCCCTCCACTTTCTAGCCAGTGTCCGAATACTTTTGAATTGAAAGGTAGTAACTACTTACTCAATAAGCAGTACATCCCCCTACCTGCATAACCAGCTAACAAGAATATTCTGTTGAGGATAATCACGCAGAGGCGGCGAGGCAAAATAACAACAGGCTGCCACCCCCGTCTCTGGTTCAAAAACAAGAACATATTTTTCTTCTCTGTTTTTTCTTTGCAATGTGTTTAACATCATTCCTTTGGTATAAAACTATTATGCTGTTTACACCTGATGATGTCATCGGATTCTTACGCAGCCTAGTCACAGAAATGTGCATAGTGTTTTCAAGAATAAATAAATAGTTAAGGGAATTCAACTTGTCCGGCCTCCTGTTATTTTATTTTATAATATATATATATATATATATATATATATATATATATATATAAGTTTTTGCATTCTTGCAAGATTATACACAACTGAATTCATTCGCCAGATATAGGGGTTGCCGCCCTTGCCTATCCCCACGTGGGGTCAGCAATAGTCAATCCTTGTATTAACATTGAACTAAAACCTGTTGAGAAAGTGGCTTCCTTGTTCAATCATCTTACCAGAAGCCTGACATTATATATGTAAGCAGACGGTACTTGATTTAGGAGCCGCAGAAACCCATATACTGGACTTTAACAACCTTCCAGGGCTCCGGGTAAATTTTCAATACCCGAATTACTTGATCGTTTTTTTGGCTATGCGAATGATTGTTTAACCATCGTCTCAGTGTGTTTGGCCTTTAACGTTTGTTATAGCTCTGGTTCTTCTGAATCATTGAGCACTTGCCGCACATCTCGGAGGTTGTTTTTCGTTATTTCGTGGGCCGAAACGCGAATCTCGATAATTTATGTTTGTATTATTCTCCAGACTCTAGCTATTGACCAGTTAATTTTCTTTATTTTTTAGTTGATTCTATTGACTGATGAATAGCTTATGTTAATTTTAACCTTTCTGTTGAGAACTCTATTCGATTTGTGATGTTTTTGCAGTCTTCTAAGAATATACACAACTGAATTCATTCGCCAGATATAGGGGTTGCCTCCCTTACCGATCCCCACGTGGGGTCAGCAATAGTCAATCCTTGTATTGACATTGAACTAAAACCTGTTGAGAAAGTGGCTTCCTTGTTCAATCATCTTACCTGACATTATATATGTAAGCGGACGGTACTTGATTTAAGCCGCAGAAACTCATATACTGGATTTTACCAACCTTCCACCGGTCCGGGTAAATTTACAATACCCGAATTACTTGTTCGTTTTTTTGGCTATGCGAATGATTGTTTAACCATCGTCTCAGTGTGTTTGGCCTTTAACGTTTGTTAAAGCTCTGGTTCTTCTGGATCATTGAGCACTTGCCGCACATCTCGGAGGTTGTTTTTCGTTATTTCGTGGGCCGAAATGTGAATTCGATAATTTATGTTTATATATATATATATATATATATATATATTTATATAAACATAAATTATCGAGATTCACATTTCGGCCCACGAAATAACGAAAAACAACCTCCGAGATGTGCGGCAAGTGCTCAATGATTCAGAAGAACCAGAGCTATAACAAACGTTAAAGGCCAAACACACTGAGGCGATGGTTAAACAATCATTCGCATAGCCAAAAAAACGATCAAGTAATTCGGGTATATATATATATATATATATATATATATATCTGTTTGACCCGAATTAGGCGATCGAATTTTCGCTGTGCAGATGATTAGTTTAACCACCATCTCAGTGTGTTTGGCCTTTAACGTAAGTTGTAAGCTCTAATTCATATGAATTATCGAGCGCTTGCCACACAACTCGAAAGTGATTTTCGTTAATTCCTGAGCTGAAGTTCGATTCTCGGTAATTTTTACTTATATATATATATATGTATATATATATATATATATATATATATATATATATATATATATATATATATATATATATATGTGTATATATATATATATATATATATATATATATATATATATATATATATATATATGGTAAGGAACCAGATGGACCATAACGCAACAGAGTACTCAATACTTAGGGTAGTAGAGTGGGTAATAGGAAAAAGTATGACCCCGACGGCAGAGCTCAAGCCGTTTCGACGGATATTTCTGGACTGAAATAGCCGTCGAAACGGCTTGAGCTCTGCCGTCGGAGTCATACTTTTTCCTATATACACACATTAGTATTTTAGCATTGGTGTTCTGAAATAGTGAGGTATACATGAATGTATGTATAGCATATTTGGCAATAAACAGTTTTTATTTAATTAAAAACATTTAGAATACCATTCGCTATGAGTTTTAAAGTAGTGACTATGTCGCTTACTAATTTTCGGCGAAAAGAGAGGGAGAGTGATTGACATCTGTTTCTCGCGTATTGGCGTTTATCAAAACCACATACTCCCCTGCCTTCGCCGAAGATTTAGAAGCTGTGTTCTTATAGAATTCCAGTAATAATCAGGAGCTGATTAAACAGAGCGATGGCTGGTCCAGCAAAAATTAGGTATTAGGGTTGGTGCTCTGATATAGCAATGTATACATGAATGTATGTATAGTATATTTTAAAAAACTTATAACGAATGGTCTTCTAAATATTTTAATTAAACATACTATATAGGGCCAAATATACTACACACACACATACACACATACACACAAACACACGCATATATATATATAATGCTATATAACACTAGTGATGGCTACTTTTATATGAAATAGAACCAATGTGTAAGTACAGCACGTATTTTTGTTTTGCATTCTGCTGTTCATTCATGTCGTCATTACAGTACATTCCATTTGCATTTTAAATTAGCATAGATGTACAGGCGGAAGAAAATAATTAATCATTCTTTACAATTTCATGTTGATAATGGAGTATCATTATAACAATACAAATATTGTCAAAGATTTTCTAAAGTACGTAATGTCATTTAAAGAACGAGCAAATGCTTCTAAATGTGGTGTTGTTGTTGTTGGTGTTGGTGGTGGTGGGTTGGTGGTGGGGTCGGGTTGCGTTCGTGGCGGTGGTGGTGGTGGTTTTCTCGGAGTCTCAGTCATTGATGCGATTTAACAGGAAAGTTTGTTCAAATGAACATCAAGCCGCTACCTGCAGCCTCTGATATTCAGGACGTATCGGAGGGTTCTTGCTGTTCCAAGCAAGCATGGTTTTTGAAGTGTCCCAAAAAAGGTGGCCGGACTAATGTTCTTTAACCATCCTTAAAACTTTTTCGAGATAGTACCTAGTGCTCCTATGGTAATCGGGACGACCTTGATCTCATGACAGTCCCAAATCATTTTTAATTCCCACTTTAAATTCTGGTATCGGTTAATTTTCTTCTCCTTTTCTTGCACTCTTGTGTCAAAGGGGCAAGCTACATCTACAATCAGGCACGATCTTTTTTCCTTGTCAAAAGCCACGAGGTCAGACCTATTGTGTTCTAATTTCTTATACCACCCCCAGAATGTGGTAAATTATTTAGTTTGCATAAATGCCAGTGAATCGCATTTCCTATTATATCATGCCTCCAGCCTATATAGTGAGTCTGGGCTAGGTCTTTACATTCGGATACGACGTGAGCAACAGTCTCCTCTCTCTCTACAGATCCTACAGAGTGAGCTAGACTCCTCCTGTACCTTTTAAAAGTTTCCTCTTTCTAACCATCTCCCTGTCTGTAGATCACTGAATTCCATTTTCTTAAGAAAGATGTGCTATGAAGGGATTTTCATTAAGGTTGCTATGCCTTTTTCTTGTTACTTCCTCCTTCGACATCCTTTGGTCTAATGTCTTCTCCTTCAGTACAACTTTGAACATTGGCTCCCTACTCTCAGACACATATTTGTGCAGACTGCCTTTCTCCATCCGAACACAGTCCTGTATGCTGTTAACACCACTTCAACCTTCAGATCTCTTTAGGTAGGGGCTATCAACATCACTCCTCTTGCGGAACATACTGTAGGTAGTCATTAGCTTCCTAGACTTTCTATCCATTTCTTTTTGTTCAGTAACATTCCATTTCAGAATTCCCGCACTGTACCTAATAATATACACAGCTACCCATGAGGGTCCTGGCGGCTGGTTTTTCCCTGTGAATCTGACCAGCGATTCTTTCCTGAGACATTCTAACCACATGCCCATAGCTTCGGAGCCGTGATCTTTAATTTCGAAAAAGTAGCGGCCCTACCCGGAGTGACTTTCTGATCTCCGAACTAGACACTCTATCGAGTAACATTACTCCAAAGACCCTTGGAGGAACCTCATTTCAGCCCTTTGTATTCGCGATCGTACTCTTTGAATCATTACCCAAGATTCATGTGCATAGGTAATGGTTTGCACGAAAACTGATTTGAAAATAGTGAGTTTGGCTTTTACACGTACCACCCAGCTTTCATTATTGTCTCAAATACTTTGAAATACATTTTTTTTATTTGTAGGTAACACCTTTGTGTATGATACATTTCTGGATCTTATCATCAACTAGTGCCACACAATAGTGGAATACTGATATTATAATCTCTAAAGATTGAAAATATCAATTGATTATGTTGCACATATCCATTCAAACTGTCCATACTATCTGAGTTGAATCAAATGAGTGCCTACTTTAGTTTTCGGTATATGAGAGAGTCTGCTTGGTAAAATAATTTCTTGTTCTCGACAACAATCCCATTTCCAGCCGATTTTTCTTTCAGATCTATGACTATAACACACTTCCTTAGGGTAAATTTAAATACATTTCATCCAAACTTTAAGTGTTTTACTTTCTTTGCTTTAAAGCGTTATGTTCACAAAATAGCAAGAAACTTAAAAAAAAATGATTTTGCAATAATTTTATTTAGAAAAGAGTAAGGACATTGCTCAGTGTGTAAATGGAAATGGTTCAGACGTCATTGTAATAACATAACGAGATGTAATTACTTGGCTATAATGTTTTTATCTTATATCTTTGATCTGTTACTGTCACTTGTATTAGCAGCGACTGATCAAAGAGACGATGGTCCAGCAGGGCTTCTCATACCTTTTCATTTGCAGACTGTTTCAATCAGATTTTCTTTTGCTGTCTCACACATTATTCCAACTAACCCATGTTGAATTATATGCGTACAAGCTAACTTCATTACATTTTGCTGATATAATATTATTATGAATAACAAAATTTATTTAAGCCAACATTTTAAATTAGTATATCGTAACAAAACTAAGTTCTTTGAAAATGGCGAAATATAAGCATTTAAGATTTTAAAGATTATTCTTAACAGTATAGATGGGAATCTGCTAGCCTGTGACACGTTATTAGAAGTATGAACGAAAGCATTTTATCCAATTTGCAGGACTGCATTATATAACCTAGAGTTAACTTTATTAAATTTTATTCACATTACATTAATATGATCAGCAATATTTATTGAAGAGAACATTAAAAGCAATAAAGTTGAAACAAATCTATAATAGTTAAGGAATAGTAAGGTTAAGCCATTTGGAATTTTTTTTACTCTCGCTGTGTGTGACCAACATGTCTCAACAGGATTCGCGTTTTTTGATACAAGTAAGTGTTACAAAACAATTGTGAATGTAGTGTTATGAAACATTTGTAGATCTTTGGAATGAGATAAATTTAGTAGCTGTTGTAGTCGTGATAAAAAGCAGTATGAAGGTAGACATTTAGCAATAGTCACCGAATATGTGGCGCTAAACTTGTGAAGACATTTCGGATATGTCTGCCCTAACAATAAATTTTATCCGACTGTACCTCGAGGAAAATAACCTGTGTCATTTGTCTATTACTCCTTGATAGTTGTATTTTA
>OZ024740.1:384805914-384835914 GCA_964016885.1 Eledone cirrhosa | reverse complement strand
AAAATTAGTAGTGGGCAGACTAATTTGCATAGAGTGTGAGTAAGTACCGGTTCAACGGAGACGATAAAAACAAATAACGAAACGAAATTAAATTTCGTTTCGTTTGTAACTCACTTTTGTATGACTGACGCTTAAACAATTAAGTTAAAGATGTACATCCATATATGTATACTGAAATACTAGTATGTATATGAATACACACACGTATACATATGTAGGTGTACCAAGTTTTTTCACTGGTCACTTTACTGTGAGTGGCCAGCTATTCTGTATGTAAACACACAGACAAACCGGTTTTTAGAGTCATACTGGTTTTTGAGGAAACACCTCTCCTCTATTCTCCAGAAAGCCAGACAAGGAATATTGAACTAGTTTCGTTGTTGTTACAACTCATCAGCAATATTTACCTATCTTCCGGCCTCTCTAGAGAATCGTAAAAGCACATATCGTTATATGCTTTTTCTATGAAAATTAGTAGTGGGCAGACTAATTTGTATAGAGTGTGAGTAAGTACCGGTTCAACGGAGACGATAAAAACAAATAACGAAACGAAATTAAATTTCGTTTCGTTTGTAACTCACTTTTGTATGACTGACGCTTAAACAATTAAGTTAAAGATGTACATCCATATATGTATACTGAAATACTAGTATGTATATGAATACACACACGTATACATATGTAGGTGTACCAAGTTTTTTCACTGGTCACTTTACTGTGAGTGGCCAGCTATTCTGTATGTAAACACACAGACAAACCGGTTTTTAGAGTCATACTGGTTTTTGAGGAAACACCTCTCCTCTATTCTCCAGAAAGCCAGACAAGGAATATTGAACTAGTTTCGTTGTTGTTACAACTCATCAGCAATATTTACCTATCTTCCGGCCTCTCTAGAGAATCGTAAAAGCACATATCGTTATATGCTTTTTCTATGAAAATTAGTAGTGGGCAGACTAATTTGCATAGAGTGTGAGTAAGTACCGGTTCAACGGAGACGATAAAAACAAATAACGAAACGAAATTAAATTTCGTTTCGTTTGTAACTCACTTTTGTATGACTGACGCTTAAACAATTAAGTTAAAGATGTACATCCATATATGTATACTGAAATACTAGTATGTATATGAATACACACACGTATACATATGTAGGTGTACCAAGTTTTTTCACTGGTCACTTTACTGTGAGTGGCCAGCTATTCTGTATGTAAACACACAGACAAACCGGTTTTTAGAGTCATACTGGTTTTTGAGGAAACACCTCTCCTCTATTCTCCAGAAAGCCAGACAAGGAATATTGAACTAGTTTCGTTGTTGTTACAACTCATCAGCAATATTTACCTATCTTCCGGCCTCTCTAGAGAATCGTAAAAGCACATATCGTTATATGCTTTTTCTATGAAAATTAGTAGTGGGCAGACTAATTTGCATAGAGTGTGAGTAAGTACCGGTTCAACGGAGACGATAAAAACAAATAACGAAACGAAATTAAATTTCGTTTCGTTTGTAACTCACTTTTGTATGACTGACGCTTAAACAATTAAGTTAAAGATGTACATCCATATATGTATACTGAAATACTAGTATGTATATGAATACACACACGTATACATATGTAGGTGTACCAAGTTTTTTCACTGGTCACTTTACTGTGAGTGGCCAGCTATTCTGTATGTAAACACACAGACAAACCGGTTTTTAGAGTCATACTGGTTTTTGAGGAAACACCTCTCCTCTATTCTCCAGAAAGCCAGACAAGGAATATTGAACTAGTTTCGTTGTTGTTACAACTCATCAGCAATATTTACCTATCTTCCGGCCTCTCTAGAGAATCGTAAAAGCACATATCGTTATATGCTTTTTCTATGAAAATTAGTAGTGGGCAGACTAATTTGCATAGAGTGTGAGTAAGTACCGGTTCAACGGAGACGATAAAAACAAATAACGAAACGAAATTAAATTTCGTTTCGTTTGTAACTCACTTTTGTATGACTGACGCTTAAACAATTAAGTTAAAGATGTACATCCATATATGTATACTGAAATACTAGTATGTATATGAATACACACACGTATACATATGTAGGTGTACCAAGTTTTTTCACTGGTCACTTTACTGTGAGTGGCCAGCTATTCTGTATGTAAACACACAGACAAACCGGTTTTTAGAGTCATACTGGTTTTTGAGGAAACACCTCTCCTCTATTCTCCAGAAAGCCAGACAAGGAATATTGAACTAGTTTCGTTGTTGTTACAACTCATCAGCAATATTTACCTATCTTCCGGCCTCTCTAGAGAATCGTAAAAGCACATATCGTTATATGCTTTTTCTATGAAAATTAGTAGTGGGCAGACTAATTTGCATAGAGTGTGAGTAAGTACCGGTTCAACGGAGACGATAAAAACAAATAACGAAACGAAATTAAATTTCGTTTCGTTTGTAACTCACTTTTGTATGACTGACGCTTAAACAATTAAGTTAAAGATGTACATCCATATATGTATACTGAAATACTAGTATGTATATGAATACACACACGTATACATATGTAGGTGTACCAAGTTTTTTCACTGGTCACTTTACTGTGAGTGGCCAGCTATTCTGTATGTAAACACACAGACAAACCGGTTTTTAGAGTCATACTGGTTTTTGAGGAAACACCTCTCCTCTATTCTCCAGAAAGCCAGACAAGGAATATTGAACTAGTTTCGTTGTTGTTACAACTCATCAGCAATATTTACCTATCTTCCGGCCTCTCTAGAGAATCGTAAAAGCACATATCGTTATATGCTTTTTCTATGAAAATTAGTAGTGGGCAGACTAATTTGCATAGAGTGTGAGTAAGTACCGGTTCAACGGAGACGATAAAAACAAATAACGAAACGAAATTAAATTTCGTTTCGTTTGTAACTCACTTTTGTATGACTGACGCTTAAACAATTAAGTTAAAGATGTACATCCATATATGTATACTGAAATACTAGTATGTATATGAATACACACACGTATACATATGTAGGTGTACCAAGTTTTTTCACTGGTCACTTTACTGTGAGTGGCCAGCTATTCTGTATGTAAACACACAGACAAACCGGTTTTTAGAGTCATACTGGTTTTTGAGGAAACACCTCTCCTCTATTCTCCAGAAAGCCAGACAAGGAATATTGAACTAGTTTCGTTGTTGTTACAACTCATCAGCAATATTTACCTATCTTCCGGCCTCTCTAGAGAATCGTAAAAGCACATATCGTTATATGCTTTTTCTATGAAAATTAGTAGTGGGCAGACTAATTTGCATAGAGTGTGAGTAAGTACCGGTTCAACGGAGACGATAAAAACAAATAACGAAACGAAATTAAATTTCGTTTCGTTTGTAACTCACTTTTGTATGACTGACGCTTAAACAATTAAGTTAAAGATGTACATCCATATATGTATACTGAAATACTAGTATGTATATGAATACACACACGTATACATATGTAGGTGTACCAAGTTTTTTCACTGGTCACTTTACTGTGAGTGGCCAGCTATTCTGTATGTAAACACACAGACAAACCGGTTTTTAGAGTCATACTGGTTTTTGAGGAAACACCTCTCCTCTATTCTCCAGAAAGCCAGACAAGGAATATTGAACTAGTTTCGTTGTTGTTACAACTCATCAGCAATATTTACCTATCTTCCGGCCTCTCTAGAGAATCGTAAAAGCACATATCGTTATATGCTTTTTCTATGAAAATTAGTAGTGGGCAGACTAATTTGCATAGAGTGTGAGTAAGTACCGGTTCAACGGAGACGATAAAAACAAATAACGAAACGAAATTAAATTTCGTTTCGTTTGTAACTCACTTTTGTATGACTGACGCTTAAACAATTAAGTTAAAGATGTACATCCATATATGTATACTGAAATACTAGTATGTATATGAATACACACACGTATACATATGTAGGTGTACCAAGTTTTTTCACTGGTCACTTTACTGTGAGTGGCCAGCTATTCTGTATGTAAACACACAGACAAACCGGTTTTTAGAGTCATACTGGTTTTTGAGGAAACACCTCTCCTCTATTCTCCAGAAAGCCAGACAAGGAATATTGAACTAGTTTCGTTGTTGTTACAACTCATCAGCAATATTTACCTATCTTCCGGCCTCTCTAGAGAATCGTAAAAGCACATATCGTTATATGCTTTTTCTATGAAAATTAGTAGTGGGCAGACTAATTTGTATAGAGTGTGAGTAAGTACCGGTTCAACGGAGACGATAAAAACAAATAACGAAACGAAATTAAATTTCGTTTCGTTTGTAACTCACTTTTGTATGACTGACGCTTAAACAATTAAGTTAAAGATGTACATCCATATATGTATACTGAAATACTAGTATGTATATGAATACACACACGTATACATATGTAGGTGTACCAAGTTTTTTCACTGGTCACTTTACTGTGAGTGGCCAGCTATTCTGTATGTAAACACACAGACAAACCGGTTTTTAGAGTCATACTGGTTTTTGAGGAAACACCTCTCCTCTATTCTCCAGAAAGCCAGACAAGGAATATTGAACTAGTTTCGTTGTTGTTACAACTCATCAGCAATATTTACCTATCTTCCGGCCTCTCTAGAGAATCGTAAAAGCACATATCGTTATATGCTTTTTCTATGAAAATTAGTAGTGGGCAGACTAATTTGCATAGAGTGTGAGTAAGTACCGGTTCAACGGAGACGATAAAAACAAATAACGAAACGAAATTAAATTTCGTTTCGTTTGTAACTCACTTTTGTATGACTGACGCTTAAACAATTAAGTTAAAGATGTACATCCATATATGTATACTGAAATACTAGTATGTATATGAATACACACACGTATACATATGTAGGTGTACCAAGTTTTTTCACTGGTCACTTTACTGTGAGTGGCCAGCTATTCTGTATGTAAACACACAGACAAACCGGTTTTTAGAGTCATACTGGTTTTTGAGGAAACACCTCTCCTCTATTCTCCAGAAAGCCAGACAAGGAATATTGAACTAGTTTCGTTGTTGTTACAACTCATCAGCAATATTTACCTATCTTCCGGCCTCTCTAGAGAATCGTAAAAGCACATATCGTTATATGCTTTTTCTATGAAAATTAGTAGTGGGCAGACTAATTTGCATAGAGTGTGAGTAAGTACCGGTTCAACGGAGACGATAAAAACAAATAACGAAACGAAATTAAATTTCGTTTCGTTTGTAACTCACTTTTGTATGACTGACGCTTAAACAATTAAGTTAAAGATGTACATCCATATATGTATACTGAAATACTAGTATGTATATGAATACACACACGTATACATATGTAGGTGTACCAAGTTTTTTCACTGGTCACTTTACTGTGAGTGGCCAGCTATTCTGTATGTAAACACACAGACAAACCGGTTTTTAGAGTCATACTGGTTTTTGAGGAAACACCTCTCCTCTATTCTCCAGAAAGCCAGACAAGGAATATTGAACTAGTTTCGTTGTTGTTACAACTCATCAGCAATATTTACCTATCTTCCGGCCTCTCTAGAGAATCGTAAAAGCACATATCGTTATATGCTTTTTCTATGAAAATTAGTAGTGGGCAGACTAATTTGCATAGAGTGTGAGTAAGTACCGGTTCAACGGAGACGATAAAAACAAATAACGAAACGAAATTAAATTTCGTTTCGTTTGTAACTCACTTTTGTATGACTGACGCTTAAACAATTAAGTTAAAGATGTACATCCATATATGTATACTGAAATACTAGTATGTATATGAATACACACACGTATACATATGTAGGTGTACCAAGTTTTTTCACTGGTCACTTTACTGTGAGTGGCCAGCTATTCTGTATGTAAACACACAGACAAACCGGTTTTTAGAGTCATACTGGTTTTTGAGGAAACACCTCTCCTCTATTCTCCAGAAAGCCAGACAAGGAATATTGAACTAGTTTCGTTGTTGTTACAACTCATCAGCAATATTTACCTATCTTCCGGCCTCTCTAGAGAATCGTAAAAGCACATATCGTTATATGCTTTTTCTATGAAAATTAGTAGTGGGCAGACTAATTTGCATAGAGTGTGAGTAAGTACCGGTTCAACGGAGACGATAAAAACAAATAACGAAACGAAATTAAATTTCGTTTCGTTTGTAACTCACTTTTGTATGACTGACGCTTAAACAATTAAGTTAAAGATGTACATCCATATATGTATACTGAAATACTAGTATGTATATGAATACACACACGTATACATATGTAGGTGTACCAAGTTTTTTCACTGGTCACTTTACTGTGAGTGGCCAGCTATTCTGTATGTAAACACACAGACAAACCGGTTTTTAGAGTCATACTGGTTTTTGAGGAAACACCTCTCCTCTATTCTCCAGAAAGCCAGACAAGGAATATTGAACTAGTTTCGTTGTTGTTACAACTCATCAGCAATATTTACCTATCTTCCGGCCTCTCTAGAGAATCGTAAAAGCACATATCGTTATATGCTTTTTCTATGAAAATTAGTAGTGGGCAGACTAATTTGCATAGAGTGTGAGTAAGTACCGGTTCAACGGAGACGATAAAAACAAATAACGAAACGAAATTAAATTTCGTTTCGTTTGTAACTCACTTTTGTATGACTGACGCTTAAACAATTAAGTTAAAGATGTACATCCATATATGTATACTGAAATACTAGTATGTATATGAATACACACACGTATACATATGTAGGTGTACCAAGTTTTTTCACTGGTCACTTTACTGTGAGTGGCCAGCTATTCTGTATGTAAACACACAGACAAACCGGTTTTTAGAGTCATACTGGTTTTTGAGGAAACACCTCTCCTCTATTCTCCAGAAAGCCAGACAAGGAATATTGAACTAGTTTCGTTGTTGTTACAACTCATCAGCAATATTTACCTATCTTCCGGCCTCTCTAGAGAATCGTAAAAGCACATATCGTTATATGCTTTTTCTATGAAAATTAGTAGTGGGCAGACTAATTTGCATAGAGTGTGAGTAAGTACCGGTTCAACGGAGACGATAAAAACAAATAACGAAACGAAATTAAATTTCGTTTCGTTTGTAACTCACTTTTGTATGACTGACGCTTAAACAATTAAGTTAAAGATGTACATCCATATATGTATACTGAAATACTAGTATGTATATGAATACACACACGTATACATATGTAGGTGTACCAAGTTTTTTCACTGGTCACTTTACTGTGAGTGGCCAGCTATTCTGTATGTAAACACACAGACAAACCGGTTTTTAGAGTCATACTGGTTTTTGAGGAAACACCTCTCCTCTATTCTCCAGAAAGCCAGACAAGGAATATTGAACTAGTTTCGTTGTTGTTACAACTCATCAGCAATATTTACCTATCTTCCGGCCTCTCTAGAGAATCGTAAAAGCACATATCGTTATATGCTTTTTCTATGAAAATTAGTAGTGGGCAGACTAATTTGCATAGAGTGTGAGTAAGTACCGGTTCAACGGAGACGATAAAAACAAATAACGAAACGAAATTAAATTTCGTTTCGTTTGTAACTCACTTTTGTATGACTGACGCTTAAACAATTAAGTTAAAGATGTACATCCATATATGTATACTGAAATACTAGTATGTATATGAATACACACACGTATACATATGTAGGTGTACCAAGTTTTTTCACTGGTCACTTTACTGTGAGTGGCCAGCTATTCTGTATGTAAACACACAGACAAACCGGTTTTTAGAGTCATACTGGTTTTTGAGGAAACACCTCTCCTCTATTCTCCAGAAAGCCAGACAAGGAATATTGAACTAGTTTCGTTGTTGTTACAACTTACAATTGAAAACACACACAAAATGAAAACACACACAAGACAAAATGAAAACACACACACACATAGAACAATCAACCAACCAACAATAAATAAATAAATAAACAAACAAATAGAAAAATATAAATAGAAAAATAGAAAAATGAACACAAACACACACAGACACCCGGATGTGGCGCATGCGCAAACTGAGCACGCAACCCACACACAAACAAAATGGCGTAGGATAGAAGAAAGGAAAGGCACAGAAACGAAGAAAGAAATCCCCAGTCACTGAAGAGGTCACAGAGTGTGTGACGAAAGAACTATGACTATATATATATAAACAACTATCTGGTTGTGGAACCAACCAACCAACCAGAAATTTATAAATATTTAATAAATTAAATTGAAGTGAAAGCAACTGGTGCGTGTGTTTCTTATTGGCAACATGACCCTCCCAAAGTGTAACAATATATATATATATATATATATAAATATATGTATATATATATATATATATATATATATATATATATATATATATATATATATATATATATATATATATATATATATATATATATATATATATATATACACATATATATATATATATATATATATATATACATATATATATATATATATATATATATATATATATATATATATATATATATATATATTTCGTTTCTGAATTTGTTTAGCAAGATTCTTTATCTGAAATCGTGTGTTGAAACCGATATTGTTATACTTTGGGAGGGTCATGTTGCCAATAAGAAACACACGCACCAGTTGGTTTCACTTCAATTTATTATAATAAATTTATAATAAATTTATAAATTTATAAATTTCTGGCTGGTTGGTTGGTTCCACAAACAGATAGTTGTTTATATATTGTCATAGTTCTTTCGTCACATATTCTGTGACCTCTTCAGTGACTCGGGATTCCTTTCTTTGTTTCTGTGCCTCTCCTTTGTTCTGTCGTACGCCATTTTGTTTCACAGAAACAAAATGGCGTAGGACAGAACAAAGGAGAGGCGAAAGAACTATGACAATATATAAACAACTATCTGGTTGTGGAACCAACCAACCAGAAATTTATAAATTTATAAATTTATTATAATAATTTGAAGTGAAAGCAACTGGTGCGTGTGTTTGTTATTGGCAACATGACCCTCCCAAAGTATAACAATATATATATATACATATATATATACATACATATATATATATATATATATATATATATATATATATATATATATATATTTCGTTTCTGAATTTGTTTAGCAAGATTCTTTATCTGAAATCGTGTGTTGAAACCGATATTGTTACACTTTGGGAGGGTCATGTTGCCAATAAGAAACACACGCACCAGTTGCTTTCACTTCAATTTAATTTATTAAATATTTATAAATTTCTGGTTGGTTGGTTGGTTCCACAACCAGATAGTTGTTTATATATATATAGTCATAGTTCTTTCGTCACACACTCTGTGACCTCTTCAGTGACTGGGGATTTCTTTCTTCGTTTCTGTGCCTTTCCTTTCTTCTATCCTACGCCATTTTGTTTGTGTGTGGGTTGCGTGCTCAGTTTGCGCATGCGCCACATCCGGGTGTCTGTGTGTGTTTGTGTTCATTTTTCTATTTTTCTATTTATATTTTTCTATTTGTTTGTTTATTTATTTATTTATTGTTGGTTGGTTGTTTGTTCTATGTGTGTGTGTGTTTTCATTTTGTCTTGTGTGTGTTTTCATTTTGTGTGTGTTTTCAATTGTAAGTTGTTTGTTCTATGTGTGTGTGTGTTTTCATTTTGTCCTTAATTGTAAGTTGTGATGTTGCTGTTCCACTCATATTTTCTATTTAATTTTGGTTTTAATTCTTTTATGCTTACTGCCTCTGTAATTTGCCTAAACATTGCGTCTTTCTTGTGTGTGGATTCTATTTTTATTTCTATGCTCTCTAATTTACCCCTGTGTTCTATCTTAGCATGTTGGTAGAGCACAGATGATTCTTTATTATCTTGGAGGTCTCGCCAGTGTTCATTTATTCGTTCCCCTATACTACGAGCTGTCTCACCTATGTACACTACATTTTTGTTTCTACATTGTCCTTCAGTACATCTTATGCTATATACTACATTTCTAGTTTTACAGTTAATATGGGGGCTTATTTTACAGGTTATACATTTCTTATCTATACATGAGGGTCTTTGGAACGGGTATGTCTTGCTAATAAGTGTTTTTACGGAGGTACCAGGTCTTTCTACTATCTTAATATTGAGATTATGTTTCTTTAGGGCCCTTCTAAATTTGTAGGCTAGTTCGCCTCTAGGGGTTGTATTGATGAACATTACACTCTGGTATTTATTGCTATCATACCATGAGTTTATTCTATTGGCCTTGTTCTTAGTTCTTTCTATTCTATTCCAAAATGTGCTCCTATACAAGGGGCAGGTCCCATTTATGTCATTATTTACCATTTTTTCCCATTTGGTTCTGGCTCCTTTATACACTCTGATTCTATCTCTCTGATTGTAGCCAGAGAACTGCATACGGTGGATGAAGTGTTGTATGTGTCTCTCTAGTTCTTCGGGGTTGCACATGCGGGACACATTTCTCATCACCCGTACCAAATCCGGAATCAGTATGTTGATTTTGGTATGGTCCGAAATGGCCGAGTTTCGGTGGATCAGATGTTTGGAAGTCATGGGTTTGGCATAATGGGAATGGAGGATTTGTTTTTGGTTGTTAATAGTATCTAACCAGAGCTCTGTGTCTAGTACAGGTAATCGATGGTTGGGGTGTCTACTTGGGTAGTCTATAGTAACTCTAATGCTCTGGTGGATGGAGTTTGCTATTTGCTGGATGCTTTCCATTGTGTTTTTCTCTAGTTCCTGACTGTTCTTTAGTGGGGGTGTCTTAACTACGATGTTTATATCATCTACGTAGCGGGAGTACATTATCAGGGTTAAGCTGTCTTCTAATTGTTCATTAAGTTTTTGTTTAAGTCTACTGTCCCACCATACCATGAATAAGTTAGCTATGTCGCCTGCAATGCTAACACCAATGGCTGCTCCTTCCTCTTGGGCATATGTTTTACCATTAAATTTGAACATATGTTCCTTAAGGGTTAGTTTTATGCTGGCCCCTACCGCATGTGCAATCATTTTCTTCAGTTCATCGTGGTTTTCGGGTGTCCGTATGGCTCTGGTCCACCCGTTCCATCTATCTGTGTGGGTTTTCTTGGCCATTGAGGTAATGGTAGGTGGTCTGCCTCTTGCTGGTCTTGTAGGGCACAGGTTGCTAAGGTCATAAGTGTCTAGGTAACTATTACTATGGGTAAGCTTAAGTAGAAGTCCCAGCTCACTGGTATCAATCCCACGGAACTCAACCTTGCTCTCGCTGATCATTTCGACGCATTTCTCCACAGCAAAATCCACGTCAATAGATGGATACAGGGACACAACATCCATACTGCCTATTATGCAGTTTGTTAGGTCCCCAGATCGGTTACCCGCGCCGATTCTGCTGAGGATGTCCTCCGTGCTGTCACACACATCTGGGGACATCTCAATGATGGGGCGTATGATCAGGGAGAGGAAGTAGGACGGTCTGTAGTTACTAGCAATGTTAGCCCCACAGACTGGCCGTGTTGGTGGTCCCGCGACAGGGTCCCAGCCTGTTTTATGGTCTTTACGAAGCCCATACAACGCCGGCACGTCATTGTTCCAGGCCTGGAAGTTGTTGGCAGTCCTTTTGTTGGGCTGCATTATATTTGTCCACATCACCATATGGGCATTGAGGGTTTTTTCTCTATCCTCATGCTCCTGTGGTGTTACCTCTCTTGTGTTAGTGATGTGGGGTTGCATTGCCTGGATGTAGTTTGGCAGGCTGTCAACCGACATTCTGCCAGACTTGTCTGTTGGAAAGCATGCTATCTCTCCATTACGCGAGCGCTGCATGAGCTTACGCAAGCCATTTGCAGATTCTTCTCCCAGTTGCTGGGCCTCTATTCTAGAACAGTATAGCAAGAAGCATAATAGAATAGAGGCCCAGCAACTGGGAGAAGAATCTGCAAATGGCTTGCGTAAGCTCATGCAGCGCTCGCGTAATGGAGAGATAGCATGCTTTCCAACAGACAAGTCTGGCAGAATGTCGGTTGACAGCCTGCCCAACTACATCCAGGCAATGCAACCCCACATCACTAACACAAGAGAGGTAATACCACAGGAGCATGAGGATAGAGAAAAACCCTCAATGCCCATATGGTGATGTGGACAAATATAATGCAGCCCAACAAAAGGACTGCCAACAACTTCCAGGCCTGGAACAATGACGTGCCGGCATTGTATGGGCTTCGTAAAGACCATAAAACAGGCTGGGACCCTGTCGCGGGACCACCAACACGGCCAGTCTGTGGGGCTAACATTGCTAGTAACTACAGACTGTCCTACTTCCTCTCCCTGATCATACGCCCCATCATTGAGATGTCCCCAGATGTGTGTGACAGCACGGAGGACTTCCTCAGCAGAATCGGCGCGGGTAACCGATCTGGGGACCTAACAAACTGCATAATAGGCAGTATGGATGTTGTGTCCCTGTATCCATCTATTGACGTGGATTTTGCTGTGGAGAAATGCGTCGAAATGATCAGCGAGAGCAAGGTTGAGTTCCGTGGGATTGATACCAGTGAGCTGGGACTTCTACTTAAGCTTACCCATAGTAATAGTTACCTAGACACTTATGACCTTAGCAACCTGTGCCCTACAAGACCAGCAAGAGGCAGACCACCTACCATTACCTCAATGGCCAAGAAAACCCACACAGATAGATGGAACGGGTGGACCAGAGCCATACGGACACCCGAAAACCACGATGAACTGAAGAAAATGATTGCACATGCGGTAGGGGCCAGCATAAAACTAACCCTTAAGGAACATATGTTCAAATTTAATGGTAAAACATATGCCCAAGAGGAAGGAGCAGCCATTGGTGTTAGCATTGCAGGCGACATAGCTAACTTATTCATGGTATGGTGGGACAGTAGACTTAAACAAAAACTTAATGAACAATTAGAAGACAGCTTAACCCTGATAATGTACTCCCGCTACGTAGATGATATAAACATCGTAGTTAAGACACCCCCACTAAAGAACAGTCAGGAACTAGAGAAAAACACAATGGAAAGCATCCAGCAAATAGCAAACTCCATCCACCAGAGCATTAGAGTTACTATAGACTACCCAAGTAGACACCCCAACCATCGATTACCTGTACTAGACACAGAGCTCTGGTTAGATACTATTAACAACCAAAAACAAATCCTCCATTCCCATTATGCCAAACCCATGACTTCCAAACATCTGATCCACCGAAACTCGGCCATTTCGGACCATACCAAAATCAACATACTGATTGCGGATTTGGTACGGGTGATGAGAAATGTGTCCCGCATGTGCAACCCCGAAGAACTAGAGAGACACATACAACACTTCATCCACCGTATGCAGTTCTCTGGCTACAATCAGAGAGATAGAATCAGAGTGTATAAAGGAGCCAGAACCAAATGGGAAAAAATGGTAAATAATGACATAAATGGGACCTGCCCCTTGTATAGGAGCAAATTTTGGAATAGAATAGAAAGAACTAAGAACAAGGCCAATAGAATAAACTCATGGTATGATAGCAATAAATACCAGAGTGTAATGTTCATCAATACAACCCCTAGAGGCGAACTAGCCTACAAATTTAGAAGGGCCCTAAAGAAACATAATCTCAATATTAAGATAGTAGAAAGACCTGGTACCTCCGTAAAAACACTTATTAGCAAGACATACCCGTTCCAAAGACCCTCATGTATAGATAAGAAATGTATAACCTGTAAAATAAGCCCCCATATTAACTGTAAAACTAGAAATGTAGTATATAGCATAAGATGTACTGAAGGACAATGTAGAAACAAAAATGTAGTGTACATAGGTGAGACAGCTCGTAGTATAGGGGAACGAATAAATGAACACTGGCGAGACCTCCAAGATAATAAAGAATCATCTGTGCTCTACCAACATGCTAAGATAGAACACAGGGGTAAATTAGAGAGCATAGAAATAAAAATAGAATCCACACACAAGAAAGACGCAATGTTTAGGCAAATTACAGAGGCAGTAAGCATAAAAGAATTAAAACCAAAATTAAATAGAAAATATGAGTGGAACAGCAACATCACAACTTACAATTAAGGACAAAATGAAAACACACACACACATAGAACAAACAACTTACAATTGAAAACACACACAAAATGAAAACACACACAAGACAAAATGAAAACACACACACACATAGAACAATCAACCAACCAACAATAAATAAATAAATAAACAAACAAATAGAAAAATATAAATAGAAAAATAGAAAAATGAACACAAACACACACAGACACCCGGATGTGGCGCATGCGCAAACTGAGCACGCAACCCACACACAAACAAAATGGCGTAGGATAGAAGAAAGGAAAGGCACAGAAACGAAGAAAGAAATCCCCAGTCACTGAAGAGGTCACAGAGTGTGTGACGAAAGAACTATGACTATATATATATAAACAACTATCTGGTTGTGGAACCAACCAACCAACCAGAAATTTATAAATATTTAATAAATTAAATTGAAGTGAAAGCAACTGGTGCGTGTGTTTCTTATTGGCAACATGACCCTCCCAAAGTGTAACAATATATATATATATATATATATAAATATATGTATATATATATATATATATATATATATATATATATATATATATATATATATATATATATATATATATATATATATATATATATATATATATATATACACATATATATATATATATATATATATATATACATATATATATATATATATATATATATATATATATATATATATATATATATATATATATATTTCGTTTCTGAATTTGTTTAGCAAGATTCTTTATCTGAAATCGTGTGTTGAAACCGATATTGTTATACTTTGGGAGGGTCATGTTGCCAATAAGAAACACACGCACCAGTTGGTTTCACTTCAATTTATTATAATAAATTTATAATAAATTTATAAATTTATAAATTTCTGGCTGGTTGGTTGGTTCCACAAACAGATAGTTGTTTATATATTGTCATAGTTCTTTCGTCACATATTCTGTGACCTCTTCAGTGACTAGGGATTCCTTTCTTTGTTTCTGTGCCTCTCCTTTGTTCTGTCGTACGCCATTTTGTTTCACAGAAACAAAATGGTGTAGGACAGAACAAAGGAGAGGCGAAAGAACTATGACAATATATAAACAACTATCTGGTTGTGGAACCAACCAACCAGAAATTTATAAATTTATAAATTTATTATAAATTTATTATAAATTTATTATAATAAATTGAAGTGAAAGCATGTGGTACGTGTGTTTGTTATTGGCAACATGACCCTCCCAAAGTATAACAATATATATATATACATATATATATACATACATATATATATATATATATATATAAATATATGTATATATATATATATATATATATATATATATATATATATATATATATATATATATATATATATACATATATATATATTTCCTCATGTGCGTTTTATTTTTCATAATCACGCATGAGTGTGAACTAGCCTGTTTTAAATTCCCTTTTTGGCATATTAATCTGTGAGAATCTTGGTTATCGCGTTGAGCTCTGCTGAGGATCGGATTCCAACCGTGACCATCTCCACTGAAAGTTTTCGTGAAATAGTCTTTAAGACTATACAGAGCATTTAAAGTTTTTCCAACTTGAAGGATGAGTATTTTTAACTTTATTTTATCATGAGTTAAGGTTCAATTGATTTTCCCCTGGATTTTACTAAATTCTGTGGATGAATCTATATCCTGATTCTCTTTGAGATGAATTTGAATTATTTTTCCCACAACTTACGTTAACTATTTTCCCATTTTGACGCTATAGTCACTTATATATTATGGAATACTGTTGGCTTTTCGCTACAATGTTTTCCAACAACAACAGACACACAGACACAAACAACAATAACAACAACACACACATCAACAACAACAACAATAGCAACATACCCAGATACAACAACAGACACGCAGACACAAACAACAATAACAACACACACAACAACAATAACACACACAGAGACAACAATAACAACAACACACACATCAACAACAAAAGGAGATGGGAGACTAAGGACAAAGAGAATAACCAAGACGAACACACAGACACACAAAATAGGGTAGATAACAACATTGAGCCAGTGGAAAGAGACAGGAGTAATTATGAGAGACATAGAAACAACCATGAGGCTGTTGGTGGAAATAGAAATAGAAACAACACAACTAACAATAATAATAGCACTAGTACACATAAAGCAGCAGCCTGGAACTCTCCGTTTTATAACCCCTCCGATAAATCATTCGACCTACGACGAGTCCACGCCACGACTTTGCCATTTAACAAACGCACGCAGTTGCCGTCGCAGGTCGATGAACAAACAAACACAATTTAGTATAGCTAAATCCGAACTTAGAAATATTATAGAACAGTATAGCAAGAAGCATAATAGAATAGAGGCCCAGCAACTGGGAGAAAAATCTGCAAATGGCTTGCGTAAGCTCATGCAGCGCTCGCGTAATGGAGAGATAGCATGTTTTCCAACAGACAAGTCTGGCAGAATGTCGGTTGACAGCCTGCCAAACTACATCCAGGCAATGCAACCCACATCACTAACACAAGAGAGGTAACACCACAGGAGCATGAGGATAGAGAAAAAGCCCTCAATGCCCATATGGTGATGTGGACGAATATAATGCAGCCCAACAAAAGGACTGCCAACAACTTCCAGGCCTGGAACAATGACGTGCCGGCGTTGTATGGGCTTCGAAAAGACCATAAAACGGGCTGGGACCCTGTCCCGTGACCACCAACACGGCCAGTCTGTGGGGCTAACATTGCTAGTAACTACAGACTGTCCTACTTCCTCTCCCTGATCATCGCCCCATCATTGAGATGTCCCCAGATGTGTGTGACAGCACGGAGGACCTCCTCAGCAGAATCGGCGCGGGTAACCGATCTGGGGACCTAACAAACTGCATAATAGGTGGTATGGATGTTGTGTCCCTGTATCCATCTATTGACGTGGATTTTGCTGTGGAGAAATGCGTAGAAATGATCAGCGAGAGCAAGGTTGAGTTCCGTGGGATTGATACCAGTGAGCTGGGACTTCTACTTAAGCTTACCCATAGTAATAGTTACCTAGACACTTATGACCTTAGCAACTTGTGCCCTACAAGACCAGCAAGAGGCAGACCACCTACCATTACCTCAATGGCCAAGAAAACCCACACAGATAGATGGAACGGGTGGACCAGAGCCATACGGACACCCGAAAACCACGATGAACTGAAGAAAATGATTGCACATGCGGTAGGGGCCAGCATAATATTAACCCTTAAGGAACATATGTTCAAATTTAATGGTAAAACATATGCCCAAGAGGAAGGAGCAGCCATTGGTGTTAGCATTGCAGGCGACATAGCTAACTTATTCATGGTATGGTGGGACAGTAGACTTAAACAAAAACTTAAAGGACAATTAGAAGACAGCTTAACCCTGATAATGTACTCCCGCTACGCAGATCATATAAACATCGTAGTTAAGACACCCCCACTAAAGAACAGTCAGGAACTAGAGAAAAACACAATGGAAAGCATCCAGCAAATAGCAAACTCCATCCACCAGAGCATTAGAGTTACTATAGACTACCCAAGTAGACACCCCAACCATCGATTACCTGTACTAGACACAGAGCTCTGGTTAGATACCATTAACAACAAAAAACAAATCCTCCATTCCCATTATGCCAAACCCATGACTTCCAAACATCTGATCCACCGAAACTCGGCCATTTCGGACCATATCAAAATCAACATATTGATTGCGGATTTGGTACGGGTGATGAGAAATGTGTCCCGCATGTGCAACCCCGAAGAACTAGAGAGACACATACAACACTCCATCCCCCGTATGCAGTTCTCTGGCTACAATCAGAGAGATAGAATCAGAGTGTATAAAGGAGCCAGAACCAAATGGGAAAAAATGGTAAATAATGACATAAATGGGACCTGCCCCTTGTATAGGAGCAAATTTTGGAATAGCATAGAAAGAACTAGGAACAAGGCCAATAGAATAAACTCATGGTATGATAGCAATAAATACCAGAGTGTAATACAACCCCTAGAGGAGAACTAGCCTATAAATTTAGAAGGGCCCTAAATAAACATAATCTCAATATTAAGATAGTAGAAAGACCAGGTACCTCCGTAAAAACACTTATTAGCAAGACATACCCGTTCCAAAGACCCTCATGTATAGATAAGAAATGTATAACCTGTAAAATAAGCCCCCATATTAACTGTAAAACTAGAAATGTAGTGTATAGCATAAGATGTACTGAAGGACAATGTAGAAACAAAAATATAGTGTACATAGGTGAGACAGGTCGTATTATAGGGGAACGAATAAATGAACACTGGCGAGACCTCCAAGATAATAAAGAATCATCTGTGCTCTACCAACATGCTAAGATAGAACACAGGGGTAGATTAGAGAACATAGAAATAAAAATAGAATCCACACACAGAAAAGACGCAATGTTTAGGCAAATTACAGAGGCAGTAAGCATAAAAGAATTAAAACCAAAATTAAATAGAAAATATGAGTGGAACAGCAACATCACAACTTACAATTAAGGACAAAATGAAAACACACACAGGACAAAATGAAAACACACACAGGACAAAATGAAAACACACACACACATAGAACAAACAACTTACAATTAAGGACAAAATAAAAACACACACAGGACAAAATGAAAACACACACACACATAGAACAAACAACCAACCAACAATAAATAAATAAATAAACAAATAGATAAATGAACACAAACACACACAGACACCCGGATATGGCGCATGCGCAAACTGAGCACACAACACACACACAGAAACAAAATGGCGTAGGATAAAAGAAAGGAAAGGCACAGAAACAAAGAAAGGAATCCCCAGTCACTGAAGAGGTCACAGAGTGTGTGTCGAAAGGACTATGACTATATATAAACAACTATCGGGTTGTGGAACCAACCAACCAACCAGAAATTTATAAGTTTGTAAATTTGTAAATTTATAAATTTATAAATATATAATAAATTGAAGTGAAAGCAACTGGTGCGTGTGTTTCTTATTGGCAACATGACCCTCCCAAAGTATAACAATATATATATATATATATATATATATATATATATATATATATATATATATATATATATATATATATATATATGTATATACGTCTGTATACATATATGTATGTGCGTATACATACTTATATTTAAGTATCAGCCGTACTAAGAGTGAGAAATGAAATTTCTTTTTTACCATTTATCGTTTTCGGTACGCCTGGCCGACTAACTCACTCGATATGCAAATTAGGCTGCTCAGTCATTAATATGCATGAGGAAAGTATATACTTTCAAAAGTTCAAGCGACTGACAGGAAGGTTTACGGTGCTGATGAGTGCTAATCTATATATATAAAACTGAGGTTGTCTGTCTGTCTATCGATTTTTGGCACACATCTCCTCTTAGAATCTCTCACGGAATTGCACCGAAATTGCTATACTTGTACATTGAGCCCTAGCGAAGACATCGGAAAAAAATATTTCAAATTGACCCGCCCTATCTGACGACATCGAATATAATGTATCGATTTTTGAGCGTAAGTGATCAGTAATTTCCCTTTGTTCTGTTTACATTCAGCGTAGCGTCTTACGTTCTCTTTACATTTTCTGCGTGCAAAAATAAAAAAAATGATTTCCCTTTGTTCTGTTTACATTCAGCGTAGCGTCTTACGTTCTGTTTACATTTTCTGCGTGCAAAAATTAAAAAAATTACGCTGGCAAAAATAAAAAAAATTACGCTGGCTTTCTCAGCGTTTAAAATGACATTAACACAATACACGAACAGTTGTCGAGCCAGCAAAATTTTGACCTGCAAAATTCATCAGTTCGAACACTAAGCTTCCGTTTTGCTTCATTTCCATTTAAAGCCTTTTAAAACAATATTTTTACTTGAAAACAAGTCTATTTAAAGACTACGTAAAACAAGCAAATATTTCGTAAAAAAAAAGCAAAAATTATATAAGTTTATTTAAAATATATGTATCTGTAAATTTCGTTAGGCGTGCAGACAGACAGTCGTGCAGACAGACAGTCGTGCAGAGAGATGATATAGGCGTGCAGACAGACAGTCGTGCAGAGAGGTGATATAGGCGTGCAGACAGACAGTCGTGCAGAGAGGTGATATAGGCGTGCAGACAGACAGTCGTGCAGAGAGTTGATATAGGCGTGCAGACAGACAGTCGTGCAGAGAGGTGATATAGGCGTGCAGACAGACATAACTGATAATTTGGTTACGCTAATGTTTTTCTCTGCGTTGCAGTGTTTACATTTTCGATCTTTGTTAATAAATAACCAGTGCAGTTTTTATCCCCAGCATCCTCTTTTGTTATAACATTCGGGTTATCGTTATGTTTTCTTAACTTCATAAGGCATATTGTTGTTTGAGGGAATATTAATCAAAAACACCACATGCAAGTCTGCACAGTAGACACGACAGTTTTTAAGCCAAAAAAGAAACTTAACATTGTAACTTTAACACAGCTACTGAGCGACCCCGAGCAACGCCGGGCTTTACTGCTAGTAAGCTATAAACTAGTTCATCCTTCCTTTGTTAGTGTTGAACTAAAGGGCAACCATGGTTGCCGAACACTGTACGGCTTAATTCGGGCTGTTTGTTTACAAACTAACCGAACATTATAATAAATGTTCGGTAAACCCATACGTACATATTTATATGTGTGCATGTATGTATGTATATACATACTAGTGTACGTCTGTATACATATATGTATGTACGTGTACATACATACTTATATTTAAGTATCAGCCGTACTAAGAGTGAGAAATGAAATTTCATTTTTTCCATTTATATATATATATATATATATATATATATATATATATATATATATATGCATACATATATAACAACTGATACAAACACAACACAGGAAGAAATTGTTCACAGTTACATCAGGTTCACGTGTGGTGGTAGTGGTGGAGGTTTCAACTTTTCACACAGAATTCTATCTTTACTACTAAAGGTCGGATGAATATATATATATATATATATATACATTATATATATATATATATATATATATATATATATATATATATATATATATATATATGTATATAATACGTAATTAAAAATGTCACGAATATACATAACATCTCAATGAAAATAGATTGTTAAAATATTTTATTCAGAGAAATCAATATATGTAGAAAGGATCATATACAAATCACTGAAGGGTAGATAAAGCATCACTCCCTCAGGATATACACACATTCAAACAACTTAAATATAAGAAACTTTACCAAGCATTCCTGACCGTTATTGCAGTTTTTGAATTGAAAACAAATAAATCAGCCCGTTTCAATAGATTGATAAGGTCATCATTACCATACCAATTCCTCGACCCGAATTGCATTTTCTGAATTGATATGACAATCATTACCAGAACCAATTCTTCATCGGAGAGTTTCTGTGCGGTATAAGAACAAATAAATATAAATACCCGTTAAGAGGATTTTTTTTCATCTTTCATCGATCCAGCATGTTGCATTCAAATTAAAAATAATAATACCGCACGCATGCGTGAACCTATCAACAATTAAATATCTGTATAAACGAAGAAAAAGACAGTCCTAAAATACCGCTAGGAATAGCAGTCAATGCGGGTCGCCCAATCACCTCACTATTATTTAGGAGCATTATTTGGCAGTGGATTGGCAGTATCGGTAGAGGGTGGGACGCCATGCTTTGATGCATAGAGTTACGGCCCTTACCATTCTGAGTTCAAATACCGCCGAGGTTAACTTTGCCTTTCATCCTTACGGGGTCGATAAAATAAAGAACCAGTAATGCACTGGGTAATTGCTGGCCTTGTGCCAACAAGTAGAAACAATTATTTAGGAGCATTATTTATTATAATACATAATTAAAATTGTCACGAATATACAAAACATCTCAGTAAAAAGAGATTTAAGTTGCGTGAATGTGAATATACCCGTAGGGAATGATGCTTTATCTACCCTACAGTGATTTGTCTATGACACTGTCTATATATATATATATATATATATATATATATATATATAATTCTCTGAATAAAATCTTTAATGGCGGAGCAAATAGTTAAAAGATAGTTAAGTGTTCAAAACAGTGTAAACGAAAAGTTGGAAAAACACACTTATGAAAAAAGGATACGTATTGAAAAAAAAATATTTGCACAAGATAAGAACAGAAAAGGAAAGATCTAATGTGTTGGATGGGACCTTTCTTAAAAGTACCTTAAGAAAAGAGAAGAATAAGATATAAGAAAATCACTCAGAACGATACCGTATTGAAGAGGTAAGTGTTTTGAATGACTGCAGCTTGTGATCCTTAGGGCAGGAAGTTGCCAAACATACAAGGCTGCAAAGATAGCAGGTAGACGGAGGGACCAGAAGTATAGAACTCGATGGTGGTGGAAATTCATGGAGAGAGTGAGATAGCGTGAATAAGTAGAGAAACAAATTGACGACGGAAGGCTGGAAAGAAGGAGAGAGTTTTTGAGTGTAGATATGTACTAGGAGATCTATGTAATTGATAGGAAGGATTTACAATATTTATATTTAAAATTATGAGTGCTTATGGAGTTAGGTAGGGCGTTGGTGTGCTGATGTATGAGACACAAAATGAACAGATTTGTGATGGTAGGGAGCAAGAAAAAAGGACTGGATTAGGGTGTGAAATGAAAGGGTGTAATGGTTTAAACACTGTTTCATCAGGAGTGTGCAACATATTCTATTGCTGGGCCACTTTTGAACATTGGAACAACTATTAGGGCCATTAATATTTATTAAGCACTATTCCAAAGATTCACCATAACTTCTTTCCATAACATGGAATTGGGAGATTATAACACACATAACCCTATCAGTGAAGTCCTTTAGTATAGGTCAACTAACAGAAAATTGTATTACGGTTACGAAAAGATTTCTAAATAAGCCTACAAGATAAAAATTAAAGACGGTCATCGCGGGCCACTCTGCCTGTCTGGGAGGCCGCTTTGTGGGACGCGGACCACCTGTTGCAGACCTCTGATTTAAACCAAATGGAATAGAGCTGCCAAGGCAGAAAGCTAGACGTCGCTCCTTGTGATAGTGCGAAGTAGGTGAGCCATCAAATAAAGGTACAGACCAATAAATTGGAAATAAGTAAGTAGTTGAGTTGAAATAAGGAGCAACAGGTTATGTGATGTTACTTAAGCGGATTTTCGTTGGAATTATTTGCTAAACCACGGCCGGTTTCTCCGATATATATGAGACCGCAGAAAAAATATTTAATGCAATAGATGATGTTCCAGTTATATACGTGGAGTGATTAATTATATGGAGGAGGTCTAAGGGAGCTCGTAGTAATGTGTATATATGGGAAAGTTAGGTATTAGAAGGAGTAGAATAACTAAAGAATAAACAATCACACGTTTACAATTTAAAGAAGTTAACATAAATAAGTTCAATAAATATACATTCAATATAGACAGGTAGAGCACTCAGTCAAAAGCACGAGTTCAGTATAGATTTATTTCTACAGCTAATTAGGAAACCATACTCGAGGACGTGCGTTTTATTTCCAACCTTGAAAATCCCTCCGATGAAACTAACTTACGATATATATATATATATATATACACAGAGAGGGAGAGAGAGAGAGAGAGAGAGAGAGAGAGAGAGAGAGAGAGAGAGAGAGAGAGAGAGAGAGAGAGAGAGAGAGAGAGAGAGAGAAAGTGAGTGAGAGATAGATAGATACATACAACTACACACACACACACACAGACACACACGCACATATGTATATATATATATATATATATATATATATATATATATATATATATATATATATATATATATATATATATACTAGCAGCAGTACCCAGCGCTGCCTGGGTAGGTAAAATAATATCTGCTGTGATGAAAAGGTGTTGATCTTGGCGACTGCTTCTCGATGACGCATCTATGACCACACACAGTTGCCCCTCAACTTTAAATGTGGACATCAAACCGTCTTCCTTAACAATGTTTGCTTCAAACGATGTCATCTGAAAGGCGCATTTGTATTTCTGGATATTTTCAAGGAAGTACTTAGACTCCGCTGTTTCACCTGCCAGATACGTCTTCAATGGCTCAGGTGGATCAAGGAGGAAAGGTAAGCTGAACTTCCATTCGCGCAGCACATCCCAGATGGTTCACCTGGCCACTTCATTGCTTGCAGTAGGTGCAAATGGTGGACATATCGCCAATGATCACATGAGCATGGGTGGCATAATTGAAGGTTGGGCTATATTCAAACGCCTTAAGTAGCCATCACGAACTGGAAGGCCTTGAAAGACCATTTCTGGAAAGGCTTCTTTGAAGATTACTCTGCAATCGATCACACCTTTCGGATTATGTCTCCGTAGCCCGTGCAGTGGCCATCGACATTGCGTTTCTTGTTTGCCTGCGAACGGGCTGAACCTTATTTTCAGAAGCTCGTGCACTGGCCGTCGACATTGCGTTTCTTCTTTGTCTGCGAACGCGCTGAACCTCATTTTCAGATGCTCGTGCACTGGCCGTCGACATTGCGTTTCTTCTTTGTCTGCGAACGCACTGAACGTCATTTTCAGAAGCTCGTGCACTAGCCTTCGACACAGCGTCTCTTGTCTCTCTGCGGACGCGCCGATCCTCCGTTTCTGCAGCGCGTACAGCGTCCGTGGACATTGCGTTTCTAGTTCGTCTTATTTCGGCATTTTGTAGTGGCACACTTTCTCGTCTATTTGTGATACTTCTACCTCGCACCGTTTTCCGACCAATTTTGTTACTCTTCCTCGGAGGTATTATCTAAAGCGTAGTTTAAGCACGTCTGGAATAGCACCCATGAAAGAGATTAATGCAGAGAACAGTATAGCCGGATTGTACAAAGTAACAATTTATCGTAGACTTAAAAAGTTAAAGAATTATCGTTGACACCCGGTTGTAGTAGAGGTCAATAGTGTGAACTGGGATGAACGGAGTCCAAGTAGGAATAAAACCTGGTTAGAAATTCATGTGCTGGCGAGTTTCTTGAAAATCGGTCGTAAGGTGTAGCAAATGGCGAAATGTTGAGTGAAATTGTATATAAATTTATATATATACAATAAGTTGAAAAAAAATGAAAACGAAATTTCATTTCTCACTCTTAGTATGGCACTTACTTAAATGTAAGTATGTATGTATACGTACATACATATATGTATACAGACGTACAGTAGCATGCATATATATATATATATATGTATATATATATATATATATATATATATATATATATATATATATATATATATATATATATATATATATATATACATATATATACATACAGGTACACATACATATATGCACGCATCAGTTTAGCGGACGCTTATTATAAAGCCGCTTTGTTCGTTTGTAAACAAACTGAACAGCCTGAATTTACGCCATACGGTGTTAAGGCAACCACGTCTGTTCAGTTTGTTTACAAACGAACAAAGCGGCGTTATATTAAGCGTCCGCTAAACTGATGCGTGCATATATGTATGTGTACCTGTATGTATATATATATATATATATATATATATATATATATATGCATGCTACTGTACGTCTGTATACATATATGTATGTACGTATACATACATACTTACATTTAAGTAAGTGCCATACTAAGAGTGAGAAATGAAATTTCGTTTTCATTTTTTTTCAACTTATCGTTTTCGGTATGCCTGACCGATTTAACTCACTCAATATGCAAATTAGGCTGCTCAGCCGTTAATTTTCATAAGGAAAGTATATACTTTCGAGCGTTCAACTATCTGGCAGATGGGTATGCGGTGCTGATGATAGCTAACAAGCTTGAAACTAGTACATCGTTCCTGTGTCAGTGTTTAACAAAAAGGTGACGTGGTTGCCTTAACACCGTATGGCATAAATTCAGGCTGTTCAGTTTGTTTACAAACGAACAAAGCGGCGTTATAATAAGCGTCCGCTAAACTGATGCGTGCATATATGTATGTGTACCTGTATGTATATATATGTATATATATATGCATGCTACTGTACGTCTGTATACATATATGTATGTACGTATACATACATACTTACATTTAAGTAAGTGCCATACTAAGAGTGAGAAATGAAATTTCGTTTTCATTTTTTTTCAACTTATCGTTTTCGGTATGCCTGACCAATTTAACTCGCTCAATATGCAAATTAGGCTGCTCAGCCGTTAATTTTCATAAGGAAAGTATATACTTTCGAACGTTCAACTATCTGTTAGATGGGTATACGGTGCTGATGATAGCTAACAAGCTTGAAACTAGTACATCGTTCCTGTGTCAGTGTTGAACAAAAAGGTGACGTGGTTGCCTTAACACCGTATGGCATAAATTCAGGCTGTTCAGTTTGTTTACAAACGAACAAAGCGGCGTTATAATAAGCGTCCGCTAAACTGGTGCGTGCATATATGTATGTGTACCTGTATGTATATATATGTATATATATATATATATATATATATGCATGCTACTGTACGTCTGTATACATATATGTATGTACGTATACATACATACTTACATTTATGTAAGTGCCATACTAAGAGTGAGAAATGAAATTTCGTTTTCATTTTTTTTTTCAACTTATCGTTTTCGGTATGCCTGACCGATTTAACTCACTCAATATGCAAATTAGGCTGCTCAGCCGTTAATTTTCATAAGGAAAGTATATACTTTCGAACGTTCAACTATCTGTTAGATGGGTATACGGTGCTGATGATAGCTAACAAGCTTGAAACTAGTACATCGTTCCTGTGTCAGTGTTGAACAAAAAGGTGACGTGGTTGCCTTAACACCGTATGGCATAAATTCAGGCTGTTCAGTTTGTTTACAAACGAACAAAGCGGCGTTATAATAAGCATCCGCTAAACTGATGCGTGCATATATATATGTGTACCTGTATATATATATATATATATATATATATATATATATATATATGCATGCTACTGTACGTCTGTATACATATATGTATGTACGTATACATACATACTTACATTTATATATATACAGATATATATAAAATAGAGAGAAAGATTATATATATATAATAGAGAGAGAGAGAGAGAATTAACATACAGATCGATGTAGGAGTGTAGATATTAAGTGATGTCGTCTGCTGAGTTAATGGTGAAAGTTTATATGGATTGACGATTTCTCCTACATTCGTCCTTTTACATTAGTAGTGTCTCATAATAGAATGTTGATGTTTCTTAAGATGATTTTACTTAAATATTTTGTTCAATGTATTTTTAGCTGACAGAGCGACCAAGAAGACATTTGTCATTGTGTGGCAATTGTTTTAACCGATTAGAGTAACTATCAACGGGAAATAATTCCTTCTGTCCTGCTTGTTAGGTATCAAGGTTTACTTCCCTTTAATTTGTTTTAACTAAGATTTTGTGTATTTGGTTGACTTATTTTTGAATATTTAATGACACCGGAATAAAAAGAACGATACGCTGATATATAGAAAAGACTCCCCGATGACTAATTCACGAGCCTGTAAAGTTTCATGAAAATCGGTCGTAAATGTAGGCCCCTATATGAAATACACAGACACACACACACACATACTTAATTTTATATATATAGATATACATATACATGTATTTATTTATACACACATGCATATATATATATATATATATATATATATATATATATAAGAATATATCTATGCATCTATTACCGCCTCTCTGAGCGTTGGACAACTTGCTTTGCAGTATAGAGTTACGACCATTTACCTTCTGAGTTCAAATCCCGCTGAGGTTAGCTTTGCTTTTCATCCTTACGGGGTAGACAAAATAAAGTAACAGTCACGCAATGGAGTCGGTTTAATCGACTTTACCCTCCTCCAAAATTTGCAGGCCTTGTCCCTAAATCAGAAACCATTATTATAATGTAGATTTAAGTGCTAATGGCTTTACAAATAAAATTCATTCCGCAACAATACAATCATTGAAGTGTAAGAATAGATCTGGAAATATTTATATATAAGGACAAAAATTATTCAAATATTTCTCAATTTAATTTCCTTAGTTTTTCCTGTCAAATCGTCAATATGTTTAACAAAAGTAGAGTCAAAGTCAGCTATTCTTGCAGCAAGAATTTTGCCTGTTCTATCAATCACTCCAATGCAAATATACGTGCCATTAACAATAATAAAGTATCTCCTCCCACATGTGATTATATTGCTTCGAACAATAGTAATTGCTTTCTGAAATATTTGGTTTATCACGCTAAAGTACAAACAGAAAACCACTCAAAATATATAACAGTTAAACCGAGAAAACATTTAAGTTTTGTTTTTTATCCCCAAATACTGTCCTTAAAACTGACATAGACGTGATATACAGATGAATTATAAATGTACGTTTGGTTCATGAAACAATCGAACCCGGCTGCGATAAAAATAAAATGCAACATCATACAACACACATGCTTCTTCTCGTTTAAACAAGCTATCACAAACTGAGAATCTTTTCATTGCTTTTCAAGAGTCGTTACATTTAAAAATATCTAAATACTTACATACTATAGGCAGTTTTCACAATACTTCCTTATCAAGTGTCACCCATGTCTCTTTTCTATATCCTAATTCCGACTATTTTTGTTCATCTCCTCCTGGCTGACGTTTTTCTGCCGCTATATTCTGATGTTGACTCGACACACAGCAGTAAATATATCTTCCAAACTTCTCTTAGGAAAATTTCACACTCGCATTTTGCATTGTGCCAATGTTAAAAACTAAAATGCAATCTTTTAAAAAGATAATTCTTCAAACGTAATTGCCGAATTTCTTTAAATATCGTCTGTCAATGATTTTTACCGCATGATTTCTATGATATGACATGTAAGTCAATTCCTGGTTTGACAAGCGATTTATGGCGACATCAGTGACAGCAACATCAACAAGACATTTTTGTCAGTGTCCATTTTTACTTCAGAAGTGGCCGTACTTGGACACGATTTGGCTTTCACTGTGTATGTATATATATATGTCGCATGGTCGGGTCGTCGGCGACATAACCGGCAACCCCACCAAGTTTACTGAGAGGGGAGGATGGTTTTGGACAGCCTGCAGGACAAAAAACAAAATCTGACAAAGGGAGGTAGAACTCATAAAATTCAACGGCCATCCAAATATGTGTAAATATGTATATACATGTGTATATATGTGTATAATATGTATATATATGTGTATATTTATGTATATACATGTGTATATATGTGTATATGTATATATTTATGTACATGTATACAATATGTATATACATATGCAGGGAAATAGAAATAATCGGGCTGGATAACGGATCGCGTAGTTAAACCACTGCGAGTGAAGGACCCCTAACCTTAGTCGGGGCATTCTTCTAGGAGAAGGCAACTCAGGAAACTGGAATAACTCAGACATAAAACCTGCGGCTCAGTAGTTACCGATGATGTTGATCTTTCTTTCTTTTCGGGTTATAGCTACTGTCTCTCAGAGATTGGGATTTGCTCAGTGCACAGTCATTCCTCACTTTAAAAAAAATCTTCACGCACATGCATTTCACGATAGCATTAATTGCTAACTATTAATAATGTTATATAGTGAAGTGGCCATACTCGATAACGAGGGGGCAGCCATTATGTGTGTATATATGTACGGACGTATGTATTGATGTAATCTTTATGTTCTTTTATGTCTGATTTATCTTCTGGTGACGGACTAATGTCCGAAATATTGAGAGTCTTTTCTTAATATATCAATCTTAAACTAATATATAGCTTCATTGTATGTATTGTCTACGGGCGTTGTTTATCCGTTTAT
>OZ024740.1:384800914-384803414 GCA_964016885.1 Eledone cirrhosa | reverse complement strand
AATTCACAGAAATGCAATCGTTATTTAAATTGAATTACATAGAATGAAAAGAAAGCATAAGCTTCACGATCATAAATAATTTAACACACACTGCGTGAGCTTTTATGCTTAAAAATTGCAGAAACAAGTAAAAACATAGCTCCTGCATTAATTTCTACACAACCTAATGTATGTATGTATGTATGTATGTATGTATGTATGTATGTATGTATGTATGTATGTATGTATGTATTTATGTATGTATGCATGTATCTATATATGTATGTATGTATGTTATTTCGGGTCACTCTTGAGTGCTACTGGTAACATGTAACCTAGTACAACCTGTCACATGGTCGGGTCGTCGGTGACTAAACCGGCAATTCCCACCAAGTTTACTAGGTGAGGAGGGTGATTTTGGACACCCTGCAGGAAACAAACAAAACCTGGCAAAAGGCGAAAGCACTCATAACAGTCAACGGCCATCCAAAAATGTGTAAATATGTATATATACACATGTACATATGTACGTATATGCATGTGTGCATGTGTATGTATATGCACAAGGATATAGAAATAGTCGGGTTGGATACCCGATCGCTCGGTTAAACCGCTGGGAGTGAAAGAAACCTAGCCTTTGTCAGCGCATTCTTCTAGGAGAAGGCAACTCAGGAAACTGTGATAACTCCGACATAAAACCTGCGGTTCAGTAGTCACCGATGTTGTTGATCTTTTCTTCTTTTCGAGTTATACCTACTGTCGCTCAGGGAGTGGGATTGGCTCAGTGCGCAGTCTTTCCTGACTTAACACAAAAATCACGATAGAATTAATTAATAATTATTAATAATGGTATATCGGGAAATAACGAGGGGGCAGCCATCATGTATGTATGAGTGTTTGAGCTCATGCTGTTATATCGTCAGGAGTTTTGTGTATGTCTGTTACGTTTTATTTCGGCTTTTTCGTATACTTATTTCATTCCATTGTTTGGCTAAGGAAACTACCCAGACACCCTGAAACAAGATTCTGTCATACATGCAACGAGTAAAGTACTTTTTATCGATTTTGAATTTTTCAAACTGAATAATAATCTCATGTGCTTTGTTTTAAATATGGTGAAAAGAAAGAAAACTCTACCTGAATGTCAATAAGGTCCTTTCCCAGAAATTTGAAAGGAAGAGGAGAGCAATCCTTAAATAGACAGGTGTTTAGTGACCGGGTCAGAGATTATGAACATCAACATCCATAACAACAACAACAGCAGCAGCATCAGCACGATAAAAAGTCAAACAACAACATTAACTGGCAACACCACCACTCAGTCAAAACGTTCAACAAACATCAACATCTACAATAACAGCAGCATCGTCAAAACGATAAAAAGCCAAACAACATCAACTGCCACCACCACCACCACCACCACCACCACTCAGTCAAAACTATCAAAACTTATAAAAACAACAAGAACAACAACGAAACGATAAATCTAAACAGAAACACACTAACAGCTTCAATTGTACCGACGCTTTCAAAAGTCAACAGTTATAGTATTAATAATCTATAGTATTAATAATTGTTTCTACTTTTGTCACAAGGCCAGCAATTAGCCAGTGTATTACTGGTACTTTATTTTATCGACCCCGTAAGGATGAAAGGCAAAGTTAACCTCGGCGTGATTTGAACTCAGAATGGCAATGGCCGTAACTCTATACGTCAAAGCATGGCGTCCGACCCATATATCTCCTTATAATATATAACCAGCAATTTCTCTGTCTGTCTGTCCGATAGTGGAAACACGTGCGCGCGTGGTTGCTATCTCTCTCTCTCTCCAGCTATCCCTCTCTTTTAGTCTGTCTGTTTCTCTCACTCTCACTCTTTCTCTTTGTAACACACTAACATTCCTCCCCTCTATCACTGTGACGAATGGGGAGATGGAGGACGAGGAGGAGGTGAGAGTCACTTCTTCACTTCACCTATGCCTTTCTTTTGCTCCCCTCTCACTCCCTCATTACGTACAGACATTAGGGCGGTGGATTGGCAGAATCTGTAGAGAGTCGGACACCATGCTTCATAGCATGGAGTTACTCCCTTTACGGTCTGAGTTCAAATACCGCCGAGGTTAACTTTGCCTTTCATCCTCACGGGGTCGATAAAATAAAGTACCAGTAATGTACTGGGTGTTTGCTGGCCTTGTGCCAAAAGTAGAAACAATTATTAGAAACATTGCTTCATTTTTACATATCTAAGCATTAGTAAAACAACTAATAATTTCAAAAGTAATTTTTCAATTCAAATTGTTATAAACAACAAAACATTAATAATAATTTTGTTCTAAGAAATATATATACATTTCTGTGTGTGTAATGTATATATATATACACACACAGAAATATATATATATAGACACAGAAATATATATACATTTCTGTGTGTGTAATATATATATATATATATACACACAGAAATATATATACATTTCTGTGTGTGTAATATATATATATATATATATATATATATATAT
>OZ024740.1:384770914-384798414 GCA_964016885.1 Eledone cirrhosa | reverse complement strand
ACGGAGAACTGCAATTGTGACAAAAGAACTCAGAACATAGACATAGCAGCTTTATCTGAAACACGTTTGGCGGGAGATCAATTAACAGAAGTATCATCAGGATTCTCTCTTTTTTGGATAGGTAAACCCATAGCTGAACGGAGAAAGAGCGGTGTTGGCTTCGCCATTAGAACATCCCTGCTTGATCGTATGGAATGTCCTACTGGTGTAATTGATCGCATTATGAAACTTCGCATTACTCTGAGACATAACTTTATATAACGCTTTTATCTGTTTATGCACTAACCCTACAGGCCAGTGAGGTGGTCCTTGCTTTTTTCTATGAGTCGCTTCGTGCTATCAGTGTATGCACACCTGCTGACGACAAATTGTTACTTCTCGGTGATTGTAATGCTCGTGTGGGTTATGATTACGAGAGGTGAGGCGTCCTCCGTCCCTTTGGTATTGGTAAAATGAACACCAGCGGCCTGAGTTTGCTTGAACTGTTCAGAACTCAACTTAACCATCTGCAACACCTTTTCCCGTCAGAAGCTCAAATATAAAGCTACCTGGTATCATCCAAGATCCAAGCATGGACACATGATTGATTTCATCATCACTCGTAAACGAGATCTAAGTGATGTGTGTAGAATGTAGCACTGACCACAAATTAGTGCGAGGAAAGTTCAAGATGAGTATTCGCACAAGAATTCGTATGAATGAAGTGAAAGCACCGAAACGCATTGATGCCATCAAACCGAAGCGAGCAAATGTGCGTGCAACCGTGTGTGTGTATAGATCATGTGTTCTGTCTGCTCTTTTATACTCCTCCGAAACTTGGGCGCTATTTGCAAACGCAACAAATTGCTTGAGCGTTTTCAGCAGGACTGTTTAAGGCGCATATTCAACATCATGTGGCAAGACATAACTCCTGACACCCTTCTCCCTCTTACTTTCACTCACATCATCAAAGCAGAATGTCCAATCATTTGGTCCCAAGTAACATCATCTCAAATGTGCTGGACAGGACATATCATCCGCATGAAAGAAAGCAGGATCCTGAAGCAACTGTTCTACGGCGAGCTCCATCTTGGGAAAACCTCAACACAAACCTAAAATGAGGTTCAGGGCCAGCATAAAGAAGAACCTCAAAGAGCTGGCATTTGATATAGACAACTGGGAGGAGATATAATTACATAGTGCTGCATGGAGAAAGCACATAACGGGCAGTTGCAAAACTTTTGAGGAATGTCGTCTAGAATATAAACAACTGAAGCGTCAGTTCCGAAAGGGCTGTGCTCACCGTCTTGATGGAGTCATCAGTAGCTGGGCATTAGATTTTAGCGTGTACTCCTCTCAAAGGCTGGTCATATAAATCATCTGAATTCACAGGAAAGGATAAACACCAGCAACACCATTCAACAAAGACCTGGCGGAACAATTTGCGTGTTATGCAACAAAGTGTGTAGAACTAGTTCCGGACTAAAAAAAGCATGGTGGTACACAAAGATTGTGTTCCACAGAGTGATCCCACCGAACCTGTGGAATGCACGACTCTCTTCTGTCACCTGTGTCGTAAACCATGCAAATCTACAGCTGGTCTACAAAGTCATCTACGAAGTCATGGACTCAGATGGGATGAAGACGATGAATCAATAAGAGACGGCAATTGTCTGTGAAGACGCTATAATCCTCATCTTTGTATGTATGTATGTATCTGTGTATATATGTATTATATATGTATGTATGTATGTATGAATGTATGTATGTATGCATGTATGCATCTATGTGTGTATGTATGTATATATGTATGCATGTGTGTATGTATGTATGTATGCATGTATGTATGTATGTCGGGTCACTCTTGAGTGCTACTGGTAACATGTAACCCAGTACAACCTATCGCATGGTCGGGTCGTCGGTGCCTAAACCGGCAGCACCACCAAGTTTACTTGATTAGGAGGGTGATTTTGGACACCCGGCAGGACATAAAACAAAACCTGACAAAAGGCGGAAGAACTCATAAGAGTCAACGGCCATCCAAAAGTGTGTAAATATGTATATACTTATGGGTGCGTGCGCGGGGACATAGAAATACTCGGACTGGACACCCGATCGCACAGTTAAACCACTGGGAGTGAAGGACCCCGAGCCTTTGTCAGGGTATTTTTCTAGGAGAAAGCAACTCAGTAAACTGGGATAATTCCGATATAAACTGATGATGGATAGTCCTGGCTTCTATTTCTAGTTCTTTATTATATATATCATATATGCAATAACACAGCACGCCATTTTTCATTCATATATGCTTTCCCCTTCGTTGTGACCTGCATTTATCTCTTCCTTTACTGCTATCCTCTTTCTCTCTCCTTCTCCCTCTTACTTTCACTCACCCCATCTGCTAGTCACCCGCTCTCGGCTAGCCTCTTCCTCAAAATTTTACTCACTCACTCTCTGCTACTCACCCTCTGTCTCATTTCCTCCATCGTCCCACACCGTACGAAATTCTTTCTTCCCTCACATTCGCACGGCCAAGATGTGTCTTTTGCCTTCTCGTCAATATTCGCACGTTCTTATGTTCAAAATGAATCATTGACTTGTTTTTCCCATTTTTTCCTCTCTTAACGTTCGTTGCCTCACCATTCGTGTTTGTTTACCTGTCTCTCTTTCTCCACCCAACTCTTTTTATCCCAATAACTTATTTTAGTTATTGTATTGCCCTAGCTGGAGGTATATGGTCTGTAATGCGAAGAAATATCTATGATGGCTAGTAGACCACTGATGATGGATAGTCTTGGCTTCTATTTCTAATTCTTTATTATATATATATATATATAATTTATTATTATTTCTATATATATATATATATAGATATAGATATACATATGTGTGTGTGTGTGTGTTGTGCCTGTGTCTGTGCGCTAGAATGGATATATGTATGTATCTGTGTGGGTATATATAAATATGCACCTTTATGTGTGTGTGAGAGTGCAATTAACTTAGTGGACATAAATTAGTCTGTGTGTTACATTATACATGAAAGGACATGTCATTTGCAGCATGCATGCTTCTTTGTCTGTGTATGTACAGCTTTGTGTCTGAGTTTGTGCGATGTATGTATATACATTTACTTGTATTGTTGAGTACGTTTGTGTAAGCATGCCTGTCAATAGGCTCACATGTGCTTTTGAGTGTTGTCCATTTTCATTTAAATTTATGCATTTACATTTGCTTGAGAAGGCTCACGGGTGTAAAAGTGCATATGCAATTCAGAATATCACTATTTGGAAACCTAGGTTTTGATAAACAAAGCGATTGACTTAATAACCAATTGGAAAATATGAAATCTGTGTGACCCAAATCAAATGAGCATTGTAATAGACAGTCATTATAAATAATTGAGAAAATAGGATAAAATACACTGGGAGACTGAGAAAAATGAATAGATGCACGAAATATCTCGGATATTTCACAATTATTCTGAAGTGCCTTTGACTAGCTATTCTGTCATTTAAAAAGATGTTAAACCTGTAGCTAGAAATGTAAATAATACGGTTGACATAAAATGTATTGGAATATTTTGATGCGTGGGAGACCCAAAAGAAATGAGCACAATAATAGTCAATCACTGTAAATCATGTTTGTGAAAAATAAATTTCCCTTTATTATATACATACATACCTAAATACATCCATATATATATATGTATGTATGTATTTTTGTATGTATGTATGTATATATATATATATATATATATATATATATATATATATATATATATATATATATATATATATATATATATATATATACATATACATATATATACAAACATGGATATGTTGGTATTTGTGTTTATCAAATATATTAATTTATATTAACTTGTATTACACACACACACACACACACACACACATATATATATATATATATATATATATATATATATATATATATATATATATATATATATAGAATGATATTAAATAAATGGAAACTATTTTTATGAAACAATATTTATTCTATTATATATATTTCAAGCGTACCGAAATGTTGGTACGCTATCATCAGATAAAATGCAAAATGTTTTATAAATATTTGACATAACCAAGGATAATATACCTTAACGGTTCAAGTTATCCCTGGAAAGTATAATAGACATTTATATTTGTTGTATTATAAGTATTATAAACATTTATATTTGTTGAATTACCAACACATTGAATATCCCTTCTGCTTATATATATATATGTATGTATTTATGTATGTATATATATGTACACACACACACACACACACACACACACACATATATATATATATATATATATATATATATATATATATAAGCAAAGGGATATTTAATTTGTTGGTAATTCAACAAATATATATATTTATAACAAATTCGAAGCACTCGACAAGTTTTCTGGAGTATAATATCAATGATATTAATAAATGGAAACGATATTTATAAAACCATATTTATTTTATTATAACTATTTCAGGGTACCAACACGTACGCTCTCATCAGATAAAATACAAAGCTACTTTTATAAATATTGACATATCCAGGAATGAGACCTTAACGGTTCAAGTTTTACTTGGATAGTCAGGTAAAACTTGAACCGTTAGGTCTCATTCCTGGATATGTCAATATTTATAAAACAAGCTTTTATTTTATCTGATGAGAGCGTACGTGTTGGTACCCTTGAAATAGATATAATAGAATAAATATGGTTTTATAAATATAGTTTCCATTTATTAATATCATTCATATATATATATATATATATATATATATATATATATATATATATATACGATATTAAATAAATGGAAATTATATTTATAAAACCATATTTATTTCATTATATATATTTCAGGGATATCATATTAAAAATATGTTATGCCTTCTTCAGACAAAATACAATATAGACAGTCTTATAAATAAATAGATTCGACATACCGTTCAACATCGACTTGCATTTGAAAAGTTGATTTGGTATCAAATAAATAGATTCGACATACCGTTCAACATCGACTTGCATTTGAAAAGTTGATTTGGTATCAAATCAACTTTTCAAATGCAAGTCGATGTTGAACGGTATGTCGAATCTATTTATTTATAAGACTGTCTATATTGTATTTTGTCTGAAGAAGGCATAACATATTTTTAATATGATATCCCTGAAATATATATAATGAAATAAATATGGTTTTATAAATATAATTTCCATTTATTTAATATCGTAAATATACTCCAAATACTTGTTGAGTGCTTTTATATCAGTTATAAATATTTACTCGTTGTAACCCAACAATTTAAATATAACTTTCCATATATATATATATATATATATATATTCTATTCTAGGGCGGGTAAAATTCCCGAGATCCATGGACGAGTTCTCTCCAGCGGTCTCTGTCCCTCATTATCGCTGCCATGTCCTGCCTCTCCAACAGACCATTATCTGTCCTTAGGGCATCAACATACGTTAACCTTGGTCTTCCTCTTCGAGTGTGTCCATATAGGGGCTCCCACAGGAGCACTGAGTGCAATGTCAACTCTGGATGTCGGTGAGTATGTCCAGCTAACCTCAGTCTCGTCTCTGTCTCTATTTTGAGCTGACATTTGTGAGGCTCCCATACAGCTCTGAGCTTTTCATCCTCAGTGTATACTGATTAATGTTCAGAGCCATCCTCAGCATTCTCGTGTAGCACCTATCCACCATCTGAGTAAGTTTCTTGGTCAGTGTCCAAGTCTCAGACCCGTACAGCAGCACATACTCCAGCACAGCAATGAAGAGGCGAATTTTCAGGTCTTTACGAAGGCCCGACTTCGACACCGATCTCAAGCTGTGGCACGCTGGTCATCCTCTCAACCACATCATCTTCCGTATTCCCAATCTTTGCTCCCAAATATATATATATATATATATAGTTGGGTAGTCAATGCATAGCATAGTATACATATGTAATATAGAAATGGCTTCAACAGGACTAGAACTGTTTCATTCGGGAGAAATCATCATCGTGTGTATATATATATATATATATATATATATATATATATATTCATATATATATATTCATATATAATATACATAAAATTCACATATATACATATAATACTCAGAAATGTGTATATATATATGTATATAAAACACACACACACACATATATAGGAACGATCGACTTTGTTGTCAAATCGGACCGAGGGAACAATGTTTCCGTTGGTCTTTCCAATTGCTAATACTATTTATCGGTCGCAACTCCAGGTAGAAGGAGCAACGTGAAATAAAGTGTCTTGCTCAAGGACATAACGCATCGCCTGGTCCAGGAATCGAACTCACAACCTTACGATTGCGAATACAATTCTCTAACCACTCAGCCACACGCCTTCACTATATATATATGTGTGTGTATTTAGATGAATGTATTTATGTTATATGAATATTCATATATATGTATATATATATATATATAAATAAATATATATATATATATATATATATATATATATATATATATATATATGCATACAGAGAGAGAAGGGGACAGGGGAGAGGGAGAGAGATATATAGATAGATAGATAAATAAATAAATAGACAAATACGTTTGAACGATTGCTATGTAATAGACAAGCGCAGACTTGTTGCTATGTTTGTAGTGTGCGTAGAAGGTTATTTTTGCGCATTTGTGAGTGTATGTATGTGCTCTTTTCTGTATGGACGGATCTATGAATATATATATATATATATCCATACGTGGTTTTGTGTGTTTGCATGTTTATTTGTGTGCGTGTGTTTGTGTGTGTGTGTCTGTACGTGCGTGCTTGCGTGTGTGTACGTGAATGCGTGTATGTGGGTGTATAATTATTTGAATCTAGGCCACGCGTATCTCTATCGAAGTGGACACTTGAGATTTACATATTCTATTAGCCCTGAAGCTGTTTGACATTTTTCTTCGGGAAACCCTAAAGGTATCTCGTTGTGAAGACAAATTAATTAACAATAATGAAATGAAATATACAAAAAGAGAAAGAAAAAAAATTAGAAATACACAAACTAAATGAAATTAAGAACAAGATATGTTGAAATTGAAACAAAAATAAAACAACAACAACAAGATAAACTACAACTAACTAAATAAGATAACGAATACGAAGAGGAGAGAAAACAAATTAAAAATGTGAATGTAAAAATAAAATCAGAAAGAGTAATTGATTATAAATTGTAAAATGAAAGGAAAAATAAAGGGAGTAGGAGAAAATGGTAAAGCGTTGATGACGTCAGACAAAATAAAGAAAAGAAACGAAAAAGATAATTGGAGAATGGCTGGCGAAAGAGAATATGGCTGGCGAAAGAGAATAAATTGGATACTAAGAGAGGAGAGAGAGTTAAGAGGCAAAAATAAATATGTAAACATTAAGATGAAATAATTATAAAAACGAAAGAAATTAACTTGGCTTATTATAAGCTCAAATATATAATGTGTTACTCACAGTTAGGTTGCTAGGGTGCAGTGAACGCCTATTGGTCAAAGTCCTATGTACAGAAGCTGTGACATTCAATTTCAATGACACATCGAAGCTTTTTCATTTCAATTCATTTCATTTCATATATGACAATAAGAACTTTTCTTTATAACTTTCTTTTAACACACGATGCATCCCACACTAAGAACACCCTCACACACATACACAAAGACACACACATACACATACACGCACATACACATGTACACATATATTGGCGGCACTTCTAAGGGCGTAAAAATGTTTTTTACTCATGTGACAGCGCAGACAGAACAGTAAATGACAGGAACTATTGATGACTTAATTGTAGTGCATATGTAGGAGGCAAATGTGCAGAGAGATAGAGAGAGGAGGTAGGAAGGACTGTGAGAGAATAGGGGGAGGTAGGCAGATAAATAATAATTGACAGTATAAGGCTGGCATGGATATTTAGCTGGCCATCACAGTGATACAGAAAGCAGTTTGTCAATAGGTTTTACACAGACAATTTTCTACAAATATATACTGGGAAGATGTTCAGATAGAGGTACACACATACATACACATATAAATAGTAGAACTTTCACACGTATGATAACACATACATATAAATTGGAAGTTGAGTTATCAGCTCGCATCTTACACACACGATTTCGCTATAAAAAATATGTGTACTTATGACACTCAAGCATATGTGATGGAGTAATAAAGGAGAAATATTCAGAATACGAAAATGATTCCTTTACCTTTTTTGTTTCTTTGATAATGATACATTGTGGTTTGCGGAAAAAGCTTGAAGTTGAAAAGTAGTTAATGGAGTGACCCGGCCCGTTGAAACGTTGGGGTAGTTGAAAGTGAAGGAAAGCGGGATCCGGTATGTAAGGATATGTATTGAGGGTAAACGAGTAACCTTGATAGCAGGGATATAGCGAAGTGTTAACCTCCACCTGATTGAAGGAACTTTTAGTTGAAGAAAAATGGGGCATTTTCATCAGGTTTGTAGTTGAAGACCGAATGAAATCAACATCACCATTGAAGTTGGAGGAATACAGAAACAGGGTACCGGATTTTGTATGTCTAGGTTAAGAGAAGGGACAGAGAAAATACGAGTGGGAGTCTTTGGGATTGATGTGGACGGAGGTGGACAAGTGGAGACAATCGACAGGGATGGGCAAAACTTGAAAGGTGTCAAATATGGTACGAATACATTCTGATAGAAACGAGTTACTGCAAGGGAGGAAACTATCAATTTATTATCTAGTGAGTCAGGTAGCGACTATCCAATTATTAATATAGTGACAATACAGCTCTGAGTGCAAGGAAATATGTGCCCGATGTGGTCTAGAAACTTGTTTGCATAAATTGGGCTAATCATGAGTGCCAATTGCAACGCTAACTGACCAGCTTGTATAACTCACCAGAAAGACGAAAAAGTTGAGAGTGAGAACGTGATCGGCTAAACAGAGGAAGGTAGTGATGTTAATTACTTGCTAGACGACCACACCTACTCATAATAGTTATATTTATTCAATATATGTCGGCAATAACTATTGACTTTATTGAGAACATTGTTGACCTACATTAGATAAATAGAATTAAATTTCATAAAATTGAATTATATGTAGCTTACTGTATACATATTGTCAGAAATGCAAATAAATATGTTCAATATATATATATATAACGTGTGAAATCTATACGTGATGCTAGACAGCACCTCGGGCCATGAACGAAATGCTTCATAATAAGACAAATTGATAATTAGTGACCGAAAAGTAGGTCTCGAAATAAAGATAAGCAAAGGGAAGCTAGTGGACGTAGCAACCCATCACTAGAAAACCCTTACTAGTTCTTGAATAAAGTAATCCTCTCTCACGTAAATCTCTGCCATTCCAGCTCTTCCGTCAAACGAAATACTTTTTTATTCTGTTATGTGACAAGTGGAAGGTGGTGCATACTGCTTGTACCAAATTTCTGGTTTTGTGCCAGTGTTAGGAAATATTATAAGGTAAGCGTAGAGTGGTGGAGTGACTTAATAGGTAGAGCGTCGGACAAATGCTTAGAAGTAATTGTTCTGTCTCTTTACGTTCAGAGTTCAATTCATTCTTTGGAGATCAATAAAATATAGTAACATTGAATAATTATTGGAGTTAATATAATCAGTTTCTCTCCCACTACAATTTGCTGTTCATGTGTTCAATTAGAATTCATTATTTGGTAAGTATTTAAGTACGTTACTTACGCAAGCTTAAGCAGATTTATATGAAAAACAATAAACAGGAGAAAGAAAGAAAAGCATGTTGATAGAATAATGGAAATAACATTGTAGAAAACAAGCCAGCCACGGAACCTCTATATAGCTACACGAACTGCTAAGACTAGAAACTCTCAAAGCACACACAACCATTTGAAGAAAGAGAAGGGCATATTTGATTATGTAATTCTAGATACCTCTAAAAAGATTGGATATTCATGCCTGAATGTTTTTGATATTTATTTTACTCATTCACGATCTCTCTGGGGTTGAACAACTTAGTAAAATAGGAAATATAAGGGATTACGAAAGAAATATAGAGAGAATGTGTGCGAAGGTGAAATGTTAGTGTAAATATGAAGAAAACATGATAACAGGCTAATATATCCGTGAGGTTCATGAGAAGTGACTAACAGCTGCATCTAACATATATTAGCATAAATGTATTAGTGACCATTTTGTAGTAAAGGTAAGGTGAACATTTTCAATACTTAATCTTCTATACCGTTAAAAAATATGCATAAAATAAGAGAAATGACTAAATATCTGCTTAAATATTTTCAGTATCAACTATTTCATAACGGAATTTTGGGACGATAAAAGTCAAACTCGTTATCTTCAATTCTGTATTCGTGTCAAAACATACCAATGGTTGAATCTTCGGTAATGACCGAAATAAAACGATCGCAACTACAAACGACCGAAATGAGGTTCCTCAAAGGGTCCTTGGAGTATTGTCTCACTATAGAGTGCGTAGATCGGAGATCAGAGAGCCAAACCAGGTGGAGAAGCTACTTCTCTGAATCGAGAGATCACAATTCCAATACTATGGGCATGGGTTTAGAATGTCTTAGTAAAGAATCGCTGGACAGATTTTATGGGCAAAACCAACCGCCAGGAGACCCAAGGGTAGACCCCGATAAAGATGTTTTGATAAGATCTATGAACTTGGCTAGTCTCGCTTGGAGATCCAGCTAGATCAGTTGGAGACGGTTGCTTCTGACAGGAGCCACTGGAAAGAGTGTTTGAGGACTCCGCCCCCACGACTCTCCCAAGAAGAAGAAGAAGAAGAAGAAGAAGAAGAAGAAGAAGAAGAAGAAGAAGAAGAAGAAGAAGAAGAAGAATGATTTTTGATCTTAAACTCTTTGGGAAGAGTGACAAGGAGTTGGATGTACTTGTTGACACTGTCCGTATTTTCAGCAGTGATATATGTATGCAATTTGGTATTAATAAGTGTGGAGTCCTAGTGATGAAGAGGGGTAAATTGAGCAGAAGCAACGGAATCCAGGTACCAACAGGTGAGATGATAAAGGAAATTGACACTGAAGAAGGATACAAATATTTAGGTGTTCTGGAGGCAGATGACATCAAGAACAAAAAAAAATGAAGGAATTGATAAGATCTGAGTACATTAGGAGAGTAAGGAGAGTATTAAAATCACATCTAAATAGTAGGAATGTCATAAGTGAAGTGAATTCCCGAGCTGTGTCTATTATTAGGTACAGTACGGAAATTCTGAAATCGAATGTTGCTGAACAAAAAGAAATGGATAGGAAGACTAGGAAGCTATTGACTATCTACAACATGTTCCACAAGAGGAGTGATGTCGATAGACTCTACTTAAAGCGATCTGAAGGTGGAAGATGTCTTATCAGCATAGAGGACTGGGTTCAGTTGGAGAAAAACAACCTGCACAAATATGTGAGCGACAGTAGGGAGCCAATGCTCAGAATTGTACTGAAGGAGAGAACATAGACCAGGGGATGTCCAAGGAGGAAATAACAACAAGGAGGAAGAGCAACCTTCATGAAAAGTCCCTTCATAGTACCTTCTTTGAGAAAACTGAATTTAGAGATCCACTCATATGGAACTGGTTAAACAGGCTACAGAAGGAATTCTAATGGCTGCACAAGAGCAGGCACTCAAAACTAAGTGGGTGAAACACCATATTTACAATGTGTAGGATCTGTGGAGAGAGAGAGGAGACTGTGGCTCACATTGTATCCGAGATAAACACCTAACCCAGACTCACTATAAAGGCTGGAGACATGATGTGATGGGCAGGGTGATCCACTGGCATCTATGCAAAGTAAACAATTTACCACATTCTGAGAAGTGGTATGACCATTAGCCAGAGTCGGTGATAGAAAACAATCAGGTGAAGTTGCTATGGGATTTTAGGATACAGACGGATAAGAAACTTGAACACAATAGGCCTGACCTGGTGGTTTTGGACAAGGAAAAAAGATCGTGCCTGATTGTAGATGTAGCCTGTCAATTTGAAACGAGAGTGCAAGAAAAGGAGAGGTAGAAAATTAACTGATACCAGGAATTAATGTGGGAGGTAAAAAGGATTTGGAACTGCCATGAAGTCAGAGTCGTCCCGATTGTCATAGGCGCACTAGGTACTATCTCAAAGAGTTTCCAAAGATGGTTAAAGAAAGTTAGTCCAGCCCCGCTTTTTGGAACATTTCCAAAGACATGCTTTCTGGGAACAGCAAAACCCCCCGATACGTCCTGAATATCAGACTCAAAGAACAATAATAATAATATTAATAATAATAATAATAATAATAATAATAATGATTTCTTTATTAACCACAAGGGTTTACATAAAGTAGACATTAAGGACAGTACAGTACAACACAGGACGGTACAAATAGGCATTTCTGCGTGTAAAAAAACAAGAAACAGAGGATGTAATAATAGAACAATGAAAAAATTCCCCAATAGGGGGGAGACTTCCGAGGGACATTCGTGGAGAAAGCCCTTTAAAAAACCACAGTGACCCGGACCACTAGGGCAACTGCCCTCTCCCAGTTTTCTACCTTTAATTTACAGACACATACTCAGAGTAGGCCCATTCTATCGGGCCATACTTGCCTCTCTCACCCATCTTTCAACAAAATGCTGGGAAGAGAGCACTTCCCTTTCCACCCTGATTTTCCTTTTTAAATGAAATAAGAAAAAGTTAATCAGGGCATCACCGAAGAGGTAAGAGCTCGTCTTCAGCCTTTTCCAACGTGTCCACAATACTATCTCTTTCGCCATGGCCATCAGACAGATAAATACTGCCTGCCCTACCCGGCTAAAGGAAGACGGCGGGGCAATCCTCACGATGGACTCAGCTGATAGCTGGATCCGTCCTACACGCGACAGCAGGTGTTCGACATAACCCACAAGTCAGCAATACTCGGACACTGGACGAGTGCGTGCAGGACGGTTTCGTCGCCCTGCGCGAATCTCGGAAATGCCCGGTTGACGGCACCTCCATGCCTGTAGAGTTTATCCCGAACTGGCAAAGCTCCTCGGTAGCACTGCCGGGCTAGGGATTTCTGGAAGTTGTCCATAGGCCCCGGCCCGAAAGTTCTTGCGAAGAGATTGGCTAGTTGATTTTCGTCGACGCCTAGAGTTTCCTCAGGTACGTCGTCGCTCTTCCCCTCCACTAATCCTCTATAGAACGCCAAGCTGGAGTTTCCACCGATCACATTTCCCGATTGGTCGAGGGCTGTGAGCGCCTGAAGACATTCCAGTCTCCAAACGCTCACTCTCGATCTTCGCTTAACCCTGGACTGCAGCTCCGTCAAGGAGACGAGCTGGGGAAAGACGCGCCTAGCAAACGGCGACCACACCTGATCACCGTCGAGGAAGAGGTGGAGATGTCGTAGCCTGAGCGCGTGTCTGCGCATCATCAGCCACGGCATTCCCAGCACTCCACGTAGCGGGTGTTGACAGCAGATGGACCGCCTGACCATCGGAGCGCGTCCCTTCCACAAAAGGCGAAAGAGCAAACGCTCCAGCGCAGTCTGGCGGGGCTTAGGTCAAGGTACGACGGTCAGGCGGTAGTAGATGACGGACGCGATATACGCGTTAGCCACCTCAGCTCGAACTTTCAGGGATAGCTTCCTCTCGGCCCATTTCTGGGTGAGAGAAGCCACCCTGCTCGTCACCTCGTCCCAGTTTTTGTCCGTCTGGAGATCCGGACCGAACCAGACTCCGAGCAATTTAACCGGTCCGTCCGTCCAGCGGCCGCCGACGCTGTTGGACGGCATGGACCTGGCTCTCCAGGTGCCGAGCTGCAGGCCCACTGACTTTTCCTGGTGATCATTGATCCTGTCACCGGTTCGTATTCTCTTAGTGTAGTGCCGATCGCCTCGATGTGTTTGGCGTTCGACACCACTAGGGTGACATCGTCCGCATATGCTAAAACGGACCTACGGCATCCTAGTTCGCGCGGGACCCCCCTCAACGTCTCCAGTTTGTGCAGTAATGGCTCGAGAGTCAATACGTAGAAAAGGGACGAGAGGGCACATCCTTGGCGGACGGAACGCATGATGTTGAACGGTTCCGAAAGGTGACCGTTCACTCTCACCACAGAGTAGATGTCGCTGTGCATGGCAGCAATCCAGCCTCTGAAGACGGGCCCAAAGCCAGCCGCCCTCAGGACTGCCGCTAGGTAACTATGGTCGACCCTATCGAAAGCTTTCGACTGATCTAAATTGATCAAGGACCCACTCGTGCCAGGTTCCCTCGGTGGAGGTTGTCGTGGATGGATCTGTCGGGAATGGCGCATGTCTGCGCCTCTCCCACCAGACCACCAACGACAAGCGCCAACCTCTTTGCTAGCACCTTGGCCAAAATCTTGAACTCTGTGTTTAGCAGAGTTATGGGCTTAAAATAATCTATGTTATCCCCCTTGTTCGGATCCTTTCTCAGCAGCGCCACATCTCCTCGGCTCACAGAGCTGGGAATTCTCCCGTTCTGTTGTCAGTTGCAGGAGACGTCCGCCAAGAGGCCCCCGAACATGTCCGGCACCTGTACGTAAAGTTCATAGGGCAGACCATCCAAACCAGGCGATTTACCCCTTGTGCAGCCAGTCATTGCCTCCCGTACTTCAGCGGCTGTTATCGGCTTTTCGCAACACTCCGCCTCAGTGGCCGAGAGCCGCGGCAGTCCGTCGAGATAGACACTAAAGTCCATCCCTCGATCCGGTCCACCGCTGTCCCCGAACAACTGACCGAAGTGTCGCTGAAAAGCTTCACACATTTTCCCGGGATCGAGTAGCATGCGCCCGTCGTGGTCCAAAGACCGGATCGTGGCTTTGTTGCCACGACGTGCCTTCGCCACTCGGGCCCATTGAACGGCTTTCATCCCCTCGTGTCTGAGAGCATGCACCCTAGCTCTGACAATGCAGCCTTCGTGCTTTGCATATAAGAATTGGTGAAGGGCCAATTTCGCCGCAAGTATGTCGGTCGCGATGCCTGTGCTAAGCGCCTCGTATAATTTTCTAACTAATTCTCTCCCTCTGCTCTATTTTTCTCTATTGCTAAAGCCTTACTAAACCTAATGGACTCTATTCTAATTGCTCTTTTCAGAGCAAACCATCACTTGTTGTTGACGATGGCCTCCGTCAACGCCCGCTTAACTAGTTCGCTCATCCGGTCTCTGTAAGCCTTGCGCGCTGGTAAGGACGCGTTTAGCTTCCAGTAGCCGAGTCCTCGTCTATGAAGCCTATCTAAATCAAGCACACAGATCACGAATTTGTGGTCCGTGTTGCTGACTATCTTGAATTGTGGACAGCCTATGCTAGACGTATCTATTTCTCTACAAAATACTCTATCTAGATATGATCTGGATGACCATATGCGATTTGTCCAAGTCCACATTGGCACATTCGGGAAATCCAATCGGTATCTGTCAGACAGTTCAAAACGCCTGAACAGGTTGGTGAGGCTTTTGCACCCTCCTCCCCTATCCGCTAATCCCACACAGTCCCAGCGTGCATCTAAGATCCCGTTCCAGTCGCCCACTAACACTAAAGAGCAGGACGTTCCAAGAAAGGTCTCCAGACGCCGGAAGAAATCAGGCCGCACTGCTCCTCTCGGGGCATAGACGGCCACTATCCTGAAAGATTGCCCGTCTCCGCTGGTCACGTTAGCACCACCAACTTACCTTCTGGGTCCAGGAAGATGGCCCGGATGGCGAGATCCAAACTTCTCCGAAAAAGTACAGCAACTCCACCCCCCGATTCCGTACGGCTGGGAGATGCGTACACATCGTAGCCGCCGAAGATCGGTGCGAAGGCCCGTGCTTCGGAGATTCTGGTCTCGCTGATGGCCACTACATCTATGTTTAGTGACCTGAGGTCGTTGAGCAGGTGGCCCTGCTTCCATGACGACGCAAGCCACGCGCATTTATGCTGCCTATTCTGAGTGAGGTCATGTTGAAATGGAGTGGAAAAGATGGGAAAGACCACCTACATTACTTCTCGTAGAGGAAGGATGGTTTGTCCATCCTTTTCATTGTTTGTGGCCTCCTCCGGAAGGATGTCCTTATAAATCCTCCTGGAGAGTGTTTGTCGGAAGTCTCCGATGTCTTTGGGGAATTTTTGTTTTAGTGTAGTGTACATTTTCTGTGTGATGCGAGTGATTTGTATGTGTGCAGGTTGTGCGAACGTTTGGGTGGTTGTGTAGTCTTTTTCTGTGATGCTCGTGTTGTGTTGCATGTAGTGTAATAATTGGTTGTTGTTCAAATTTAATGTGGTGTAGTGTGTATCGTTTTGGTTGTTTTGTTTTGTTTGCGTTTGTTGTGGGTTTGTTTCTGTTACGCTTTTTGGTGACTTTTGTGGTGTTGGTGATGGTGGTGTTAGGGTTAATGATGGTGATGGTGTTGGTGTTTCTGGTGATGGGGTTGGTGATGCTGGTGTGGATGGTGGCATATCTGTCCTAACTTTTTTGTTTGATAATTTATTTGTTTCCCTCTGTATTTTGTTTTTGGAGGAGAAGGAAGAGATTTTTTTCTTTTTTGGTTTCTTTCTTCCTGATACCGTTTCCCACTCCTCGTCGTCACAATCTGTCACCAGTTGCGATAAGCCGGGGAGTGGAAAATCCTCCACAGGCGTTGGTTTTTTTTGTGGCGTGGTGGATTGTGTAGGCTCTGGTGCTAGATCTGGCGCGTTGGGTGGTGGTGGTGTTGGTTTGGCTACTGTTGCTGGGGTTGTTGCCGTTACAGTTGCTTCTGTTGTTGCTGCCATTTCTGCTGCTGGTTGTGTTGATGGTTGAGTCACTGGGGTGGGTAAGAGAGGTGGCCTCAACCTTTTAACCTGAGGGCAGAAAGCCCTTAGGTGGGTTCCTTCACCACAAACGACACACCTAGGTTTTCTGCCCTCGACGATTACGGTGAGGTGGCTGCCGTCAGTGAGGTCTATTACCTCTGGGATCGCCTCAATGCTTTTATGGTCCACTTGCATCAGGAGCTCCATCCCAGATCCGGACCAGTTCTCCTGCTTTTCTTTCGCTATTTCAATTATATTGGTGTTGGCCTCGATGCCGGCGAGGACGGCAGCCATTAGCCAGGGAATTTCGATGGCCGGTGGAACGTGGGTCACCCTGATCTTCACAAGTCTCAGGCCACAATAGCTCGGGACGAGTGTGAAGTCGTCACTACTTAATGGCGCCATGGAGTGTTCTCTGGCCTCCTGTGGTGTTTCAAAGAACACGTCCACGGTTCCATATTTCTGCCCACGTCTGATGTTTTTTTTTGCACACACATCTCCAAAAGCTTTTTGGATTTGGGACTCGGATGCCCGTTCCACTCGGCGCGATTTTATTTTAATTGTCCCATAAGACACGGTGCATAGGCGACGATGGTCCATTTTATTAGGTGTGTGTGTGTGTGGGGGGGGGGGGGGGCTGACCCTGTACCCATCTTTCTTTACCATTCCTTTGCCTTCTTCTAATTCCTCCTGAGTTACCTGAATCGCTTCGCACGTTTTTGCTACTCTGTCAAAACTCAGGGTAGTTTTCTTAATTTCATTGTTGCTGTTGTTGTTATCGTTATTTTTGTTATTGTTAATTTTACTTTCAGTCGTGGTGGTGGTGGTGTCAGTGGTGTTCGGTGTGGAAGAGTTCATTTTGGTTGAATTCATTTCGATATCACGTGTTAGTTATTTATTTTTTTCTTTTGTTTCTGTTGTCGCTGTGGTGGTGGTGGGGTGGCGGCTTTAATACCTGCAGTCATTGGTAATGGCGGGAAATGAACGTCTGCCTGAGACAAATTTAAAATATTGCTACTGCTTACATTTCCAGTGTTGGCAAACGTAGCAATATTTACAATGGTAGTGTCGGTGTGAGGTGTTAGATTGTGAGGAAGGAGTGACTCTGAATCATCCATGATTTTTCAAAGAAAATGTTTTGTTTGATAATTATAAAAAGTTTAAATTTTGGGCTCAAGGCCCCAATATTTTGGAGTGTTGTTTTCAGAAATCAATGTATGTGCACAGTTAACAATATAAATTTTCCATAAATGGCAATTTTAAACAACTGAAAATAACAAACCTTTGCGGAGCTCGCGATGATACGATTTACTACGTAGGTCGCCAATAATAATAATAATAATAATAATAATAATAATAATAATAATAATAATAATAATAATAATAATAATAATAATAATAATAATAATAATAATAATAATAATAATAATGAAGAAAACGCACATGGTGGATATATATCGTTATGCAATCGCTCCCGTAAGTTTTTGATTTTTACTTATTTAAAACAACTGTGATAGAAAAATTCTTATTACAAATGAACTATAAGATTACATTTTTTACGCCCAGCAAGCCATAACGTATTACTTTACGATATAGGGCCCCAATATTTAATATTTAATTTTGGATCAGAAATGTTATAGTCGAAAAAGAGAAAATGGCTAAGGGGACAGACAGGCAAATAATTTCACCACCAACACCACCACCGCCACCATCATCACTACCACGCCAAACACTCTAGTCAAGTTACCTCAACTTCTATTTCTACTTCAACTTCAACACCATCACTACAGTACTACGATCACATCACCACCACCACTGCCTCATTATCGCTACCGCCGCTATTCTCTCCCACTACCTCCTGCTAAGTACTACTAGCACAGCACCACCACCACCACCACCACTGCCTCATTATCACTACCGCCGCTATTCTGTCCACTACCTCCTGCTAAGACATGCATCGTAGTGTCCCCACTAAAAGAGGAAGGCATCATAGATATAAATAGACTGATTTGATGATCCGGTCAAAAAATCAAAAAACCAAAACAAAACAGCACAGCAACAACGAAAATCGTAAAGAAAAGAAAAATGAAAAGAAAAACAGACAGACAGAGAAGGAAAAAAAAAATAAATAAATAAATAAATAAGTCAGACATTCAAACATTACATTACAATGAAACTTATGCTTATTCTTTTTTTTTTTTTACCTATTTGTTTGTTTGTTTATTTATGTTCGTCTACAGCGTGATAGTGCCACACTAAAATCACCGGTGGTTATGTAACCATACATTCACCAATCCTCGATTAGAGTGTTTAAATGTCGAACCTAAACAGTTCGAATAACGGTGAAGAGGAGACTGGAATGTCATGTGACAGACTCTCACCCAGCAGCTGCTCCCTGGCTCAGCAGCAGGGACGTGGCTGTCAACCAAATACTGCTGGTGTCGGAGGAAGAAGAAGAAAGAAAGGGACCAGAACCAACTGGACGAAAGAATTGAATAGAACTGTTATGCAATGTTACCTGAAGAGTAACCCCAAGGAGAAAGGCTATAGGAAACGGATGCATAACATCTGGAACGAGATTGGTCTATTTAAATTAGATGAACAAAAATTGGTCGGGCAGGCTCGGGTAATAATAACTAATGGGTGGATAAGTGAGCTGGAACTGGAGGAACTGAGCAGAGAGATAAGGTTGGAAATGGAGAGTGGAGTACGCCAGGCAAACGAGTCAGTGGGAAATGAAGGTGAAGAAGTTGAGAGAACGGAGGAACCTTCCCAAGCAGACAATGATCTGAATGCTGAAATAAATAATACCTGGAACAAAGATACGGCCATTGAGGAGATGAATGCTGACGGGCTAGAGCCTTGGTGGAAGAAACGACTGAATGGTCAAATCAGGGAAATGAGAAATGACATTGGAAAGCTTGAGTCCCTACTGAATGGGACACTAAAAAACATAGACACTAAAAATAGACTGGAAATAAAGTACAAAACTAGGAGGAAAAAGCTAAATATTATCATAGAGGAACTGAAGCAACGCATTGTAGCAAAGAGTGCAAAAATTAGGCGATACGAGAGAAGAGTCAGTCAGTATAGACAGAACCGCATGTTTGACAACAACCAGAAGATGCTGTTTGGACAGCTTGAAGGGAAAGAAAGAGGCAACGACTTGATACCTGAGGCGGAACAAACTAAGACATTCTGGAGAGGAATATGGGAGCAGGATGTTAAACATAATGACCAGGCAGTGTGGATTGAGACAGTACAAAAGGAGTTTAGTGAACAGGCACACCAACATACTGATTTGAGTATCACAATTGAAACTCTTAAGGGGCAGGCCAAAAAACTAACCAACTGGAAATCACCAGGCCCAGATGGTGTGCAGGGGTATTGGATTAAAATGATAACATCCCTCCACCCGAAACTGACAACCATGTTCAATGACTGTTTGATGTCAGGTGAGGTACCAGACTGGTTGACAAAAGGTACCACCGTTCTGGAAATGAAAGACTGAATCAAGGGTAATGATGTTACCAACTATAGACCTATCACATGTCTGTCCGTAATGTGGAAACTGTTGACAAGCATTATGTCTGAGGAAATCTACTATCACCTCCACACAAACAACTTGTTACCGGACGAACAGAAAGGATGCCGAAAGAAGTCCCGTGGTACAAAGGACCAGTTACTTATTGATAAGATGGTAATGAGGAATTGCAAGAGGAGACACACTGGTCTTGCCATGGGATGGATAGACTACAAACAGGCATTTGTCATGGTGCTTCATTCTTGGATCACCAAAATCCTAGAGATTTTCAAGGTGGCAGATAACATCAGACAGTTGTTGGGCAAAAGTTTGAAGTCCTGGAAAACAGAGTTAACATCAGCTGGAGAATCCTTGGGTGACGTAAAGATCAAGAGAGGTATCTTCCAGGGAGATAGTCTGTCGCCTCTGTTGTTTGTCCTTGCCCTGATGCCCCTGACCATTATACTGCGAAAAGTGAGAGCAGGATACAATTTGGGAAAGGGAGAGCATACCATCAATCACCTCCCCTTCATGGACGATCTTAAGCTCTTCGGGAAGAGTGAGAAGGAGTTGGATGTGCTTGTTGACACTGTCCGTATTTTTAGCAATGATATATGTATGCAATTTGGTATTAGTAAGTGTGGAGTCCTTGTGATGAAGAGGGGTAAAGTGAGCAGAAGCAACGGAATCCATGTACCAGTAGGTGAGATGATAAAGGAAATTGACACTGAAGAAGGATACAAGTATTTGGGTGTTCTGGAGGCTGATGACATCAAGAACAAAAAAATGAAGGAATTGATAAGTTCTGAATACATTCGGAGAGTAAGGAGCGTATTAAAGTCACATCTGAAGAGTAGGAATGCCATAAGTGCAGTAAATTCCCGAGCAGTGTCTATTATTAGGTACAGTGCGGGAATTCTGAGATGGAATGTTGCTGAACAAACAGAAATGGATAGGAAGACTAGGAAGCTATTGACTATATACAACATGTTCCACAAGAGGAGTAATGTCGATAGACTCTACTTAAGGAGATCTGAAGGTGGAAGAGGTCTTATCAGCATAGAGGACTGTGTTCAGATGGAGAAAAACAACCTACACAAATACGTGACTGATAGTAAGGAGCCAATGCTCAGAATTGTACTGAAGGAGAGGACAATAGACCAGGGGGAAATAACAACAAGAAGAAAGAGCAGCCTTCATGAAAAATCCCTTCATAGTTCCTTCTTTGAGAAAACTGAATTCAGAGATCCACAGACATGGAACTGGTTGAAAAGAGGAGACCTTAAAAAGGCTACAGAAGGAATGTTAATGGCTGCGCAAGAGCAGGCCCTCAAAACGAAGTGGTTGAAACACCATATTTACAAGGAGGAGGCTAGCCCACTGTGCAGGATCTGTGGAGAGAGAGAGGAGACTGTGGCTCACATTGTATCCGAGTGTAAACACCTAGCCCAGACTCACTATAAGGGCTGGAGACATGATGTGATGGGCAGGGTGATCCACTGGCACTTATGCAAAGTAAACAATTTACCACATTCTGAGAAGTGGTAAGAGCATAAGGCAGAGTCGGTGATAGAAAATGATCAGGTGAAGGTGCTGTGGGATTTTAGGATACAGACGGACAAGAAACTGGAACACAATAGACCTGACCCGGTGGTTTTGGACAAATAAAAAAACATCGTGCCTGATTGTGGATGTGGCCTGCCCATTCGACACGAGAGTGCAAGAGAAGGAGAGGGAGAAAATTAACCGAAACCAGGACTTAAAGTGGGAGTTAAAAGGCTTTGGAACTGCCATGAAGTCAAAGTGGTCCCGATTGTCATAGGCGCACTAGGTACTATCTCAAAAAGTTTCCAGGGATGGTTAAAGAAAATTGGCCCCGCCACGCTTTTTGGAACGCTTCAAAAGGCATGCTTGCTGGGAACAGCAAGAATCCTCCGATACGTCCTGAATATCTGAGGCTGCAGGTAGTGGCTTGATATTCATTTCAACAAACTTTCCAGTTAACTAACATCAATGACTGAGACTCAAAGAACAATAATAATAATAATAAGAAGAAGAATTATTTTTGATTCATTACACTATTTCAGATCAAATATAATTTGATAATGTGTACCATGTATATACACTATCCCCAACAACCAATACACGCGTTTCATGTACTTCTAGAAACAAAGTACAATTCTTCTAATGCATCTCTCATCCTTTTCATGATTTTGTATATTACATTATATAACAGCATTCTTGCATTCATTACACACAATACATATATGTTTGAAACGACTTCGGAATTGATTCCCCAAACAAACATACACGCACACATACACACACACATATATACAATATATATATATACACACACACACGCGCAGACCCATACACTCATACATATATACATACATACACACACACACACACATACACACACACACACACACATATATATATATATATATATATATATATATATATATATATATATAGAGAGAGAGAGAGAGAGAGAGAGAGAGAGAGATAGATATAGATAGGTAAATATACACGGGTGTGTATGATTGTGTATAGAAGATTATATTAATAAGAGGAATTCCAACTTTGTCTGATTTACTCGTTTTATTTACAATCCTTTAAAATATATATAATATGGTATTATAATGAAATAGTATGATAGAATATTAAATTCTAAGTGTTAATTGAACAAGTACTTTCATGCTTTCGCAATCTTCAGGTTCATGATATGTGGTGACAGTCGAGTTTGCAATTTTCAACTGTAATGAGATGGGTAAATTTACTACCTTTTATACATTTTATACAGAAAAAAGTGGCTCCAGAATGCAAAGCCCTGTAAACTGTATTTCGACCAATCAGATTGGTCGAAATACAGTTTACAGGGCTTTGCATTCTGGAGCCACTTTTTTCTGTATAAAATGTATAAAAGGTAGTAAATTTACCCATCTCATTACAGTTGAAAATTGCAAACTCGACTGTCACCACATATCATGAACCTGAAGATTGCGAAAGCATGAAAGTACTTGTTCAATTAATACTTAGAATTTAATATTCTATCATACTATTTCATTATAATACCATATTATATATATTTTAAAGGATTGTAAATAAAACGAGTAAATCAGACAAAGTTGGAATTCCTCTTATTAATATATATATATATATATATATATAGGGACTTATTTTATTACATGTTATCCATGTGCTACCTGCAGTATTTTTCTGTATATTTTAATACATATATTTACCACTGCGATTCTGTGTTTTTTTCTCTCTCTCTTACTGTTCCCCCATTCTCTCTGTTTCTCCCCCTCTGTCTTGTCCGTTAACTCTTCCTCACACTTTCACTCACTCACTGTTTTTCTCCCTCTTCTCTTCATTTCATCCTGCACTCACGAACGCTATATTTTTCTCTCTCTGCTCATAGCCCTCGTTCGTGTAGGTTCCATTCTCTAAGCGCTCATATATTCACCTAGCTTATGCTAAACAGAATAATTTTTGAAGCTTGTTTCTATCCCCTACGGTATGCTATACTTTCGGTTGTTCTCCTGTCTCACTCGCTTTACGCGTTTTAATTGTCCTAATAACTTATTTTGGTTATTATTGCACCGAAGTGAGATATATGATTTTTAATGCAATGAAATATCTATGATCTTCGGCAAATCACTGATGAGGGACTTATTTCATTACATGTTATCCATGTGCTACCTGCAGTATTTTTCTCTATATTTTAATATATATATATATATATATATATATATATATATATATATATATATATATATATATATATATATATATACATACATACATATATATATGTGTGTGTGTTATATACATAATATATATATATATATATATAACAATAGAAGTTTAGTAAAATCGAAGTTTCTGCTGTAGCCAAGCTAACGAAATACAATCAGGAATTATGCAGCCAAGCACTGGATGAGGCTGTGCTCAGAGTAGTAACATACGTTAGATATCAGGTGGATTTGAAAACTGTGGCAGGCAAGCCTAGCCACAACACCGAAGCAACGAAAACACTTTTAGGTTAAATAACAAACCTGGACCATCTGGGAGGGACAGCTCCGTGCTTCCGATGGGTTTCTATGGAACCAAAATCAACAATCCTACTTGCGCAAGTATGCAAGTTTTGGTGTTTGTTGACCGAACTAAGAATCCATCTTATCGACAGGTTACTCTGCTGCGCCTTGACCCGGTGTGAGATGAGGCATTAGGCCACTGCTGCTAGCAGCGGTGAATGCTTTAACTATCACGTACTTTTTCCCAACAAGGGAAATAATCCCGGGTTTTTGGCGGGCAAATTCAAAATATGGACAGAGGAACTATTTCCCCTGCACAAACCGAATAAGAAGCACTCAACCAGACGTTATTAAACAAACATAGATAATTAATCACTCCATAGAAATGTCTAATTAAATTAATTAATTAATTATTAGGCCTAGGAGATAACAATACAAATGGAAGTTTAGTAAAATCGAAGTTTCGGCTGTAGCCAAGCTAACGAAATATAATTATGAATTTATACAGCCAAGTACTCGATGAGCTGTGCTCAGAGTAGTAACATAACGTTAGATAGCCGGACAAATTGAAAACTGTGGCATATATATATATATATATAGTTTTAATATAGATGAGATTCTACAGGACTAGAACTGTTTCATTCATTAGAAATCATCAGGAATCTGGGTATCAAAAAATAAATATGGTATTTATAGGTCTCTACAAGTGGTAGGAGAGGGTGGGGAGTGGGATGGGTGCAGGTCCTTGGTTGATAGAAAAGGGAATTCATTAAAAGCTAATTCTACAAAGCTATAGTTAATTAACTATAGTTAATTAACTATAGCTTTGTACAATTAGCTTTTAATGAATTCCCTTTTCTATCAACCAAGGACCTGCACCCATCCCACTCCCCACCCTCTCCTACCACTTGTAGAGACCTATAAATACCATATTTATTTTTTGATACCCAGATTCCTGATGATTTCTAATGAATGAAACAGTTCTAGTCCTGTAGAATCTCATCTATATTAAAACTGTTATACTCTGCTATGTATTGAGTACCTTACTTACTGTGGTTACCTCCGATTCAACCCGGAATAACGTATATATATATATATATATATATATATATATATATATATATATATATATATATATATATATATATATATATATACACACACATATACACACACACATGCAGACACATACACTCATACATACATACACACAGATACACACTCACACATATATATATATGTATATAAACAAATAAATATATACATAATTTATATACTTTAAGTACAATGCTTTGATTATGTGTAAGGATTTGGAATATATAGGCAACGAGATAATGTTAAGTTGAGAGAAACTCATTTGTATATCTTGCTACATTAGGATGTTAAAAGATATTGATTCTCTCGCCAAAGTTTATTTTTTCCCCAAATGTGAAGGCTTTTTGTACACCGAATAAATCTGCTTGGTTATTAATGAGGTTGGATCTCCTTCGAATCTGATATATTTTTATAATTTTTCGAATTACTTATATACGTGAAATGTAATTGTTGGACTAATTCCCCGATAAGAATATAGTATACCCCCCCCCCACACACACATACGCGCACACACAGAGACAAACACACACACATATATGTATATATATAAATATAAATATATATATAAATACACACAGTCACTCAGAAACACACACATACACACACACATATATATATAGATATATGTAGAGAGAGATATACGTATGTTTATAGGTATATATATATATACATGGCCTCAGCCGGATGGCTGAAACAGGTAAAAGAGTAAAAGAGTATACATACATTCATATATATATCTCTATATATATACATATACACACACATTCATATATATATTTATATATACATTATATGTGTTATATATGTATATTATATTATATATTATGTTCATTCTCATATGTGTCCATCTATGTATTATGAATTTTTAATATATATATGGAATAAAAAGATAATATTTTGCATTTTACAATAATGTTTTGTTGATTTGTATTTGTATGAGAACGGAAGTATTATTTTCGATTGGACATAACAATAACCACATCATGAATGACAAAGAAATCTAACAGGATGAATAATGACAGCAAATTGTGAAAACATTTCGGGAAAATGTTATATATATTAAATGTAATATATGTAGTTCGTAATTATGTTATATAGAGGTCTTCCTATCTGACATGACGTTGCTTATATTGTTGCACTTTGTCGTTGTTTGGATTCTATATATGATTTATATATAAATTTATACATACATACGTGATATCTGTCCACTCGGCAGCATAGAGTTACGACCTTTTCCGGTCTGAGTTCAAATACCGGCGAGGTTGACTTTGTCTTTCATCCTTACGGGTTCGATAAAATAAAGTATCAGTAACGCGCTGAAATAATTGCTGACCTTGTGCCAAAAGTAGAAACAACTATCAGTGACTATTAAAAGAGTCTTGTTTTTGCTAGTAGCTTTTTATGCTAGACAGCTTCATTTACGTTTCTTTTGCAAACTGTACGATCAAAGCTGCACGTGTACACATATGCATGTTTTCAGGTGTCGCTCTGTGGTATGTTATTCTAACTATAGGTTTGCAGACATTCGTATGCAAACTGTATGTCATGCAATCTACTGTCCTGAACCCACTGTATTCAACGTTTTGTCTGGTTTATGAGTTAACCGACCAAACGTGGAAGGACATACCTGACAATTACATACATACGTGGTTTACCCCATACATTTACCAATTTGTACATGTTCGTGTATATTATTTAAGTACTGCATAATGATAAAATAATTTTACAAAAAACACATACACAATGTTATTGTCAATTTTCCATTGGATGCGAGGAAAAGCATTTTTTTGCCTACAATCTATGAAATATTTTCAAACAGGAGTTTACATAATTATTAAAACACATTATACAGCTTCTATATCAAAAGGAGTTATAGCCCGACGGCAAAGCACTTGCCGTTTCGACATTTAATTCTAGACGCTATATTTATATACGTGTATGTATGGCCCTGTAACTCCTGATAGATTGTTGGGGTGACCTATTGACATACGGCGTTTCATGGGCATTTTTTAAAGTCTGGCGAAGCCCATCCT
>OZ024740.1:384755914-384768414 GCA_964016885.1 Eledone cirrhosa | reverse complement strand
ACAGATTTGTTTCTAATTTGTTTCCATCATTAGTCACTCTGTTCTTCCTGTTCCCAACTATATTCAGATCATGTGAAAAGACGTGTCTCAGTTCTTAGTGGCAGAACCTGGAATTTTAGAATTTAACAAGCAAACGTCGCTATTCCTTCCGACTTTCCTAGATATTATACCATTGCCGACCACTCTCATTGAGCCCGAGCAAGTATATAGGATACATTACCCCCATACAGTAATGTTCCCTAAATATTAACTGCCGTTTAGCCAAACAACCTTAGGCCACTGCATGGTCAATGACCTAGATCCTGCCACACCTAAACCCCTATATACATAAGGGATTCTCCGAATAAAATACCTCTCTATGTCCATTGTTTTGTCTGCCATATATATATATATATATATATATATATATATATATATATAATGTAGAAAAGTAACACACGAGTTGATATATATAAAAATAACTCACTGAAAAAAGCTCTTCAACATTTTCTACTGAAAAAATGTTTTCCTTTGTACTGTTTATTTATTTATTTATATATATATATATATATATATATATATATATATATATATATAGAGAGAGAGAGAGAGAGAGAGAGAGAGAGAGAGAGAGAGAATGAGTGAGGTATATATATATATATATTATATGTATATATATAACAAAGGAATTGTGGTAACAAACCAAATGGACCATAACACACATATATATATATATATAAATTAATAAAAATAATGAATAAACAAAGAAACAGTTTCTAATATTAAAAAATTCATCATTTTACGATCGTTTATAGGATATATATGTTAGTGTTGATATGCATATCATATAGATCTATGTAAAATTTTTACAAACTATCAGAAGGAATATACATACCTACACATATATATGCTGTCTTCAGAAATAATGATAATTGTTTATTGAAAAAAACCAACAAAGATTTAATACAATAGGTCTGTTTGGGAACAGGCTTTGAATTGACCAATAGAAAGATAGTGAGGGTCAAGATGGTAAAGTAGTAGTAATAGAACCTTAATTTAGGGGTAGAGGAAGGTAGATTTCAGTTTTGGATGGAAAGAATATTATGAATTAAAGATTATTTTAGGGATGAAAATAGGTCATATGCTGTCTTCAGAAATAATTATATTTGTTCATTGAATAAAACCAACAAAGATTTAATATAATAGGTCTGTTTGGGAACAGGTTTTGAATTGACCAATAGAAAAGTAATAACTGGCTAAATGGTAAAATAGTAGTAATGGAACTTTAATTTAGTGGTAGAAGAAGGGAGATTTCAGTTTTGAATGAAAGGAGTATGATGAATGAAAAGGTTATTTTAGGGGTGAAAATAGGTCAGGTCGGTAAAAGGTACACGAAAAATTGCTGTTATAAAAGAATAATGCCAATGTAAATATCTATGGAGACTAAAATTTGACGATAAAAGTGTTAGTGAAAAAAATATATATGGAATTTACATCCATGAAAATAAAATAAATTAATTAAATTGATAGGTATATTTATATTGATAACATTATATTAATGCATATAGATATGATAGATAAGAGTTAGATGTAATTGAAAAGTGCTGTTAAAAACGAGGGAAAATATATATATATATATATATATATAATTATTGGGGGGGGGGGTTAAATTTATTAGTGAGAAATAACAAATATATAGAGATTACAAGGAACATAGAATCATAACCTGAAATTAAAACAGTATATATGTATACTTAATGGTATCAATTTTAGGAAAAGATAGTTGTAAAAGGGAAATATAATTATGTAGTTCATTAGTAGTAGAATATTAATTATAGGTTAACTAAATAAAAAAAATGTTTTTATAATAATTTCTAAAGTGTGTATTAATTAGGTTTATAATATTTAAAGGTTTTTCTCAGTTTATGATTACACGATATTATTAATTCCTGTCGCTTATTTAATAGGATATCCTTAGATTTCATTATTTCAAAAAGTTCTTGGGAACACAATCTACATTCATATCTATTATTTTGATAAGGGGTGGCCCTTTTGAGCACACTCCAGGAAATTGCCTTGTTAATAACATAGTATATCAATGTAAAGTTAACACTAAGGACTCAATTTATCCATATATAGGAGCTACCTCTAACCAATTTAAAGTAAGATTTAATACCCACAAACACAGTTTTAAAAATGCCGCATTAGCTAATACAATATCTTTAGCTGAAATAATTAATAATTATAGAAAGAGGAATATAGATTATGACCTGGAGTGTGCTCAAAAGGGCCACCCCTTATAAAAATAATAGATATGAATGTAGATTGTGTTCCCAAGAACGTTTTGAAATAATGAAATCTAAGGATATCCTATTAAATAAGCGACAGGAATTAATAATATCGTGTAATCATAAACTGAGAAAAACCTTTAAATATTATAAACCTAATTAATATACACTTTAGAAATTATTATAATAACATTTTTTTTTATTTAGTTAACCTATAATTAATATTCAACTACTAATGAACTACATAATTTTATTTCCCTTTTACAGCTATCTTTTCCTAAAATTGATACCATTAAGTATACATATATACTGTTTTAATTTCAGGTTATGATTCTATGTTCCTTGTAATCTCTATATATTTGTTATTTCTCACTAATAAATTTACCCCCCCCCCCCCCAATAATTATATATATATATATATATATATATATATATATATTTTTTTTTTATTTCCCCTCGTTTTTAACAGCACTCTTCAATTACATCTAACACTTATCTATCATATCTATATGCATTAATATAATTTTATCAATATAAAAATACCTATCAATTTAATTAATTTATTTTCTTTTCATGGATGTAAATTCCATATATATTTTTTTCGCTAACGCTTTTATCGTAAAATTTTAGTCTCCTTAGATATTTACATTGGCATTATTCTTTTATAACAGCAATTTTTCGTGTACCTTTTACCGACCTGACCTATTTTCACCCCTAAAATAACCTTTTCATTCATCATACTCCTTTCATTCAAAACTGAAATCTCCCTTCTTCTACCCCTAAATTAAAGTTCCATTACTACTATTTTACCTTTTAGCCAGTTATTACCTTTCTATTTGTCAATTCAAAACCTGTTCCCAAACAGACCTATTATATTAAATCTTTGTTGGTTTTATTCAATGAACAAATATAATTATTTCTGAAGACAGCATATGACCTATATTCATCCCTAAAATAATCTTTCATTCATAATATTCTTTCCATCCAAAACTGACATCTACCTTCCTCTACCCCTAAATTAAGGTTCTATTACTACTATTTTACCATCTTGACCTTCACTATCTTTCTATTGGTCAATTCAAAACCTGTTCCCAAACAGACCTATTGTATTAAATCTTTGTTGGTTTTTTTCAATAAGCAAATATCATTATTTCTGAAGACAGCATATATATGTGTAGGTATGTATATTCCTTCTGATAGTTTGTAAAAAATTTACATAGATCTATATGATATGCATACCAACACTAACATATATATCCTAGAAACGATCGTAAAATGATGAATTTTTTAATATAAGAAACTGTTTCTTTGTTTATTCATTATTTTTATTAATTTATCTTGACTCTGTTTTCCTGTATTTTTCATCGAAAAAAATTTTTGAATACATCTTCTCTTTTCATGATATTCGGATTACATTGAGTTCTTCATACGGATTGGACACTACCGTACATTTTGGTAGATTTATCTATATATATATATATATATATATATATATATATATATATATATATATATATATATATGTGTGTTATATATATATGTGTGTTTGTTTGTGTGTGTGTGTGTGTGTGTAAAAAATATAGAACGCTAGGAATAACTGTGCACACAGTTGATTGCTATAATTAATAGTTTTGCGTGGTACAGAGTTTGATTTTGTGTAACGGCTGTTGGTTACCTATTCCGTTTAAAGGAATATTCTACTACTATTTAAAACACTTAACTGTGTTCACAGATATTCCGAGATATTATACATTTATAATGCATTTCAACTTATTCGACATTCCAATGTTGATTTACATAGTAAACATTTATGTATTTAATGAAGGCGCATGGCTAAGTTGTTGGAGAGTTGGGTGTTGATAATCATGAGGGTGTGTGTTCGATTCTCAGGCCGCATTGCGTATTGTGTTCTTCAGCAAGATACTGTAATTCACATTGCCTCAGTTCTCCAAGCGGGGAAAAACTCATTATGCCGTCAACACTGGTGCCAAGCTTTATCGGCATTTGAATTTTCTTTCGACAATATCGGTGGCATGGAGACTGAAGACTGATATTCATGCGCGACTTCTGGTCTTCTAGAAAAGAATGGTATTTGGCTGGTTGTATATTCGCGTATAGAGCAGTTATCATATTTAAACCAGAGCCAAGCGTAAAATCGACAGAGCTGTCGATTTATTCGGTCGTTTGCAAGGTACCGAGACATGGTCATTTTAGAGAAATCAATTGAAACTTCATGGATTAATTATTAGATATATCAGAAAAGACATTGTTACCGTCAATGTGATACTAAGGTTGACAATGACTAAGATGTATACACACATATGTACACACACACACACACACACACACACATACACACACACGCACACACACACACATATATATATATATATATATATATATATATATATATATATATATATATATATATATATATATATATATAAATATATGTACATATATATATGTACATATATATATATATGTATCTTTATATGCAAATATAAAGATATACGTATATATATATATATATGAAAAGGCGATTGACTTAGACAAAGAAGACTTTTACTAATCTTTTAAAGGGACTACGTATTAATCGGTTTTTATGAGCTGCGGTACGGATTTTTAGATCTCTATCGGAAGCCTAAGCCTTATTCAGTAATTCTGTATTCGAGTTTATCATCCAGAAATCACGCATAAACAAACAAAGATACACAGACACATACGTACACACATATACACACAAACATACACGCAAACAAACACATACACTCTCTCGCATACAAACATACCAACACACACATTCACACACGCACATACACGCAAGCGCACGCACACAATACATGCACACAAACACTCACACGCAGGCACACGTATACACCCATAGAGATATTGTTACGCATATGTGTTCACATGTCCAAACACAAGTATATCGCATACATATATTAATAATGTCGGTATTATGTATTAGTTTAGGTTGAATTTGATAATATACATCCATCCATACAGTCATGAATACATTCACACACATGACACACATCACACACAGACACACACGCACGCACACACACACACACACACACACACACACACACACACACACACACACACACACACACACACACACACACACACACACACATATATATATAAATGTACGCATAGACTCCTACACATATATCTGTGTAGGAATCTATATATATATAAGTGTGTGCATATGTGTTTATATATGTGAGTGTGTTTGTGTGAATGTCTGTGCATGTTAATCATTATAAGTCACTTCTTTCTCTTTACATATCTATTCATTTATATCTGATGAGATACTTATCCTTTTGTTGAGAAATGAGGGATTGTAGGACGGACGTTAAATACTTCATGGCACATACAAACACACATACATCAAGCGCCCACATAGAACTACACGCACGCACACACCAGTACTGGCGCCCATATGTACGCACATGCACATACATTCATACGTATATATATATATATATATGTGTACAGACATATTAAGCTAATAATATGTACTAAATGACTGAAAGTAGCATTCCACTTTTGTGATTTATCTTGCTCACTCGAATACTCCATGTTTTATAGAAGTTGGCCTTCAATTTATAGGATGCCAACAGACTGTTAAATTAATGACAAACTAACCGAGCAACGCACTCAAATATACATAGTCAACAATATAATCTATCATTGAAAACTGCGCTGTTAAACTTGACCGAATCTACTTATCCCATATCATTGTGAAGGCCAGTCTCCTACTCGTATGAAAATTGGGAGACTACAACGACTTCACCAATTATTGTTCTATCGTTTCCTTTTCTGTCATCTCAAAAATGTATGGAAATCATAATCAGCAATATACAAAAAATAGATTGAGCAAAAAAAGAACAACAAAAAAATAACAAAAATCTTTCATAGCATGGTAAGTTGTTCTTTGCCTAGCAACCGTTAATGTGGCCACCAATGGGCTGACTGTCATAATGATTTTTTCTAAATCAGAAAGAAGAAAAAGTAAAAGAAGAAAAAAAAAAGAAACGAAGAAAGAAATTGGTCTCTTGAAAATATCAGCAGATCTTTTTCTTCTTTTTATACACATATACTTGCTTTCGAATATATATATATATATATATATATATATATATATATATGTGTGTGTGTGTGTGTGTGTGTGTGTGTGTGTGTGTGTGCGTGTGCGTGTGTGTGTGCGTGTGTGTGTGTGTGTTGGGGGCTCTATACTTTCCACGTGAAACTAATCATGTTTAGGTTACTAAAGAGTAAATGCATCCAGTTGACTCGTTAATTCTGGATTCGAAAAAAATATCAATATTACGAAACCAAATAAAACAAGAAAAATAACAAAACAGCAAATCAAAACTAGATAAAGCCATATCTAAAATTTGTTTCCAACTATTTCTAGGATTAAATATCGAAAAGAAACGATATCAATTGCTCATCTGTTTAAACATTTCATCTTCAGTACCTTTCTATACGGCCAATGTAAGGTCTTTCTGAGAATACGTATTAATTCTTAGATATATTCTGGAATGTACATTAAGATTTATCTTCGTAAGCAGTACAATCTTTTAGTCATTACTGTCATTAAATATAAATGGACCTTCATCTTTCTAGAAGATGAGTGTTCGTTAATTGAACAGCTGGCTCATGAGATTCACGTGCAAGTAATTGAACACGTTTACAAACACGTGTGTATTTAACATAACTGTCAGGGAGATTCAAATTAACACAGTCTGTAACATTTTCGACTCCTGGAATTACAGGTAAAAACCATCTGGCAATTTTCGGAATAGTCAACCATGAATTTTGCCCAAGATGCAAACAATGGGATCGAATTTGTTTACCATACGATCATGCTGTGCCCATAGCCATCACTTTGATATAAAAGAGAATACACCTAAACAGTTAAATAAGTGTGACTGCCCTGAACTACTTTCGACCAGTTTGGATTATTTCAGAGACAAGACATACACCTTTGTGTAACTTATAATCATTTTATTGCGACCTAATTTCAATACTTTAATGAATAGGATTGTTCGATTTGCATAAATATTGCTGGCTATGCAGTTAATTGTATATTTGTTCGTTTAAAATGAAGATTAATTTATACTTTGTTAAGGAACTGTACAGAAAATGTGATTTAAATGCCTCCCAATCGCATAAGCTACGAAATTGAAAGGAATTGAATTTCAATGTGAATCGAAACCGGATTCAAAGATTCAGCTCTATAGTTGTCACCACATCACACATTCTATTCTTTGCAAAGGAACTAGGCAGATACCAATAGAAAGACTTAGTAGAAATCACCCTACTGGCTCGTGGTTATTACTGACACGCTAGAGACTTTAATAAAGCAACGTTTTGTTTTTAATAAAGCAACGTTTTGTTTTTATCATGCAATTCAGGTAATAAATAAAAGAGATAGGGCTTCCATTTCCTTTTATACTCCACAGTAAAACACGAACTCAGCTTTCCAAACTAATTATTGACAGTTCAAATTTATAGTACTGAGTCCTTTGTTTTGTTAATTGGCTCCTTAGAGTTAAAATGAACAGTACTGTTGCGAATGAAGTTTCAATTATTATTATTGTTGTTATTGTTTAGCTTTTAGAGGGTTGTGGATGGAATGCTTTACTTCATTTAGCTATAATTCATTGGGTTCGAAGTTCAAACCTAGCTGATGTCACCTTTGTCTTTCATCATTTAGTAGTCGATAAAATAACGTACCAGTCACGTACTAGGTTCGATTCAATCGACGGTCTTCCCTCCCAGAAATGGTTGTCCATGTACCTTAATACATTACTTTGCCTCTAGACCGGCACTAAAGGAGTGAATCTGTGATCAAAGGCGTTCGAGCCATGATCACTTATCTTTTTTCCAGATTAAATTATTCGATGTGTTCATTTCTTTTACGAGAGTAGGTTGTAGTTTAGATGATATTTGGTTTCGCCTTACCTCCTAATACAATTAATTGGTTCTGACACAATAGAAGCTACTGGCCTCTGGAATTGTTAATTCAAGATATTGACTTTATACTAACGTTGAATAATAGCAGTGTAAGTCTACCTGAGGGTATCAGAATTAGATTGTTATTCAATCTATTAAATAGCAGACCATGAAACAATGCAATATATGTGGAATCATTATTACCGTTTAAATTATATTAATAATGTAAATTATTTTTCTGTTGTAATAACTTCATTTAATTATTGGAGGCTATTAGCGTAGAGACTCTATCAAATGCTGGAGGTAATTGGTGTCATCGCTTTACATTATTTAAGATTTGCTTTCTCCGGGTTCGGGGTTCAAATTCTAGTGTCGCTTATATATGCAGATGTTAAAAATCTTTAATATAATGAAGTCGATTATATACTTTATATACTGTTTCTAATATAGATATTGTTCATCTATTTCAAACGGTATTATCATTTTAATTTATTATGAATATTTTACATTTAATATGCGTATTAACCATTTTATATCGATGCTGAAGATCTATAGAGAATCACATCGATGTTTAGAATCCGAAACAAGACTCTGACAGAGTAGCTTAATATAGCTAACGCCTCTAAGGAGATATACTCTTGCCCACTCAAACCCTGGACACAATTTCTGGTTTTAGTTGTGTCTCTAACGCCTAACGTCACTCAAATAATTAATTTATGAAGAGGAGATAATATCGTTTTAACATTATATTTACCGTTTCCCTTATCAGGCGACACACATCCTTGTATAATTCCATTACTTCCTCTAGCAAAGGAATGAAGCTTGTAGTCCCTTATCTGCTTCTTATTCTGAAATATAGTCTTGAATCCAGTCCAAAGAATCCATTACAGTTTAGCCCTAGGTTTGATCAAACCAAACCGATCTATGATCAAAGACAGTCCAATCCTAAATAATCCCTCTTTTTGTCAGACAGTGTATATTTAGGATTGTATTGTCCAATGAACTGTTTGTTCAATAATCAAATAAAGTTTACAATGGGGATTAACATTGTAATTTATAAAAGCCAGATTAAATGTCAGTCTTATTTTCCTTGTATTCTTATTTCATTCTATTTTGAAATTTCGTCCTCTCTTTCCTTTTTCCAATGTTGTTTGTTCTCATCTAAAATATATTCTGTTGTAATCTTTCATCTTTTATTGTTTTGTACACCTGTCTAACTTTATGCCCATTCTTTTTACCTATAACACTATAATTATGAAAATGAAAATAAATGTTTTTTGAACGCTATTTGCGTTGGTAAAGCAGGGCTTGTAGTTTTTAATAAATAAGAAAGGCATGACCGTCGCGACGTTAGTCTTTAGCACTATTCGCCTGAAATATCCATCCTTTGAAACTGATCAAAAGATCCTTCTCTTACCACTTGAGCTCAAATTCTGCCAAGCTTCATTTCGTTTAACCATTTCGATGTTTATAAGAAAGAAGAACTAGGTCTGTGCTGTTGATTAGTTGAATTGTTACAGTGAACGACAAGACGCGTTTTGGCGTTTTCTCCAACCTTTGGCTTTCTGAGCATGATAGTCTTAATCTGTCACCAAGTTTAACATCATCATCTGGTCTTTTCAAACAATCTGTTGCAAACATTCGGACTAAGTATTCTGTTTTGAAGATGATTTCCACCCTTCTTTTAACAATTTTGGGAAGCCGTCTAGATATGAAAGGTGAAATACGCTGCCATTCTTTTCCTGGTGGAGAGATGAAACATAAATATATATTCCGCATATGCAGCCATTGTTTTCAAATTTTCATGTTCCAAGTTCAAATCCTGCTGTGGCCTACTTCGTAGATTCAATTAGTGACCTAGTTTAATACCACCACTTAGCCGGTGCAAGTATTCTGGTCAAGTCTCTACTCTAGTCTAAAAGCTCCTGAAAAGTGTTATGCACTGTCTTTGTCTCCCTGACTAAATTGAAAGAAAGAAAATTAACTGTTCCCCACTTACTTGTAACCATGTAAGGAATCATTCTTTCATTTTTCTCTTTTTTTCTTGATATTTTTTCACCTCATCTTCTATTATCTCCCTTTCTTACGGAATTTTTCCTTTGCTTTCTCCCTCGATTCGTTTCCCTATATTTATTTCTTCATATTTATTCTTCCATTCAATTTACGATGTCTTTATCCGTTCTTTTTTCTCTCGTTATTTTCATTTATTTCTCCCTCAATTTCTTTATTCTTTTCTTCTCTTCTTTTGTCGTCGTTGTCTTCAACTACTTTCTCCAACTATTTAAGAACCTCCTCCTGTCATCCATACATCATTCTCATTTGCTGCTACTGTTGCTGTATCCATATTTGCGCTAGCAACCGTTTTCCGTGGATTGCCAGTCTTTCGCTATTTTGTTTGGCAGTAACAATACGAGCTGCTTATTTTTAAGGCCTTCTGAAGAAGGAATTTAATGGATAATCATTTTAGCAATCACTAAGCTCTTTTATCAACAAATAGCTTCGAGCAAATCTTTTAAGATTCCTACCCAGTAGTTAAGTAAATTACACTACTTGACATTATTTGTTGCGAACCGATTTCCATAGAATTGGTGCAAGGCCAATAACATCTGCAAGCCAGTGGGTGTAATAGAAAGAAACTACTGTCCAACACCGTATTAATTTATATTTATTGATCTAAGATGAATAAAGGTCACATTATGGATTAGAATACAAAACCTCTACGTTGGTGAAAATGATTTCTCTTTTACAGGGCAGAAGTTCAAGGTTGCGGCGAATGGCGTATAGTCAATTGAGGTATCAAGTTAGCTGAATCGTTAGAACGTCGGAAAGAATGATTTGTATTATTTATTCCAGCTCTATGCGATCTTAAGTTCAAATCTTGCCACATTCAGATAAACAGCGTGTCAGTCCAGATTTGGGGTAGATTGTTTTTTCATCTTACTTTCTCTATATCCCACTCTCTCTTCCCTGTCCTTGTGTTCTTCTCTCTGTGAGGAACCTACTGTAGCGACACGTGCAGAGAGATGGCCTCTTACAGGTTTTACATGTCCACTACACCATATGTCGCGTCAGGGACCCTACAACACCATAAGGAATCGATGGCTATTTATCGCTACTATTTTATTACTAGAATATTTTATTGATATAAAAAGGGTGAAAATGAATGTCGACTGCAGTATTGAGTTTTGTGACACTAATGAGAATGTGTTTATCTTGATGTACTGATTATGTATTTCTCTCGAATGAAACGTTCCTCTGATAGACCACTTATCATATTCGAACAAAGATCTATTTTTTATACGATTTAAACTATGTAAAGAAGCAATATCTCTCGATCCTTTTAATATGCGTGGCTGGTAAATAATAAGCTTTTTAGGGTAACTGTGTATAATGTTATGTAAAACTCTTCCGTTAATTAGCTTAGTAATCAAATATTTTGGTAGTAATTCTGAACGGCTTAAAACAAAACTGAAATTATGTCTGGACAATAAAAAATTGTAGTAATTAGGTAGGGACTAAAAAGAGGTTCTGGGTTGCCAAGCTGAAAAATAAGCTGTCTGCATACATTTATTATATCGACAGTGGAACAGTAATTGAGTAAACTAAGCCTTCATATGTTATAAAATCTGACCAATTGTTCTGCATTTACACTTATCATATGTCAACTATTTTTCCATAATGCTTGCTAGACCAAAACAAATTTCTATACTCATGGTTGATATAATTAATAAAAGGCCATGTGTGATCACCATCCTAATTTCATTTACATGAATGTTTCTGTAACCAAGGTACTCAACTCTCAGTGACCCAAGTTTACCTAGTGTTACATAGTTATCATGAGGTTGTGTATAGAGGACATAACTCAAAACATGAACTGCAAAAATATTTACTAGACTCCCTGCAACTTAATAGCTGGCATATAACTGCCTTGCAACGATACTTCGTCAACATCATAAACACATAAAGAAGGACAAAATCAAGGACGAGTATTTTCACGTCTTATTTATTTGACAGTAGAATAGGTGAGAATTTTCATAGGAGCTACAGGTGTCACCCATTGCTCCCTCTCTCCCACTGATTTACCGCTGCTGGTCCAGAGTTGCTTATTTGTCCGGCAACTGCCCACTTATATCGCAACTAACCATCATGTCTGGTGACTTTATCCGCCACCTGCGACGCATTCTCTAGCAGAACATGTCTGTCGAGAAAAAGCTCAGCCGTGAAAAGGTTCTGCCAGGAAACATCTCTGCCAGGAAACAT
>OZ024740.1:384743414-384750914 GCA_964016885.1 Eledone cirrhosa | reverse complement strand
AGGAATATCATTAGTAATAATAGTTTCTAATTTAAGCACAAGGCCAACAAATTTTAAGGGGGAAAGGAAAGTAAAGTGGATTAAAACGAACCCAGTGCATTACTGGTGCTTTATTTTATCGACCCCGATAGGATGAAAGGCAAAGCTCGACTTAGAAAGTAAAGGACCGTAACTCTATATTGCAAACCATGTTGACCGATTCTCTACCGATTCTGCCAATCCACCGCCCTAGTATCATTAGTAATAATTGTTTCTACTATTGGCACAAGGCCAGCAATTATTCCAGTGCATTACTGGTACTTTATTTTATCGACCCCTTAAGGATGAAAAGCAAAGTTAACCTCGGCGGGATTTGAACTCAGAATGGCAAGGGCTGTTACTCATGGCGTCCGACCCTCTACCGATACTGCCAATTCACCGCCCTAAATAATTGTTTCTACTTTTGGCACAAGGCCAGCAATTAACAATACATTACTGGTACATTATTGTATCGACCCCGTAAGGATGAAAAGCAAAGTTAACCTCGGTGGAACTTGAACTCAGACCGTAAAAGGACGTAATTATGCTAGAAAGCATGGCATCCGACCCTCTACTGATACTGCCAATTCACCACCCTAGTATTAGTAATAATGATAATAGTTTCTAAAACCTGCAAGGGAAATAATTCAAAAAAGAATTTGAGTAGCGGTCTCCTGTGATGCACATTGGGAAATTGCATACATTCATTACCAATGTGCATAGGTATCTTCAATATTTAGAACGCATTCATATAGTTCAATAATATAAAGGCACTAATAGATACACAAACTTGTATATGGGTAATATAAAATATATTATATCACATTTACATTATACCATATTTTAAATTATATCATATATATATATATATATATATATATATATATATATATATATATATATATATATATATATATATATATATATATATATATATATATATATATATATATATATATACAATGATATTAAATAAATGGAAACTATATTTATAGCCAAGGAACATACCTTATCAGCTGAATTTTACTTGGATCCATGGAAAATTCAACTGATAAGGTATGTTCCTTGGCTATGTCAAAATTCATAAAACACACTTTGTATTTTATCTGATGAAAGCGTACCAAAGTTTTTGGTACCCTTGAAATATATATAATAGAATAAATATGGTTTTATAATTATAGTTTCCATTTATTTAATATCATCGAATATTTACTCCAGAAATCTATCGAGTGCTCTGAATCAGTTATAAACATTTATATTTGTTGAATTACCAACAAATTAAATATCCCTTCTGCTTATATATATATATATATATTATAGTAATAATAAATGTGAAGACTAAAATCGGAAGAGGGCTCGATAAGTATTATCTGCGTCCTCAGATGGATTTTTTAAAGATCCCGTTAAGGGTGAAAGCACCTATTTTTTGCTGAAATTTTAATCTATTCTTATAATATATATATATATTAGAAAACTAAGGCACTCCACTTCGCTCGCGGACTACATCACATCACTAAAGGACTTAAACATCAGCTTCTCCACGCACTGGGAGATTGTCGGCAGGGCTGCACCGTACAACTTCAAGAGGAAATGCGATCTTTGCCTCATGGAGCTCTACCACATCATAACTGCACCCCACGAGCTCATCAACAGCAGAGCTGAAACAGCGATAAGTTGTACACATCGCTTAAAAATATCCTTCTTTAGATGGGTTAAGAATGAAGAGTGAAATAGTACACTGGATCTCCCTGCAACAAGTCTTAACACCCCGGCGGGCAGGCTCAGAAAAATAACACCCAGAAAACAATCCTTGCATACCAGACCCAGCCTCAGAGTAACGGATGCGGCAAAAAAAAAAAAAAAAAATTATCCGGGAAAGACTGCCCTAACACCGGCCAGAGTTACCTCCCTTGACCTGCTGCAAAATCAAAACAAGATATTTTTGCGAGCAATGAATCTTGATGTAGATTTAACCCCCAAAACTCTTTCCGAACTATATAAGGAACACTTGTGATTATTTAAGCCCTTGAGAAGCCCAACTGGGCGAAACGTACGTAGGTGATATTTTAAATAGTTTCAGACCCGTACAGCATCACAGACTCCACTACAGCAACGAAGAGACAGATCTTCAGGTCTCCACGAAGGTCCGGCTTCCACACGAATCTCAAACTGTGACATGCCGCCCAGGCTTTTCTCTTCCTCTCGACCACATCATCTTCTGTATTCCCATTCTAGCGGCTTCCTGCCTACATTAGTAATCTTCTCTGGCTTCTGAGTTTTCTCTACCAAATACTTCGTCTTAATCTCATTCATTCTCAGCCCCACACTCATCAACATATCCTCCACCTCCTGTATCAACTGCTCTGCTTCCTTCACTGTGTTTGTCACCAGAACTATGTCGTCGGCAAATTCCGCATCCGATATCTTTTTCGCCTTAACCCTCCCGTTCTGAGCCAGTGATACAGTAAAAACAGAGTGCGATAATAAAAAGGTAAGGAGCCAATGTATCTCCTTCAGATGGTGGATGCGCGATACACGAGAATGCTGAGGATGCCTCTGATTAATCAGTATACACTGAGGATGAAGAACTCAGAGCTGTATGGGAGCATACCAACAGTCAGCTCGAGAGAAGCACAGGGGAGAGTGAGGTTAGCTGGACATTCTCACCGACATCCAAAGTTGACACTGCACTCAGTGCTCCTGTGGGAGACCCTGCATGGACACACTGGAATAGGGAGACCGAGGTTGACATATGTTGATGCCCTAAGGACAGACACTGGTCTCTTGGAGACGCAGGACACGGCAGCGATGATGAGGGTTCGAGACCGCTGAGAGAACTCGTTCATGGATCTCGAGAATTTTACCCGCCCTAGATAGATACATTGTATATATATATATATAACCACATACTGATATATGTGTATATCTCCTTTTATCCTTGCTCTCCTTGTTCTCCTTTTCTCATTGCTTTCCTTGCTCTCCTCTTCTCATTGCTCTCCTTGCTCTTCTTTTTCTCCCTGCTCTCCTGTTCTCATTACTCTCCTTTTCCCCTTACTCCCCTTTTCTTCTTGCTCTCCCTTTCTACGTGTATCTATGTACTTGTTTATATCCAAATACAATGAGAAAAGGGGATCAAGGCGAAATATGAAAGCAAGGATAATAATAATTGTATATATATATATCGTATATATATAATGTATATATGTATATATATATATAACGTATATATATAATGTATATATATATATATATATATATACATTATATATATATATATATATATATATATTACTCAATACGTAGTACTCATTTCTTTCAGCTGTCAACCACATACGGATATATCTATACATATATATATATATATATATATATATATATATATATATATATATATATATATATATATATATATATATATATTAGGGTGACCCTTAGCAATAAGTAATTTTACGAAAGTTAAAATTTTGCTGCTCCAATAGCGGAAAATAGGTGTTTGCCCTATACCTGCGCTGTGTTCCCAGCTTTGTAAGTTGCCTTCCCCATTATATTTACTAGCAGAAAAACAACCTTCGGTTGATACATCAAATAAGATCGTAATTGACAATATACACAGAAATTGAACGAAGACTGGGTTACACTGTCTTATTTAATCAGTAACGTAATCCATGGTACATGAAAAAAAGACGATATTGTATATAAACTGAATTAGGAAAAAATTAGTGACAGAAATATATGAATGTTTATTTAAGCGATCGCTAACCGGAAATATTGACATTTGAAAATGTTATAGAAGTGAATCTTTAAATAAACTATAAAATATATTTAATACACAGCTACGACATTTAGTAGATAAATGATGTAATATTCATTCATTATTTATTCAAATGAATGGGCGGTGGATTGGCAGTTATCGGTAGAGGGTCGGAGGCCATGCTTTGACGCAAGGAGTTACGGCCGTTGCCATTCTGCGTTCAAATGCCGCCGAGGTTAACTTTCCCTTTCATCCTTATGGGGTCGATAAAATAAAGTACCAGTAATACACTGGGTAATTGCTGGCCTTGTGCCAAACGTAGAAACAATTATTTATTCAAATTAATCCAACTTATTTTACTAATGGGATAACAAATTATAAACCGTGCGCAGTCGCGCAGTCCCGCACTCCTTACTTTAGTATAGTTTAGATTATCACATATTCTTCTAACACCAAGAATAAGTCTGGGCAAGATTTTAATTTAAGAGAAAATTATATGATACTAGATCACCCCTGACCCCTGACCTCTGTTCACTTAAAAATAATTTTTAAATAATTTAATATACTCAGATATGTATATAATGTGAAATGAAATCGGAAATGAAATTGGAATACGTGTGTATATATATATATATATATATATATATATATATATATATATATATATATATACATTTATATGATTGAGGAGATGGGATTGTCCAACTTTTCGCTCTATTTTCCTTTGTCTATGCCCTGTGCGCGCCATATTTTAATAATTGTTTCTACTTTTGGTACAAGGACAGCAATTATCACAGTGTATTACTGGTACTTTATTTTATCGACCACGTAAGGATGAAAGGGAAAGTTAAACTCGGCGGGATTTGAACTGAGGTTGTTCCTTCTAGCTAGAGATGCCAACCATGGATAGTATTATATATATCGACAAATGGATAATTATACTATAGTAATAATATCTATCGGTCGCAACGCCAGGTAGAAGGAACAACGTGAAATAAACTGTTTTGCTCAAGGACATAACGCATCACCCAGTCCGGGAATCGAACTCGCAACCCCACGATTGCGAACCCTACCACTCAGCTATGCACCTTCACAACATATATATATATACACACATATATATATATATATATATATATATATATATATATATATATATATATATGAATGTATATATAGTGTATTTTACAATACACTGTATGCTTAATTAAAAGCATTTCGAAGACCTTATGCTATTGTTTTAGAGTAGTGACAGACTCACTTACTTTAATTTTCAGCAAACAAGGGGAGATAAAGCTGACAAGGCCCTGTTTCGCATTTATTGGTGGATTGGCAGTATCGGTAGAGGGTCGGACGCCATGCTTTCAGCATAGTTACGTCCCTTTACGATCTGAGTTCAAATCCCGCCGAGGTTGACTTTGCCTTTCATCCTTACGGGGTCGATAAAATAAAGTACCAGTAATGCACTGGGTAATTGCTGGCCTTGTGCCTAAAGTAGAAACAATTATATATATATAGCTATTCATATATATATATATAGCTATTTCAGAGCCCCAATTCTAATTTTCAATTTCTGCTTGACCGCCAACCGCTCTGTATAATCAGTTCCTGATTATTTACTAGAATTCTATAAGAACCAAACATCCATGATTTCAGCAAACAGGAGAAGTAGTTGGCTTTGATAAGCATCAATAAATGCAAAACAGGGCCTTGTCAGCTTTATCACCCCTTGTTTGCTGAAAATTAAATTAAGTGAATCTGTCACTACTCTAAATCAATAGCATAATGTCTTCGAAATGCTTTTAATTAAGCATACAGTGTATTGCAAAATACACTATATATACATTCATATATATATATATAGCTATTTCAGAGCACCAATTCTAATTTTCAATTTCTGCTTGACCGGCAATCGCTCTGTATAATCAGTTCCTGATTATTTACTAGAATTCAATAAGAACCAAACATCCATGATTTCAGCAAACAGGAGGAGTAGTTGGCTTTGATAAGCATCAATAAATACGAAACAGGGCCTTGTCAGCTTTATCTCCCCTTGTTTGCTGAAAATTAAAGTAAGTGCGTCTGTCACTACTCTAAAACAATAGCATAAGATCTTCGAAATGCTTTTAATTAAGTATTGCAAAATACACTATATATACATTCATATATATATAGCTATTTCAGAGCACCAATTCTAATTTATATATATATATATATATATTTATTCAGGTTTGAGGTTCACCACTGTATAGAGCTGGTCTATTCCGTATGGTCAATCGTAATGCAATAATATAGAGAGTACTCAACGTAAAGCAGTTCAACCGTCTTTGTTTTTGTAGTTGGTGGTGCTATTACGGAGTTAAATATTATAATGAAATGACAGGAGGCTGGATTTGTGTAAATCCTTGAAAGGTTTATTATACTATGATCATTTCAATGACCGGGTTCCGTATGAATCCGGTGATATCATCAGGTATTCGAAATATAATACGTGAATGTAATAGGTAAAATCCATGGGGCTGAAAATCGAGACCCGAGGGCGACCGCTATTCTGTTCCTTCAACCTCAGCCGGTCGCCCTGGAGCGACGTGGCTAAATTTTATAGTATTCTACTACCGGTCAGATGAACGAAAACAGAAAGAGATGGGAGCATAGGTTAACGTCGATCCCATGACACAAGGTAAAAGAAAGAAAGAAAGGAAGGAGAAGAAGGGGGAAGAAAGAAGAAGAGAAGTCAGGGTTAATGTCAGCTAAAAGAGGAAGGTAACTACTACTGGTCAGATATAGGCAAGCAAGAGGGGGAAGGAAGATAAGTCTGCAGGGAGGAGGGGAGGAGAGAAGGAAGGGAAGTGAGAAGTAGAAAAGTAAGGGTTGATGGCTACAAGAAGGAAGAGGAAGAAAGGTCGATATTAATGTCAGACCACAGTCAAGCCAGAAGTGGCGCGAGAAAATTTTCACAGGGACCCGCATCTTAGCGGAGATGGATATATTGGGAGTCAGTGTTTTACAGTGTTTAGACTTCTAGGATGAAGTTAAAAACATTTAATAATCAATATTCAATATTAAAAAGGTTAGAAAATTTAAAGTTCAACAGCTTAACAATTAATTATATAATAGTTCCGATTTGTTCTGTAATTTAAAGGTACTATTTGGCGGTTAAAACAACGGCCGCGCCCCGGGCCCCATGGCGAATTAAGCCACGCCGAGTATTTTCATTTACTGAAAGAAGGGGAAATTTATTTTTCCAAGCACTCCTTTCACAGAATATCCGAACTTCGACGAAACTCCACGGACTGGACCATAACATGTATTGTACTGCACTGAATTAACTAAATGGCTACCCTATACTTCTGGGCATGTATAACTCACACTGAACTCCCAGACTCGAACACGCACTGTTTCCACATCTATATGCATTATCTGACTGCAACTTGAACTATATTGTATTTCTCCTGTGTCGTGAACTCTCCATTTAATAGACAACGACTCCTGCTTGTTTATTTATATCTTTACATCTTTATTTGCTGTATTAATGCTCCTCCACGTATTCTACCTCTATACATCCATGTACTTTCTACTTCCCTTATTCGGACTTTTACTCGCGTGTACCCTCAGCACACGTCACTGGAATATTTCCCCCTGGGAACATAAATACCGCAACCCGAACTATATTGTATTTCTCCTGTCTCTTGAACTCTACATTTACTAGACAACGACTATTGTTTGTTTAT
>OZ024740.1:384653414-384738414 GCA_964016885.1 Eledone cirrhosa | reverse complement strand
ATTTGTCACACTCTAGTCTGTATACGACGTAAGCCTGGTGGCATAGGTCTGTGTCGTTGATGGGGCAGTTGGCTAGTCTGCAGAAGTTGTCATGTCTGGTGGAGTGTCTTTTGGTTAGCTGACCTGCGTAGAGAAGGACCTGAGTGGGCCAGTTGGATATCTAGTCCCTCTCGTCTGATAGCTCTGCGGATGGCTGTTGTTGTTTCTTCACTGAAGTGAGGGAGCTTCAGGAAGCAAGTGTTAGTGCCTCGGGTGTGGTGTCCTCTGTTCTTTCTGGCACGGTTTGTGGTGGATGTGGTGTATCCGTTCAGTTTGAGTACTTCCAGGAAATGTGTGGTGTGTGTGTCTCGGTCTCTAGCGTCGGTGCATTTGTTCCGGATACGTGCCAGTTCGTTCCTTATGTATCCGAACTTGGCACCGAGTGGGAGGGCCGATCTGAACAGGTCCCTGCTGGCGGCTTTTTTATAGAAGCAGGTGTGGATGTTGCCTTCCTCTGTTACCCTGAGTTGGAAGTCCAGTAGGGATAGGGATCCGCGGTCATCGGGGTGTTCCATGCTGAACTTTATACTGGCGTCCATCCTGGAGAATGTTGTGTATATTTTATCTGCCTCCTCACGGGATGATGTAAGGAGGAGTATGTCATCTACATATCGGGTGAAGAATGTATGGGAATGGCAGGTGTTTAGGGCTTATATATATATATATATATATATATATATATATATATATATATATATATATATATATATAAACGGATAAAATGAAACGAAATTTCATTTCTAACTCTTAGTACGGCTGTTACTTAAATATGAATATGCACACGAACATACATATATGTATACATACGTACAGTAGTATGTATATATATATACATACATGCACACATATATATATATGTACGTATGGATTCACCGAACATTTGTTATAATGCTCGGTGTGTTTGTAAACAAACATCCCGTATTAAGCCGTAGTGTCCAGAAACCATCGTTGCTCGTTTGTTCAACACTGACAAAGGAACGCTGTACTAGTTTTAAGCTTATTAGCTATCGTCAGCACGTATACCTTCCTGCCAGATTGTTGAACGTATATACTTACCTTATGCATATTAAAGGCTGAGTAGCCCAATTTGTATATCGAGTGGAAATATATATATGTATATATATAAATGTATATATATATATATGCTTACACTTTAATCTGTTATTTTAATAACTATTTGCTCTACGGTTCTTATATATTTGATATATATTTATCCTTATCGAGCCCTCTTTGGATTTTAGTCTTCAAATTTATTATTATTACTATATATATATATATATATATATATATATATATATATATATAGAGAGAGAGAGAGAGAGAGAGAGATATACATTTATATATATATATATATATATATACATAAATATAAATTCAGCGAGAATCGCATTTCGGCGGGTAGAAAAAGCGAAATGAAGCGCAAAAATCAGAGTTATGATGGCAAGCGCTCCATAGTTAAAAAAAAAGAGCTAAACAATATGTTAAGACGCCATACAAACTGAAATAGTGGTCAAGAAAGCATTAACCACCTAAGCCAAAAAGCAAATCAAGCTAAACAGATCAAAACAAAATAAATGATAAAAAAAACAGACCTGGACCCATTGGAATTGATGGTAACATTTAAATGCAGGGTTTCTATGACACCTAAATCAATAATACTCTCTGCTTAAAACTATAAGCTTTAGGTATAATGATCGAACCAGGAATATCACGTTATCAACAGGTATTTTGCTCTGTACCAAGTTTGTGAATGGTATAGAGTTTCGTAAAAGCACATGTGTAATTCACAAGGGGAAAAACCCCAGATTTTGACAAATGAATTCGGTATGTGTATATCAAGCAAAACATTTCATAAATAGCACAAATCGAATAAGCACTCAACCGGGTAGTTTTTAAAATAAACTTATGCAATTAATCTGTCAATAGAATTATTAACAGGTTAATTGTAAGACTCGGGAGATTAATACAAATATAAATTCAGAGAGAATCGCATTTCGGCGGGTAGAAAAAGCGAAACAAAACGCAAAAATCAGAATTATGCTGGCAAGCGCTCCATAGTTAAAAAAAACAGAGCTAAACAATATGTTAAAACGCCATACAAACTGCAAAAGTGGTCAAGAAAACATTATATATGAAGTATTTCCGAAGGAAAGGTAAAGGAAAAGAGAGTGCTCTATGTAGGCTACAGAGCTTTTTAGTTATGTAATAACAACATAAGATTATTATTTCATTTACCAAAGGTTTCCCGAAGACAGATGGGCCTGGCACAGACGTCAGAATGAAATTTTATTTAAAATTTCATTCTGACGATTGACGTCAGACGTCTGTGCCAGGCTCGTCTTTCTTCGTGAAACCTTTGGTAAATGAAATAATTATCTTATGTTGTTCATTACATAACTATATATATATATATATATATATATATATATATATATTTATAGACAAAGGAAAAAATATATATGTATATATATATATATATATATATATATATATATATATATATATATAATTATTTGTACCAAAATCGTTGATTTATACTATCTTGATCCCTTTTAACACCTCATTATTCAATTGACTATTATTTCCGTGACGGAAGCCAGAACTAGCAAACAAAATAACCTGACATGTTACTTGGCATTGCATAATATTGATTAATGGCATTTTAAAGGAAAACAACACCTTCTCCCACACTATTTACTTCGGTTTATAAAAAGAAAAAAATGAAACACCAATTCTTATAACGTTAATGTCACCAAGAAAGTACGCAAGAGAAAAATAACGATCTAAATATGCAAACCAATATATATGAATTAACAATTTTAAAACTCTACAAATGCGACACCGATCGATGCAGTTCTCAGTGGTTTTTGTACTGATTTCTTACTGGTACTGGCCAGAGAGTCAGTTTGTTGTTTGCGCCGAACTAAGACCAGGTAAAAGAATGCCTCAGTCCTGTTTATACACTTCTTCCTTTAAGATTTGCACAAGGCTTGACATTCTGAGTGAAGTGACACTTGCTCTATGATGTATATGTGGTTCTTGTGGGCCATCTGAAGGTTCAGTATCATACGAAGGTAACACTAGTGTGCGAAGTTGCCGACTTTGCATTGTTACTCAGCATTTTGCTAGCACCAGTGAACAGTTAACAGCTTATCCTTGTGGTTTTTACGTCTTGTGCTGTGGATTGCGAGGGGGTCTAGCATGACCGGCAAAAGATTTCTAGATAAAGTAGGCAGTCTCCAGGAGCCCCTTAAATACGGTGCACACGAAAAGAAAACTGAGCATATTATGGCTATATTTGCTGCCGGCCATACGGCATATTCCAACGAACTGCCATATTTGATGGTATATTGGAGAAGTCTTCTCATGGAAGACCACGTCTGCAATATACTGATGAAGTAAAACAATTGATGTGCAACCAGCTTATACACCACCCGCTGAGAGCTTACCAATGTAGTTCACTTTTTTTTTTTTTTTAAGAATTCAGATTTTGTATCTATATGTCTAGAGAAGCATATAATATCGAATGAATAGAAGTAAACATACACACACACACACACACACACACACACACACACACACACACACGTACACCAGGTCCGAACACAGAGCAACCGAACTCACAATGTTATCAGCTCCGTCGCTCTCGCTGTGCCCACCTCTTAATATTATGAGCAAATGGAGTCCCACGTGCCGGCCGCCCAACGGTCCCGGCGGACAGAATAGAGAATGCATTACCCCGGAGGATGGTGAGGGAGATGCGTTGGAAGAGCCATTCCATCTCGTGAGGCTCACACCTACGGCTAGCCAGCTCAGTGCCTACGGTGGTGTGTAAGTAGCAATTTTGCAGAAGTTGTTCGATGACTTGTCCACACAAAGTAAGCTTGAGTTCAATATATTACCAATATTTCTATAACTGCAGTCAGAGAAATGTAAAGCAAAACTCCCCATGCCCCAGTTTCGGATTCATACCGTAAAATGACATGAATGAATGTGTAAGGTATTTAAATGAATGCTCTGCCGGTCAAACGATCCTGGCACGTTCTTTTATCTTCAAAAAATGCATTAGCAAAACATTTTCGAAAAGGATACTACAGCACTATGAAGGCATCATATTAACAATGTAAGTCATTTTACACATGTGTGATTCTGGTAAGTTTGTAATATTGTAATATTTCTCATCAATTTGTGTAGTAGTAAATATACTATGAATATTTGAATTAACGCATGTATTTTGAGATACTCTCTGCAAAATCCTTACTTAAACATATAGAGGTAACTGGCGTTCTTGGTAACTAACTTCACTCAGGTCGTCCGGCTGTTTTCTTCTTACATCTCTTTTTTTATTTTCAACCAAAGACTAATTGACCGATACTGTATACTAGACGGAATAAAGGTACATTTATAGGGCATTGGCCTCCTACAATAGAGTCCTAGCAATAAGAATTGACTCTGCGAAACACCACACACAATTCATAAACATATTTATCATATTCGTAGGAGGATATACGTAAATAAGAGAAATATAAATGCGCGCTCACTAGCAAATCAATTCACAGCAAATACACAAACATACTCACAAACAAAGAAACAATGATGCCGATATATTTAAGTTCATATCAATTTCAATATATGCACAGAATTCACGGAGATATATAGTAGTGACCTAGTGTTATTCTATCTATTAAATATATAAGTTTATTAGTAAATTCACACGCCAGCGAATATATGTATATATATATATATATACACACTATTACAAATAAAGGCTCAAACACATACATAGAGACACACAAAATACTCCCCCTCACATACATACACACATGCCACACACATACATATATATATATATAGAGAGAGAGAGGGGGGAGAGAGGGAGATAGAGAGGGAGATATATATATATAGAGAGAGAGTGAGATAGATAGAGAGAGATATATTTTATATATATATATATATATATATTTATTAAAATAACAGATTAACATATATACATATATATATACTCAATCGTATGTATATATAATACAATAATATCTATATACATGCACACACAACTGCACACATACACACGTCCGTGTACATAATAATGTGTGTGCGCGTATGTGTGTGTATATACACAGTCAGACACGCAGAAACAAACACTTACATGAATGTATATATATACATATATATATATATATATATATATATATATATATATGTATGTGTGTGTATGTGTGTATACATATGTATATATATATATATATATATATATATATATATATATATATATATATATATATATATATCAATTTGTAGGATTGATTTAAAGCTTTGCATATATAAATGAAATTCTATCGGAGAACTAATATGCAGCTGCTGCTGCTATTACTACTACAATTACAAGAACCATTTCCACGGCTTCTGCTGCTTCTGCTGCTGGCCTGATTTGTTGACCTTTGTATATACGGAAATTAGTTTTATGTGAGCCTTCGTTATAGACCTTTCTCTCTCTATTAATTTATTTATTTTGTATAGTTTATACATTGATATACTTAACTCTCTATTGCCGCAGTTGGCACCATTGTCAATAATCCTCATTTCCAATGGCAATCTAACGTTTTCACTAGTTTAATATTCATAGACAACTAGCCAACAGTTCACAGCAAGACGAAAGCTCATGGGCAGCAATGAACTTCATAATATTCTTTCATCCTCCCAATAAATATACTTCCCTACACCATAAGCGCATTCGTACATGCTCATATATAGACATACGGGCGCGCGCATTTGCTCTCAAACTATGTATATACAATATATATAATATATTATGTGTAAATATATATTTACACACACACACACATATATATATATATATATATATTTATGTACAAAAAAATGTATATACATGGCTGTGTGGTTAAGGAGTTCGCTTTGTAAACAAATAGTTTCGAGTTCATATCCACTGCATGGAACCTTGGGTGAATATCTCCTTCTATAGCCTATGCCTTCTGAGAGAAATATCGTTGACAAAATATGCAGGATTGCATCGTATCTAAATTCCTCATTATGTATGTATATATATATATATATATACATATATATATATATATATATATATATATATATATATATATATATATATATAACAAAGAAGGTATGGTAAGATACCAGGTGGACCAGTTCGGATCTAGCCGTCGAAACGACCGGAGCTGAGCCGTCGGGGTCCTGACTCTTTTCACATATATATATATATATCGTATCTGGAACGTTATAACGCTTACAGGTAAAGAACGGGAATGATTGGTTGAGGCGAGATGCTACCAGTTAGATATAGCCGGGGTTTCCTTAACGAAGTTCCGTGGATCTGGTACTGTAAATTACATACGTTGCAGCAGAAAACTACAAAGGCGGGATTGGCGATACTCCCAAGACCCCGGCTGTCAGAATGTGTTGAGAACTGGATAGCATTGGGAGAGCGGTTTGGCTTATTGAAGCTTATTCTAAAAGAAATGTGTCTGTGTGTAGTGCAAGTTTATGCCCCAACGAGGGAGTCCAAATATAGATGCTTCCTTGATGATGTCACTGCAGTGGTAGATGTTGTTTGGTCTAGGTCATTTATCATAATGGATGACTTTAATGCATTGATTCTACCTCACATTGAAAGAAGTGATGGGAAGGAACGCCGATTCGGATCTAAATACGAATGGAGAGGTCTCATTATACTTCTCTTCTAGTAATAGGCTATTTGTTTTAAACACCTTTTTCCAGGACAAATACAGTCATAATTACACATAGCTTAAGGGAACATATGACAGAGATCAATAATTGATTTTGTTATTGTCTCTGATCTCTTCGATTCTGTGCTAGATGTTCGTGTAAAGAGAGAGACTGAGCTGTAAACTGATCAACATCTAATTATCTACAGCATCAAACTACCAAAAGTGAAGAGAACCTACAAGATCTGCAGGTCCAGCTCGACCTACTGGATAAAGTGGGATGCGCTGGCAGATAAGGAAGTCGGGAACAGGTTTGCAATATATTCCTGTAAAATGAGCTGAGGTAATAGAACGAAACACAACTCCTAGCGTTGTTTAATAACGAATATGTTTCGAGATCGTATCACGTTAAAGTAAAATCAATGATACATCGTTGATACTAGGATTCAAATTCTCAAATTTTTGATGTATGCTGGTTTAAAAAATAGCCACCGGTCAGCTGTGATAAGAGCTTATCCGTGACCGTCCCATCTTTTATTCTGAATTAGAAACGTTTACTCTACTTTATCCAATGTGCTCTTTCTGTTTTGTATATATATATATATATATATATATATATATATATGTGTGTGTGTGTGTGTGTGTGTGTGTGTGTGTGTGTGTGTGTGTGTGTGTGTGTGTGTGTGTGTGTGTGTGTGTGTGTGTATATAACTTTGTATCTCGTTTACTTTCCTACTTCCAAGACAGACCAGTAAGTATGATCACTCAAGATAAATATTTTATACTCTACAATTTTCAAACTTTCGAAAGCAAAATCAATCGTCATCTCTCTCCTGGAATTATGTTCTCATTTCACTTCTCTGTAACCCATTGTATTTTAGTGGCTTCATTTCCTTGCTCTGGGTACCAAAGAAAGTAATCTAGTCCTGAATAGACCAAAATAATTGGAACTAGCACTAATGACGAGTACAGTCTAAACAACCTAATATGAGTATTTTTCATTTGTCAAAATCTATCTTTAAGAAAATGTGTAACTTCGGTATGAGAATGCACAACGAAAATGAAGAATTCAATTCATAAATTAGATGTTCCACTGTTTTATTTTTACCACTAATGAATGATGCCATAGCAAGCAGTTTTAATTTTTGGATGTGAGTTCACGATCACGATTAATTTTCAAAGTAATCCCATATTTTAAAGTTAGATGCATTAGCCTATAAAGAGGTAGAAATAGTCACATGATTCTACCAGCATTTTTATTGATCTTGCAATAGTTGTGTTAATCAAACGTATCTAAATGGAGGCGCACTCTGTGAATATGAATTCAATCAGAGATTATCAATTACTAGATTGCGACAAATATAAAAAGAAAATAGAATTGATTCAAATGCGGCTCACCAGTTAGTAGACTGGTATGACGAACCGTCATCTTGTAATTGATTATTTAATTTTTGCACTTTACACCTGATGACGTAGAGAAAATCTTACATTAATATCTGATGTCGTAAGCAAACCATAGAAATACGTCATATTGTGATATTTTCAACATTAAAGGAATACTTGGTATCCGCCTTATGTTTTCATTGAAGAATATATATATATATATATATATATATATATATATATATATATATATATATTTATTAAAATAACAGATCAAAGTTTAAGCAAAGAATCGCTGCTTTCACCCTTAACGGGATCTTCTGAAACTAACAAAGTCAATCTGTAAACGCAGAAGTGGATATTTCAAAAAACGTTGCAACCGGAGGAAGACGGGAAGACGATACTTTGGTTCATGGTGACGTTCGCTGGCAAAGAACGGGAAAAAACGAATAATACGTCATTAATAGGAGCGGTGAAAAACAATTACGTGCAAGGACAGAACCACGTTTATGGTATAAAAGAGGTCGTAGACTAATGTTCTCTAAGTGGTGCATAGAGACGTTCTCTGGCAATGAACGAAAAAACGAAGATAATAAGTCATATGTGGAGCGTGGAGAACAATAGCGTGCAAAGACAAAACCACGTAAATGGTATAGCAGAAGTCGTAGACTAAAATTCTAACTAGGAGACCGAATGAATCTCCGCTACAGAGTTAATAACAAAGTAAATAAATACAATACAGAAGTAATAGGAACAAATAAATACATACACGCAAACAGATACGTACATACACAAGCATACGCAAAACCTTACCATAGGTATACAAAACCACGCACATATAAATATGTGTATGTGTGTATGCTTGTGTACAAATAAATAAATAATTATATAAACGTATATAAGTAAATAAATACGTATATAACAATCGCACACACATACCTACAAATAAATACATGAAGGTTCGGAGACGTAAGTCAACTAAAACAAGAAGTACACATATACACACACCCACCATACGTACGAACCTGCATACTCACGCAGACGCAAAACTCCCATATACACATAACCAAGCCCTAAATACCAGAATATGTAAAAATTATACGCCAAAACAGTCAAATATACGTACGAGAAGGTATACATACCTTCACAAAACATATATATATATATCATAAAACATGTCCTTAGAATTATTACATAAAATATATACCGTTTCCTCTCCCAATTAGTTTGGAAAATTAAATGTCTAATTTTGAGTTCACTCCTGATGAGTCCGATACTCTGGATATATCCTGTTAATTGGATGTCTAAAAATACGGACGAAACCATGGTAGAGATATAATTACGGTATGTACACATTTCTTCTAAGTTTGAATTTACACCTAATTGTGTATGGTTGACGGTATATTTAGTCAGTTTCTACATGCCGTTGAAATGTTGGATAATACTCTATCGGGGCCACCGCGAAGAGGCCGCTTTCGGTTATTTGTCGGAAATTTCTTCATAGGAGCCTTTATTCTTATAGCTTGGTCTAATTGATTTTTTATATGGTTAATTATGCTAATTGGAAGAGGAAATGGTATATATTTTATCTAATAATTCTAAGGACATGTTTTATGATATATTGCTCTGATTATTTAATTTATTAATTCTTCATTGAGCCACAACGTGACCGGTTGCAAAACATATATATCTATGACTTTATGTATATGTAAATCTTTATATTTATATATATATATATATATATATATATATATATATATATATATATATATATATCTAGGGCGGGTAAAATTCCCGAGATCGATGGACGAGTTCTCACCAGCGGTCTCTGTACTTCATCATCACCGCCATGTTCTGCGTCTCCAAGAGACATGCGTCTGCCCTTAGGGCCTCAACATCGGTCTCCCTCTTCTAGTATGTCCATGTAGGGGCTCCCACAGGAGCACTGAGTGCAGTGTCTACTCTGAATGTCCGTGAGCATGTCCAGCTTACCTCAATCTCCTTTGTGTTACTTTCATCCTGATTTTGGGAGGCTCCCGTACAGCTCTAAGTTCTTCATCCTTAGTGTATACTTATTAATGTTCAGAGTCATCCTCAGCATTCTCGTGTAGCACCCATCCACCATCTGAGTGAGTTTCCTGGTCAATGTCCAAGGCTCATTCCGTACAGTAGCACAGACTCCACTGTATCAATGATGAGGCGGATAGTCAGGTCTTTACGAAGGTTTGACATCCACACCGACCTCTAACTGTGGCACGCCGCCCACGCTTTGCTCTTCCTCTCAACCACATCATCCTTTGTGTTCCCAATCTTTGTTCCCATATACAAGAAGTCCCCAATCAACTCTAGAGGTTTCCCGCCTACATTCATAACATTCTCTGGCTTCTTAATGATCTCTACCAGATACTTCGTCTTACTGTAATTCATTCTCAGCCCCACATTAATCGACACAGTCACTACCTCCTCCATCAACTCCTCTGCTCCTTCATTCTGTTTGTCACCAGAACTATGTCATCAGCAAATTCAGCATCTGATATCCTTTTAGCCTTAACTCTCCTGCTCTGGACCAGTGCTACAGTAAAGCTAGAGTGCTGGTGTTTCTCCAGCGCAAGGTGTCTGTGATGATAAAAAGGTATAGAGCCAATGTATCTCCCTCGAGCACTCCAGCTAGTATCTCAAAGAACTCCGTCATCCCGTCAAGTTTAATGACTTGGGCTTTGGTGTTGGTGTAGAGTAGTGATAGCTGGTCCACTATCTTCTCGAGGATTCCATAAGCCTGTAAGATCATCAGTGATGGTCCACAGAATCAAAGGCCTTCCTAAAGTCAATGAAACCTTGACAGCAGGAAGGCTCTTTGTTCTACCCCCTTTAATATCCTTCTCAGCATCAGGATGTGACTGCTGGTTGATATTCCCTCTCTCAAGCCGTTCTGGTTGTCCATGAGGTTCTTCTCTATCTCAGGTTGGATCCTGTTAAGAATCATCCTGTTGATGGTATTTGCCACAAGTGACATCAATGAGAGCCCCCCCCCCCCTGTAGTTGTTGGTATTAGAGAGATCTCCCTTCTTTGGCACTGGGACGATGTTACTGATCCTCCACTGATACAGGGTAACTCCTTTCTCCAGGGCCTGGTTACAGAACTCCAGGATGATATCCAAATCACAGCCCTTCATCACCTCTGATGCCAGTCCATCTTCTCCATGGGCCTTTGTTTACAAACGAATCGCACATTATTATTAACATTCGATATAACCCATACGTACATATGTATATATGTATATATATATATATATATATATATTTATATTTATATGTATATATATATTTATATTATTTGCATATAGTGCGAACGTGACAGATGAAAGGGAGGTAATTAGTAGCCGCACTGATACAGCGCTGTTCTTGGTAAGGATGTATATGAAAGCATATACAATGTGTTTATGTATAATAGATATACGAGAGTCTAGCAATGCTGTATATAGTTTTTGCTTTGGGAGAGAGGAATTTAAAAGAAACCGTCATTGATTGGAAATACCAGACAATTCTACACTGGTTTGCTAGTGTGTATGTTCCTTATAGAACCTCTGCATGATTTTGAACTTAGTTATGAAGAAAACCGCACATTTTCTGAACCAATCTCTTTCTATCACCAAGGCTGGGTAAAAGATTGTTTTCACATTATGTTCCTGCACAGAAACGCACACATGCACAGAAACTGACATACGCACATACGTGCACGCGCACAAACGCTCACACGCTCACACATACATACACACGCAATTGACAGGCTATTAAGTGGGTGAGACAGAAATTTGTCCTCTAGATAGGACACCAATCTATCACAGATGGTTCTTTTTACCAGCTGAGTTGAACTTAGCTTGGAGGAGTTCGTAACTTTCTGTAATATACCTCAAGTAGAAATTTAACAGAGCACAGAAAAATCAATGAAACACATTAACTTTACAGTATTTCCATTGCTTACATTGGCAAGTTGTTCATATTCTATTGTATATTTATTATATAAAGCTTGGCCTATTTGAGAATTAAAAATCTTCGTCACAGACATAAATCGGAATACGTACATAGAATTCTTTTTTGCTTAATCCTCTTCTCTAATGGGGGATAAAGCCACGATCATATTTCTCAATGTACTATAAAAAGGAAGAAGACCAGTGGAGAGTTGAGACAAAATACATTAGTCTAAAAACTGGTATAATGAAACAGATAAACACTGATATTGGTTATAGAAAGAAGAACGAAAACTAGATAACGGTGGACACTTGTAGATAAACTGAAGAACTAGGAAACGGCAAAGATAAAATGATGAATTTAAGACAACCATAGATGTTAGAATGGGCATAAAAATAGCACAATGTCAATGATAGGAAAATAAATAATATCTCATGCAGAGAAAAGAAATCATTTGAGGGAAATCTAGCAAAAGACACACAATTTGACATTGGACAATGCAGTATCAAATGGTGAAGGCAAATTGTTCGGATGGTCATACTGGGAATATTTTCATCAGGTGTCTGTTGAATGTAGGATTTAACAGCAGAAAAACTATTAATATAAAAATATGGATCTTACTTTTACAGATTGGAGCAAGCCATTTGTATTCAATCTTCCAATGACGAGTGAATAACCTTGGTAGAAACATAAACCTTCTTTTAGTCCCAGTAACTTTACGTATAAATATATATATATATATATATATATATATATATATATATATATATATATATATATATATATATATATATATATATATATATGCAAAAGTTCTATTTAAATTGTTGGGATACAACAAGCAAATATTTTTATAACTGATATAAAGCACTCAACAAGTATTTGGAGTAAACATACGATATTAACAAATGGAAACTATATTTATATAACCATATTTATTTCATTATACATATTTCAAGGACACCAAGTTAAATTATGGTGCGATCTCACCCTGCCTCGTTAATGTTCTATCGACACCAAAGTTCTACGTTCGGGGCAATAGAATTGAATCCAACCACCGACAACATAGTTGGATGACCGATAATCACACCAAACCGGAGTACTGTGATCCTGGTGATTTCGAGATATACAACCACTGACACTGTTACGAAGACCAGAAAACCATACTCCATAATATTGAACCAAGTGTTTGATTTGTGCGACCAAAATAACACCACACACATATTGAACTAGGAATATTGGATCCTCCGTCAATGTCCGGGTGAGCAAAAATAGATTTCTACCTGCATTGGAATTTACGAACTTGTGCATCTGCTGTGGTGTCAAAAACAAACGCGCACGACCGCACAGATAAACAATGGACTATGCCACGTGGCTTGAACCTGTAAGTGAATTGAAGGTTCTGTAACTCTGATACACAGATTATTTATTATTAAGATATATAAACTTGACATAACTATTATCATCTTATATTCTCTCAAATAATCACATTTGATCATATTTCTCTATCCCGTTTTCTCCCCTCCATAATTATAATATTTTTATTTTTATTTGAAAAAATCGTTTTTTTTACATTGTGTTTTCCCCTCCAAATACTCGCTTATATTTCTTTATATATTCTCTATATATTTTTTACATATATATTTTTTACATATATATTTTTTATCTTTATTATTTCCACTTTTATCCTCCTTTATATTTTACCTTATTCTTACTTTTATACCTTATTATAGTGTAATCTTCCCCATGCCTTATTATACATTATTAATTATAGATTATTATTATTACACTTTTTCCATTTATAATTACCTCATGTACTTTCTACTCCGTTATATATATATATATTGTATGCCCATTGTGTTTGTGTAGCCTCTGCACACCCTCTGCACCATACTATCGACGACACCCCATCTATGGTTCAGCTAACCACTCGACTCCCGGGAATGAATATGACCGCAGCTAGTAAACAAGGACCCACACCCCACCCTCCCGCACCAACATTATATTTATCGTCCCCTACTTTTGCTCTATACTCTATTTACTCTTTGTACTTGAATGTTTGATTGGTAGAGTCCATAACACCAATCAAACTCCTTTTATAGCTCTGACGAATCCTACGGTTACGTAAGGAAGAAACATTGTAAGCCAATAAAAATCTTTTGATGTTGTAGACGATCTTGTGTTCTTTATCATATATATATATATATATATATATATATATATATATATATATATATATATATATATATATATATATATATATATAACGAAGGAAATGTGGTAAGGAACCAGGTGGACCATAACGCACCAAAGTACTCAATACTTGAGGTAGTAGAGTGGGTAATAGGAACCAGTAAGACCCGACAGCTGAGCTCAAGCCGTTTCGACGGCTAATTCTGGACTAAATGAAAATTTATCCTGGTATTTAAATAGCCGATCTTCTCAAGGGGTAATTCCATATATGGTCAAAGTGATTGTCAAAAATCAGTAGTAATTCTGTGGTTGCAAATTAGTAGGGGAGATGGTGGCTAAACCTGCCAGTAGGAGAAAGAGGGGCGGGGGTGGAGTAGACCCAATCAAGCGTTGGTAGTGCCAGCTACAGCTGGGCATGAGGTCAAAGAAGATACAGGGGAGGGGGAGGGGGAGGAAGTCGGAACGGTAGGTAGAACAATGGGGGGAAGAAGGGGTAGAAATATATAGGAAAGAAAAAATACTGAGAGTGAAGAAAAGCAAATAAGTGTAAAGAAAAAAGTAAAGTAAATTAAATTCTACGACCTAGGTCTCAGGCTATTGTTAGGCTAGAATAAAATAAAGAAAGAAAGAAAGAAGTAAAGAAAAAAATAAGTAAAGAAATAACGAAATAAGTAAAAGAACTAGGTGGGACGGAATAGGCAAGGACCCGTTTAAGAGGTATAAGTACGTAAATGATACGGTGACAGGTCAACAAAAGGGGCCAAAATACTAAAGAGACTACCACGAAATAAACAATAAAGGTTTCCATCCCGGGCCAGCAACGGCCCAGTGCAGCAAAGTGAACTTGTACGAGATAATAATTCTGAGTCCCGAGAAAAATATATACTAATGCTAACTCTAAAAGATCTAAAACAAGCTACATGAAAGTTCGTACGAAATAAAGGTAGAATACGGAGAAATAAATTCAGAATCCACCCCGCCCAGAAGAAAAGCGGAGCAAGAAATACTGAAACGAAAAAATAAGGCATAAGTGCCACTAAGAAATATAGAGGGCACAGAGAATAGTGGGAGCGGTCGGAAAAAGGGGGCAAGTATCCGGGGTCTAAGCCAACTGCTATAAAGGGCGGAGTCCGCCAAATCTATCATAGACTAGGGGAGGGGGTGGTCAGGTACTAAGGCTACATGGGGCCAAAGGGCAGCCTCGGGTGGGCGAGAAAAGACGCCGACAAAGGAGAAGAGCTGGGGTAGAAGGACTAAGGAGAGAGGGGGGAAGGAAATAAAGGAAGCGATAAAAGAATACAAAGAAGATCTTACGTCTTCCTTGGCAAGCAGGGGTTACCCATTGCAAAATCGGCAAGTGGGGTGTTATAGCCCTAGTCTACACCCCCGGGTCATTATGGGGTTTGAGGGCGAGGTAAGTCCTACGCAATCTATGTTTACATGCAGTAACCAGTTCATCTTTCTTGTTTAGGAGTTGGTCCGTCGAAAACAGCATTTGTAAAGTTTCCTCCGAGCATAAATTGCACGGACGGCGTCCTCCCGTGTAAGAATTGGCTCTGGACAGTAATCTCCAAGTGAGATCATAGTTGATGTTGTTGTTCTTGAGGTCCCATATGTGGCCCGAAAGTGTAGTGGCGTGACGCCGGGCCGGGTTTCGGAAGGTATGTCTATATATATACACACATATATATATATATATATATATATATATACATACATATATATATATATATATACATATATATATATATATATATTTTTTATTTTATTTTATAGAAGGAGCTTACTGTGGTTATCCCCGACTCAACCCGGGACCTACGTATATATATATATATATATATATATATATATATATATATATATATATATATATATATATATATATATATATACATACATATATATATATATATATATATATATATATATATACATACATATATATATATATATATATATATATATATATATATATATATATATATATACATATATATATACATATATATATTTATATATATATATATACATATATATATATATGTATATATATATGTATATATATGTATATATATATATATATACATATATATATATGTATGTATATATATGTATATATATGTATATATATATATATATATATATATACGTAGGTCCCGGGTTGAGTCGGGGATAACCACAGTAAGTAAGGTACTCAATACATGGCAGAGTAAAGTTTTTTTTATTTTATAGAAGGAGCTTCTACAGGACTAGTACCGTTTCATTCAGATGAAATCTTCAGGAATAAAACAATACTACTCCTGTAGAAGCTCCTTCTATAAAATAAAAAATATATATATATATATATATATATATATATATATATATATAGTTATAGTTCTGGTTCATCCGAAACATTGACCACTTTGCCACACATTTCGGAGATTGTTTTTCGTCATTTCGTGAGCCGAAGTTGCGATTCTCGATAAAGTATTTGTATTTATCTCCGACTCTAGCTATTGATCAGTTAATTTTATTGATTTTTTAGTTGATTCTATTGACTGATGAATAGCTTATGATAACTTTAACCCTTCTGTTGAGAACTCTAATTCGATTTGTGATATTTTGCACTCTTGCAATAATATACACAACTGAATTCATTCGCCTAATATAGAGGTTACCTCCCTTGCTGATCCCCACATGGGGTCACCAACAGTCTTTCCTTGTATTACTGAACTAAAAGCCTGTTGAAAAAGCGACTTCCTTGTTCATCATCTTACCAGAAGCCTAATATTATTTATGTAGGCGGACGGTACCTGATTTCGGAGTCGCAGAAACCCAAATGCTGGATTTTACCATCCGTCCAGGGGCCCGGGTAAATTTTTCAATCACATATATTTTTATTTGTTTGACCCGAATTACTTGAACGTTTTTTTTTTGGCTCTGCGAATGATTGTTTAACCATCGTCTCAGTGTGTTTGGTATTAAACGTTAGTTATAGCTCTGGTTCATCCGAACCATTGAGCACTTTGCCACATATCTCGGAGATTGTTTTTCGTTATTTCGTGAGCCGAAGTTTCGATTCTCGATAATTTGATTTGTATATATATATGTATATGTATATATATATATATTAATATCTATATATATATATATACACACACACACACACACACACACACACACACACACACACACACACACACACACACACACACATATATATATATATATATATATATATATATATATATATATATATATATATATATATATATATATATATACAAATATAAATATAAATTAGCGAGAATCTTATTTCGGCTATTGGAAATTAGCGAAAAACAACTTCCGAGTTGTGTGGCTAGCGCTCCCTAGAAGCTAGTGAACTAGTGCAACAACGTAAGTTAAAAGGCCAAACAAACTGAGACGATGGTTAACCATTATCCGCACGGCCATAGAAACGACCAAGCAATTCGGGTCAAACAAATAATAAAATATAAGACGAGTATTGGACTAGAAACACATATAGTGATTTATAATATCACTATGGGATCGAAGGATTCAGCCCAGGTTACGGACCCACTGGGCCTCTTTCTCCTATATAATTTAAATTCCTCTTTTCCCCACCTCAAAGTTGGTCTATATCGCGATGACTGTCTTCTTCTATCTAACAATCTTAGTCCCTCAGTAAGTGAGAGAATTAAAAAAACAATTAGGAAATTCCACAAAGATTACTATAATCTTACCATTACGTTTGAAAATAACACTAAAGTGGTTAATTTCCTCGACATTACTTTGGAGCTATCAACAAGCATTTACCAACCCTACCATAAACCAAACCAAAACCTGCATTATATACACACACAATCTACTCACCTTGGTTCCATCCCAAAAAATCTACTGTACAATATCTCTCTCAGATTATCTAAACTATCACCTAATGAAGAATTATTCTATAAAAATGCACCTTATTATAATGAGGCTTTGGCTAGAAGTGGCTACAAGGATAACATATGTTACATACCTAACACCATAAATGCCCCCAACATACAACCAAACATAAACAACACACACCAAAAGAAACACCTAAAATTTAATGCCAGCAATACAGCACCGAAAAACCTAGATCCAACCATTACTCCTAATACCCGCATTAATAGGAATGACACAAACTCTCTAAACAATCATCAATCCTAACGCTTCTGAATACTTCTATAACCTACCTAATAATATTACTACAAACCATACGAAAATACCTAACTCCATTAATCTTAAAAAAGCAGTTAATAATAACATCTTATATCCTAATTCTCACAATAAACCTAATGATATATTACCTATTGCATTGAACCTTCAACCTAGCCAAAGCACATCTTTACAATCCAATAAACCAGAGAAACATACCTGAACTACTATAAATAACAAGAATAATAGCTACATACCAGGTCCAATCAATAAGGCTCCATTAATAAACTTCCCAATATCATCTATAAATCAAGCAAAAAACAATAATTCAAAAACTAATACAATTCTACTAAACAATTTGTTCACACACCTAATAACAGTCAGAATATTACAGTATCATCTGATAACAAAATCTACCCTCAAACTTCTATACATACCCAATATAACAATAGGAAACCAATTAGAAACCATAAAAGAACCGTAACATTGTATAATGCTCCATTTAAACCATTGCAAACTATGGGCCAAATCCCTAAAAAATGTTTGCAATTCTCGATAAATATTTCCCACCTAACCACAAATCCCATCAAATCTTAAACAGATAAAAAGTAAAATTTTCTTACTCCACATCGAGCAATATACAAGAAAAAATAAGTACATATAACATCTATAAATGTAAAAAAGTTCTAGCACACCACACACAAACTAACTATAATAATACTACAACGCATAACCAGAATATTATTACCTATCCACCAGTTACATCCACTCACTCACCTCACCAACCCAATACATAAGCCTACAACCAACTACCATCTTCCTCATCCTTAATAGGAACTAAGAATTATATACCCAATCTGAACAATAACTTCCAAAACAACCATGGTTCTATAAACACTATATCCCCTATAATTCCACCAACTAACACCCCTTCGAACCATGACCACCCAACCGCAAACCCTTCTCTCTCACATAAAAATGTAAATACAAATACTAGCACTGTTATTGGGAATATAGCATGCACATCTGAAACCCTATGTACAAACGGTTGTAATTGTAGAGTAAAAAGTAATTGTCCCTTATATGGAAATTGCTTAATCAATAATATAGTGTATAAATGTATAATTACCACTAAGGACTCTAATCAATCCTATATTGGATCCACATCTAATCCGTTTAAATCGAGATTTTATGTACACACCCACAGTTTTCGAAACACAACATTAGCTAATACCACTTCTTTAGCGGGAGCAGTTAATAATTGCAAAAAGAAGAACATTAATTATAATCTAACTTGGAAGATTCTCAAAAGAGCCATTTCTTATCAGGGCAATAGAAAGGAGTGTGGACTATGTTCCCAAGAAATTTTTGAAATTACTAAATCGAAAGACATTCTATTAAATATAAGACAAGAATTAATTATCGCATGTAATCGTAGAATTAGTAAGACGTTCAAGTATTATAAATACAACTAAACAAATTAAGAAAAAATATAATAGAATATATATATATATATATATAGTTGTGTATAATGAAGCTATGGTGCTTCCATAGGCGATATGCCAACATTAGTACTCGATATTCAGCAGAGTAGAGTGTAGATAGCATAAAGAAAACGAAAAATCAGTGATGTATCTGGACTTAATGTCTGTGTCTGCATGTGTGTGTATATGTGTGTGTATATTAGTATGTGTGGGTGCTTAATCTGAAGTGTGAACAGACGTGTGAGATACTGAACCCAGCATGACTCCATCGAAATGTGTCGGACGGAAAATGGCTGATGACCCGTGTGGCAGTAAATACTGACCTGAACTTGTGATGACGTGGAGTAAAAACAGCCAATGGCATGACAAGAGTGGAAGTAAGGTTCTTTGAGGGTGTTATTTTTATGATAAGACCCCAGTGATAAAATTTGCTCCAAACGAAATACCCGTGTCTGAAAGTACCTGCAGAAGTATCAGCCAGATCCATACAAGGACCATGTCTCGAGCAACCTGCTGGCGAAACAATTGTAACACGCAATAAATTAAGTCCAGATGATTCACTGATTTTTCGTTTTCTTTATACTATATATATATATATATATATATATATATATATATATATATATATATATATATATAGTATAAATATACGTATATATATAAATATATATATATATATATATATATATATATATATATATATATATATATATATATATATATATATATATATATATATATATATATATATATATAATATAATATAATATAACTTAGAGTTTACACTCAATGGGGTCATTTACAATTATTTCAGCTCTAAGAATCACTTCTGAGCAGTATAAATTAATATATGATAAACATTTACATGTTTTAGTTGCAATTGACAAATAAAATAGTTAGAATGAAATATCTTAATTCAAATACATATAGTTTGCCTGTGTCGATCTAAAAAATAATAAATCAATACTCACAAACCCATATGGGCAAAAGGCCTTGGTACCTAGAGATTACAAATTCAGCTCGACTGAGGGAGCAGTAATATAATATAACTTAGAGTTTACACCCAATGGGGTCATTTACAATTATTTCAGCTCTAAGAATCACTTCTGAGCAGTATAAATTAATATATGATAAACATTTACATGTTTTAGTTGCAATTGACAAATAAAATAGCTAGAATGAAATATCTTAATTTAAATACATATAGTTTGCCTGTGTCGATCTAAAAAATAATAAATCAATACTCACAAACCCATATAGTATAAAGAAAACGAAAAATCAGTGAATCATCTGGACTTAATTTATTGTGTGTTACAATTGTTTCGCCAGCAGGTTGCTCGAGACATGGTCCTTGTATGGGTCTGGCTGATACTTCTGCGGGTTCTTTCAGACATGGGTATTTCGTTTGGAGCAAATTTTATCACTGGGGTGTTATCATCAAAAAACACCCTCAAAGAACCTTACTTCCACTCTTGTCATGCCATTGGCTGTTTTTACTCCACGTCATCACAAGTTCTGGTCAGTATTTACTGCCACACGGGTCATCAGCCATTTTCCGTCCGACACATTTCGATGGAGTCGTATATATATATATATATATATATATATATATATATATATATATATATATATATATATATATATATATATATAGTTTTTTTTGCTATTAGAATTAATCCATAGATTCAATCCTATATTTTATCCCTATAACTGTTTTAAATAATTAACTATTAATGAGCACTATATGTTACATTATATTCAACACTCTAACAAAACTTTAACAGACATGCATTTAAACTTATTAAGAAAACCAGATTATTAATGAGATTTCTTATTCGAAAATAAAATTCCGTACAGATAAAACTTCATTCTGATCACTCTAACACAATACAATACTTACACAAATTTTATTACTTTCTTATCTATATATTTTTTTATCTTCTTTTTACTTTTCTTTGGTTCCATCTATATATTCCTCTACTTGTTCTATTTTTAGAACAAATTATTCCTCTTGAACAAAGAAATAACAAATATTTAGGATTGTTCTATACTATTCTACTGGATATAACACACTGATATCTGCACCCCTTTTCCTCCAACTTTAATCTTCCTTGACCATCCACACTTTTCTGAAATTTCTATACAATCTGTCTAAATTCCTTTACACTCGCAACTTCCCTTCTTAAAGGTAATTCGATGCCTCATCCCCTGACTGCTAATTTATTCATCTACTACTACCAGCTTAATTATCTATATTGCCCCTTCCTATCTTTACTATTGGTCAAGCTCAACCTTGTTCTTAAAAGGTTACTTATTCATACATGTGTATTCTTCAATAAACAAAACTCATAATTTCTGAAGACGGTGGGTAGGGAAGACGTATGTATATTTTCTTACTTTGATAATTTGTAATATATTTTTCATAGATCACTAATAGAATGAACATACGGGGAACTACCCCCCCCCCCAGAAACGATCGTAAAATAATGAGTTTTACTATGAATTATCCGTATTTTGTTTAATTTCATTGTTTTCACTATTTGTATTATATATGTATATATATATATTATTATTTTCTCCCAATTAGCAGAATAACAATGAGCGTAAGTTTAACAATTTTCCACATTTTGTGTTTTTATTAATATGTGTTCTAATGCATGTTCTATCTTCCTCTCTCACCTATTAATTCGTGCAAGTTGTGAAATGACCGGTTTGCTGTCTAATCGACTATTGGCATTTAATGTCCGGAAAGGTTTTAGGTCTTACCATTGTTACTGTTGCACTATTTCTCCTCATGGTACGTGGTGACTGGAGCCGAAAGCCACCATTCTATTGTACAGCAATGGGAGACTGATTTACTCTAATAGCCGATTTTGACTCACTTGTTAACTTGTGTTTGAGATACGCTGGCTGAGTGTTTATGGCGGGAGCGGAACTATTTTAATTTCGACGCCAATCATCTCGTAAATTTCTGAACGAGTAGTCAATCGGTTGATGGCTTTATGATGACACGTAGGGTTTCTAATTGCTAATGTACTCGTGTTGCGCGTCATATTCACTGTCATAGCCGACACAGACTGGAACCGAATTCTGTCGATCAATTGGTTATTGAATAGGCGAAGACTGCTGTTGAAGCCACGTGCACCGATTGTGCGTTGTTGCATAATAAATGAAGAGAGTGGATGCTGTGCACACGATTGGTGCATTAAGTGTGACCAAAACTCGAGTGCGGTTATAGATTGAAGGTACTCATTTACATGTGTTGTATTCAAGCAAATAACTATGTGTCTACTCTGGGATTTCACATAACATTATCTATTGAGGACGGTGAGAAGAAACCGGTCCCGTCAACGTATTATATACGGTGTCGATAAAATAAAGTACCAATAATGCATTGCTTACTTGTTGCCAAAAGTAGAAAGAATATATATATATATATAATTCTTTCTACTTTTGGCATAAGTCCAACAAGTAAGCAATGCATTATTGGTACTTTATTTTATCGACACCGTATATAATACGTTGACGGGACTAACATGGCTTTCACCGCTAGGACCAGTTTCTTCTCACCGTCCTCAATATATATATATATATATATATATATATATATATATATATATATATATATACATATATACAAATGGATATATATATATATATATATTAATATATATATATATGTATGTATATATGTTTATACGTATATAAGTATATATATTTGAATATAAATGAGAATAACCACATATCCCTATACATATATATATATATACATATATATATATATATATACCTATGTATGTATATATACACATCCATGTGTACTTGTGTGTGTTGTATGCGCATGCGCAATCTGCAAATGAATAACCAGGAGTATAAATACGTTTAAACATTTTAATTGATTCCCTTATCTATTAACAAATTAAGACAAATTCCATTGAATTAAAATTATTATTGAATTGAATTATTATGTTTTATCAGATGCATAAATATTTCAAATTAAGAAGAAGAAAAAACTCCTTTATGAAGTCATTAAATTAGCAAATATTTACTTAAAACATTAATATTATTGATGGTATCCGATCTTCTGTTTTATGAAGTAGTTATTTGAGAAGAAATATGTATCAGAATTATCGATACAAATCCACGAAAATGCTATGAAACATAATATATAATTAAAAGCAGCAAATCTGTTTAGTAGTTTTCAAGAAATAATTCAAAATATAAATATCATTATAAGTGTTCACATAAATTCAGTGCACAGATAAAATCAAACAAATCTAAGGACATGCGCACACACACATACACACATACACACATACACACAAACTCAGCCTCACACGCATATATATATATATATATATATATATATATATATAAAGGTTTAATATATATACATATAAACATATACGTGTTTTGCAACGGGTCACTTTGAGGCTCAATAAAAAGTTAATAAATTAAATAATCATAGCTATGTATCATAAAACATGTCTATAGAATCACCAGATAAAATATATACCATTTCCTCTCCCAATTATCATAATTAACCATATAAAAAATCGAATAGACAAGGCTATAAGAAAAAGGCTTCTATGAAGAAATCTTCAACAAATAACCGAAACCAGCCCTTCGCGCCGGCTGCGACGGAATATTTATCGAATATTTCGACAGCGTAATCGCTCAGATATACAGTCAATTAAACAGAATTAGGTGTAAAATAAACTAGGAGAAAAAGAATACATTTATTTACCTCGACCATGGTTTCTTCCGCATTTTAAGATTTCCGATAACTTCGGAAACTCGAGCACCGGACTCTTCAGGAGTTTGCGCAAATCTAGACAATAAATTTTCGAAAGTGATCGCGCCAAGAATACATTAAAAAATGGGTAAGAATCGTGACGTAGCACCGGTCAGGTTGGAAGGAGTGTGGTTAGTTGCTTACGGCTGGTGGCTTTTTGCTAGAAAGCACAGCACAATACAGCCAAATTTGTATCTCAACCTAACGGGAGATTATTACATATAAAGGTTTACATATATATATATATATATATATATATATATACATATATACATATACGTGTTTTGCATCGGATCACTTTGTGTCTCAATGAAAAGTTAATAAATTAAATAATCAGAGCTATATATCATAAAACATGTCTATAGAATCACCAGATAAAATATATACTATTTCCTCTCCCAATTAGCATAATTAACCATATAAAAAATCGAATAGACCAGGCTATAAGAATAAGGCTTCTATGAAGAAATCTCCAACAAATAACCGAAACCAGCTCTTCGCGCAGGCTTCGACGGAATATTTATCGAATATTTCGGCAGCGTAATCGCCCAGATATACAGTCAATTAAACAGAATTAGGTGTAAAATAAACTAGGAGAAAAGAGAATACATTTATTTACCTCGACCATGGTTTCGTTCGAATTTTAAGATTTCTGATAACTTCGGAAACTCGAGCACCGGACTCTTCAGGAGTTTGCTCAAATCTAGACAATAAATTTTCCAAAGTGATCGCACCAAGAATACATTCAAAAGTGGCTAAGAATCGTGACGTAGCAGCGGTCAGGTTGGAAGGAGTGTGGTTAGTTGCTTACAGCTGGTGGCTTTTTGCTAGAAAGCACAATACAACCAAATTTGTATCTCAACCTAACGGGAGATTATTGCATATAAAGGTATACATATATATATATATACATATATACATATACGTGTTTTGCAACTTATAATTATATATATACATATATATATATATATACATATATATATATTTATAATTATATATATACATATATTTATACATTTATCTATACCTCTCTATATATATCGACTTATAATATATATATATATATATATATATATATATATATATATATATATATATATATATATATACAGACATGTATATACACACACATACTCACACATATATATGAATGTGTGTGTATGTGTGTGTGTGTGTATGTGTGGCGAAATTGAATACCTGAAACAAGTAAATAGCTATACCGCTAACGGTGAGCATGTTCAGTCTTCTACGATGACGCAATATCAAGTTATTAAATACTAATGTCAAAGATCAAGATAATCTATAAAAATACTAATTAAATACATTTTTAATGTCACTTGACCATGTTTCTTATTTTACTTTTACAGAAACACTTACCAGGAATAATAATTATTTAATATTCTACCTGTTGAAATATATATATGAATGTATGTATAGTATATGTGGCAATATACGGTATGTTTAAATCCTTATATATATATATATATATATATATAAATAACAGATTAAAGTTTAAGCAAACGTATATATATATATATATATATATATATATATATATATATATATATATATATATATATATATATATATATATATATATATATATATATATACATGCGTATATGTTTATATCTAATGGTGTAAGTGCGTATGTATGTATACATGATTGTATGTATGTATGTATGTATGTATGTATGTATGTATGTATGTATGTGTATATGTGTATGTTTATATGCACATTAATAATGCATATGATTTCAGCAGATGATTCTTCAAAGGAAAGTGTAAACAATTTTATAGGAAGGAAGATTATAGAAAATTGATTAAACGGAACCTCCATATTTCGTAGTAGTATGTATAGTCATTAACCGAAATAACTGATAGATCGTCCGTCGGGTTCGAGGATAACCATTCATTTATTCAATGAAGGGTATTCTGTTGTTCAATCATCAACATTCGAATGACTGAGAATTCCACGAATATTTGTTTTCTTATCTTAATTCTGACGTGTATTCAGCGTGTGGCATGCGTGAAACTTACAGGTACAGTCTAGTCGACGGGCTTACCATGTCCGTTTACCGAATTCCGTTCATAAGTCGGCTTTGTTTCGAAAGATAAAAGTTGATTGTAATAATAAAAATTCGCCTTCAAAGACTATTACTGCAACACATAGACGGTAGGTTTTGAAAGTTAAAAAGATAACGGCTTTTGAATTTAAAAGTTAGAGAATGATGCATAGTATTCCATGCACATAATATCGAACTAATGATAGTGTTAGAAATCAAATTTTGGGGTATCATACGAACAATTAACTCGTCTGTCAAAGAGCGAGAAAAGGAAGCATTTTTTTTTGTTTTTTTTTTTATATAACAGGACAACAAATCATACTACCTCTAGCAAGTATGGTCATGCATGAAAACAAATACCCTAGTAAAAAAGGACTTTAAAACGAGTAGTTGAGCAACATATAGGGATGAACATAGATGAGTGATAGTGAAAAATATGCAGATAGCTGATGATTAGGGAATATGGAAAGGGGTCGGTCTTTCTTTTGCCACGCACCAACTCTCTTCTTAGGCTATGGATTTTAAATAATGTATATCATACTACACATACTACATTTCATCATACCATTTAAAGTACTCTACAATATTATATCAAAATACCACAATACCTCACTGTTGTCAACTTTCCACATCGCTATTTAATAATAAATTTTTACTTTTGTAGCCCCGAGTCCTTGAAAGCTTCTAAACTGTTGCTGAACCTATATTCTAGAAAAAGCAGCCAAATGACCATCAAGCCACCACATACCATGTGCAAAAAAGAGAATATATTGATAACGTAGTCTAGATATTCAGAAATGAGATGTCTTTGCTCATAGGCTTGTCCAACAACAATAAACAACAGCAACAACGACAAAACCAACTATAAAAACAGTGACAGAAAATACGACAATTTCAAAGAACATAACAAACAATTGATTTCTTTCTTATTTAAATAGACTGTTCTTCCTGTCTTTGAAGTGTATAATAATGCAGAAACCTGGGCCAATACTACCCTAAATAGTGCCTTAATCCCAAAAGAACAAGGCAACTAGTACTTAGTCGCTCAATTTAATGAGTAGTCTTTAATTAGACGCCTTTTATGGAAGAGCAATTTTAATAAGTTGCTAAGGCGATGGAGAACAAATGAGCTTCAAATTAGACACTCAAACCTACATATTAATATTCAATTAATCACTCAAGCCAATGCAGAGGTATCTAATTACTCACTCAAGCCAAAGTGCTATATTTTAATTAGATACTCAAGCCAGCGCGACAATCATTAATTAATCAATTAAGCCAACGAGATACTTTTTAATTAGTCGCTCAAGCCGTGAGAAGTTCTAATTAGTCACTGAAGCTAATGTGGTAGCTTTTAATAAACCGCCGACGCGGAAGAAGGACTATTTAATTAGTTACCCAAACCAACGAAAAAATTGTATCCATTGTTTAGTCGCTCGAGCATAATCTCCACGTAATCACTTAAGTCATCGAAGTAGACTCTAACTTGGCACCCATAGGCGACAAACAATCTGTTATAAAACGAGGATATAGCCAACTTGTATACCATAAATTCTTGGTGAAAGCCAACGAGTTCATCATTTTAATCACTCGAGTCAAGAAGGCGCTCGTCATTAATATATTGAGAAAGCCAATATGGGATTCTTTAATACGTCACTCGAATCAACAAGGAAGGTTTAAACTAATAGCTCCACCCAAGGAGAACAACTTTAAGTAACAGCTCAATTTAAAGTGAAAGATTAATTAGTAGTTGAAGGAAACGAGAACGACGTTGTCTTAATCAGTCGTTCCAGTTAACAAGGCAGTCTATAAATATACGAGGCTATTCGACGGGCTAGTAATAACCACCCTTCGTTCATATTATAAACCCGATCGTCTAGTGGTAGTTCTGATAGTATTATGGCAAGAAAAAAGAAGGAAGGGTCACGACTTTGATCATAGATCTGAAAAAAAGACTGGATCATCGAACTGAAACCTTTGTGATCAACGAACTGAAATAATTGGATCATTGATTTAAAACCCTCTCATTATAGATCCTTGTGTTCAGGATTGATCTGAGGTTAAGAAATAACAATACATAGAATAAGGAAACAACATTTCTTTATTTTTTTGTTGTTATTGAATATAGTACTAGGGAGGCTTTTCATTAAATGTGTACTAGCAGGATACAATATAAACAACAGCATATCAGTGCTTACACTTACATATCGGGTATTGTTTTTACTCATTGACTTGGCTTGTCTTTAAACTAAGCCTGAGACATTAATCCACGAGCTTTTTCAGCAAATTTCTCGCTTTTTTCTCAATGCACCGTCATATCTGTCGATATCGGTGTTTTAGTTTGTTGCTTTCAATAGAAATTATTGTGCGTCTGTTTTATATCGCTGAGATAACAGCGTTAGTTAATCAACTGATGGCAAATATTTTAGCTTTCTTTTCTCGGACCAATCGATAAAACATTGAAAGCAACACACACACACATAAAACCCTAGTTAATTATCACCGTGTTTGTTATTAACGGACAATTTAGTCACAATTTATATGTATATCGATATGTATATATATATATATATATTCATATTTGTATATGTACATGCATATATATATATATATATATATATATATATATATATATATATATATATATATATATATATATATATATATATATATATATATATATACACACACATGTATATATACACATACAACATATATATAAATATATATATACATATATGTATGTACATATGCATGCATATGTGAGCATATATATATATATATATATATACATACATATATGAATGTACATATGCATTTTTATGTGAGCATATATATATATATATATGTGTGTGTGTGTGTGTGTGTGTGTGTTTGTATATTTACATGCGTCTAAATGTGTGTGTGTCACTGTGTATTTCTTTTTCCCGCTTGGCCTTTAGTAATTGTAAGTTTATACAGAGTAACAAACAATGAAATTGAGTCCACAACTACTGGCGTAAAATGACTGAACATCGCACCATCTCTGATAGATCTTTTCATTTATATATATTTATTAATGTTTGTAGTTTTCTTATTTGTGATAACACTGCCTGCTGCTGTTATTGTTATATCTGATTATGTGGTTATTGTTATTGCTTTTCTTGCTTTTGTTTTTTTCTTTCATTTTTACATTCGAAAGTAATTTCTGAGCAATTCATATTTTTTCTTCCTTTTAGCTGGATGCTCAGGAGGAAGGAAAGAAATAGAAGACGAAACAGCATCACTTGTTTTGCGACATCAAAGCTATTCATTGTAACACATGTGAGTTGGAATGTTCGGTGCAGTACAAAAAAGAAGTTAATCAATGCTTTACAGCAAATAGTCTTCTGAATGTCCTTATTTATTTATCTAGTTTATGCATTTCACTTATTCATTTATACTTCCATTTTATTTTTTTTACCATAACTTTTTTTTTGTTCTTCATTTCATTCTTTTTCCCCTACTTATTTTTCCTTTTCTCTTCGTCTTCATAATTCATTCAGCGATCATCTCTTTCAAGAACAAATAAAAAAACAAAAGGTAAAAATAAGTATTAAAAGAAACACCCACACACGCACATACATACAGACAAAAACACACATACACACACACACACATATATACATACATAAACACGCACACATACACACAAACACATACACACACACTCACACACACACATACAAACACACACACAAACACACACTCACAGATACATACATTCACACAAACACACAAACATACATACACATACACACAAAACACTAAACAAATTGACAAAAAATGTGGCCTTAAAAACAAACAGTAAACAAACAAACAATAAAGAAAAAACGAACGTAAATCAAATAAATACAATAAAATACAATAAGATAGTATTGATAGTTATAAGATCTATTATTAGCAATAACAAAACTCCGTTCACGCGGGATTCTAACAAGATGACTGTCACAACCAATGCATCACAGCAACTGCAGAAATAATGTTTAAGAATGATATTTCTTCTGAGCATTCATTCTAATAACTTTTACTGTTGTTATTATTATTATTATTATTATTATTTAGTCATCAACACCATCATCCGTAAGATCATCATCATCATCATCATCATCATCATCATCGCCATCATCAACATCATCCTCATCACCATCATCACCATCATCATCATCATCAAAAAGATCATCATCATCATCATCATCATCATCAGGACGACAGCGGGCACCAGCACCACTAACACCAAAACCACCACTACCACCACCAACACCTCGCCATCATTACCACCATTGCCACCACCATCATCACTATCATTATCAACGCCGTCGTTGTTGTCCTTGACATCATCAAATTCTTTTAATGTTATATTTATATAAACTACTACTACTACTACTACTACTACTACTACTACTACTACTACTACTACTACTACTAGTACTACTAATAATAATAATATTAATAATTGTTTATACTTTAGGCACAAGGCCAGCAATTACCCAGTGCATTACTGGTACTTTATTTTATCGACCCCGTAAGGATGAATAATAATAATAATAATAATAATACTAATGCAGCTGCTGCTGCTACTACTACTACTACTACTACTACTACTACTACTACTACTACTACTACTACTACTACTACTACTACTACTACTACAGCTGCTGCTATCAATGCCAATCGCAGAAAAAAACAACAAAAATAGTTTCTTTTTCGAGTAATAATAACTAATATTGCTCCAGTTATTAGTTTCCACTGCTGACTTATCCTGACGTGTTTCCTTTCGTTTTATCAGTTTGAGAATAATTCTTGTTGTTTGCCCTTTGGGCTATTTGTTGTTATTATATTCTTATTTGGTTGCAGAATCGACCGAGACTGATAGCGACTATCTGTTTCTTTGTTTCAAGTCACATTGGGGCCATCTCCACTAAAACATTTGTTTTGCCAAAGCATATTCAAAAAGACACACAAACACAGACAATGGCGTCGTTTTGGGCATCGGGAGAAGAAGATAGTGTAGATGATGAATGAGAGAAGGCGGAAATTGACAATGAAACAATCATCTTTGCCGAAAAAAAATTCTTTGTCTTAAAAAAACATTCATCAAATTGAGGGGAATCCACGTTGGCTTCAAACCACGAAACAGCAATAACAACATCACCATACACCAACATGCCTAGTAGTAATACCAACACTACAAATACTAACTCAGCTAATCCTCATTCAATTGCAACAAAACAAACATCTAGGTATGATTTAAAATATTCGAAAATTGACGGACACATGCAGATGCATACCTGACATACTGAAAGTACTACTTACTTACTTGTGTCGACATTCACCCTGGACGGGTTGATCCGGCTTCTTCCCTTGTCCTGACGGCATCCCGAACCATGGCAGCCCACGCACGACAGTCCCGAGCTAGGTCACTGGAGATAGCGAGCCAGTCACGGTTCCATGGCGCAGGCCGACCACTTGCGGACCTGAGAGTTCGGAGAGGTCCTCCTTGATCGTCGTTGCCCAGGTCTTCAGCTGCCCGCCAACGCGCTTGCGCCAATAGGGAGTGGAGGTGGGAGGAGAACATCGCGGATCAGCTCACCCTCAGGGCGCCGGGCTGCGTGACCAAACCATCTCAAGCGCCGTTGCAGAAGCACTGAAAGAAGGGGTCGAAGATTCAGGCGAAGACGAATACTGGTGGTAGGTACCCAATCAACGCGTCGGCAGCGAAGAATGCGGCGAAGACAGTTATTGTCGAAGACCTCCAGCCCTCGTTAATCGACTACCCTCATAGGCCATGTTTCAGAGCCATAGAGGAGGATAGTGTGAACGACGGCCTGGTAGATACGCCCTTTGATCGCCGAGGTGATCCCTCTTCTGTCCCACAGACACCGCTGGAGGCGCCCGAAAGCGGATATGGCAGCACCTATGCGACGCTTGTCCTCGGCTGCGCCCTGTCCCGTTGGAACCACTGTTGAGCCCAGGTAAATGAAGGACTCCACATCCTCCAGGCCCACGCCCTCAAGAGATATCGGCTGCCAGGCATCAGGCGTGACCAGTGACGTCATGTCTTTCGACTTGGTGGCATTGATTCGTAGACCAACAGCGGCGGCTGCAGTGTGCACCCTTTCGAGAGCACCTTGTACATCTGTCCCGTTAGGGCCCATCAGCACGATGTCATCCACGTAGGTCAGGTCCGTCACCACGACCCTTCTCCCTTCTCCCTTCTCCTGGAACCTCTTCAGCAGAAGACTTGATGGAGCCAAGCTGCGAAGACATCAGTCTCGGCCTTGTAGACCTCAACTGGAACGCCATCCTCGCCCGGCGCCTTTTTGTTCTGGAGATGTGTCAGGACACCATGTACCTCCTCGACCGTTGGAGGGGCAGTGCTGCACCCGTATTCTTCTCTGGAAGGCTGCAAGTAGGTTGGCGTGGATGGTGACGGGTGGTTGAACATTTCGGAGAAATGGTCCCACCATCGGACTAGCCGGTCATTAAGATTGGTAATGACCGCCCCGTTCCGATCACGGATAGTCTCGCTGATACCCGTACTGCTTCGGCTGACCCGCTTCACCAGTTGGTAGACCTTGCGCGAGTCACCACAGGCTGCTGCACTCTCCGTCTGCTCCGCAAACTCGCGCCAGTGTGCATTCCGATTTGCCCGAATAGCGCGAGATGTGCGACGTCGGATATCTCAAAGACTAAGTGCACCCTCGAGTCGGGCGACTCTCGCCCTCTCCGCGAGTTCAAGTGTGCCGCCGGAGATCCAGTCCCGATGGCGTCTTCGGGGCGACCCGAGATACTCCCTGCCCAACCGTCGCCGCCCAGCGCGCGTTCCACTCCTGCTCCGGTTGCTATTCCATTTCGTTACTCAGCATTTGGAATCGGTTTCACAGTCTAGCCGGAAAGCATTTCCAGCATCGAGCTTGAGTCGCGAGATATCGATCCTTTTCTGGCGGTTGGGAGGAGGTTTCGCCCGCAGCCGCAGACGAAGGGTTGCTCGAACAAGAGTATGGTCTGACCCATGCTGACTGCCCGTATTAGCCCCACGATACGCACGCGAGTCCATCACTGAAATCGCCCAACGAGATCTGACCAGGATGTAGGCAATCTGATTGGCCGTTCTTCTGTCATTGGATCGCCACGTGACGAGGTGACGCCGATTATGTTGGAACCGGGTGTTGGTGACGATAAGACGATTGGCATCCGCGAAGGACACGAGCCGTTCACCATTGTCACAGCGTATGCTTAGGGTGAAGCGTCCTAGAATATGCCCTGTTGTATCATCAGCTGGCCCTGTCCGCGCTTCCAGTCCCCAGCGACAACGAGAACATCACTGGAGCGGACGCCATCCTCGATTGTTTGGAGATCAGCATAGAACTGCGTAAGGTCCGCCTCGTGAGTGTGGGAGCGTAGAAGGCAATTACGCTGACGTTGGAGATTTGACCCTTCAATCGAACCAGCGCGAGTCGGTGGGAGATCGGCTGCCACGCCAGCAGAGCTGCTTACAGTCGGGGCTGAGCGCTACAGCGATCCCGTGAGGCCACTGTTATCAGTCACACTACTATGTTACAAGTGGTAGATGTCCCCTGCACAGGAACGCAGTACCTGTGCAGAGCCTTCATTGTAAGTGCCTGGACACCGTCGTCACGAAATGTTCGGACGTTCCAGCACGCCACCCTCAATTCCTTCCTTTGTCTGAAGAGCGGGACTACTGCGGGAGTAGTCTGTAGAGCCATAGCGGTAGGAGCGCTGTTGCTTTGCATTGCGTTCGTCGCGGGAAGGCAATTTGGTTTCATAGTTCGTATATGTAGGATTCATGGAAGAAGTGTCATGGGAGTAGTGAATTCACAAGCGGTCCCCCAAAAAACCCGCATGTATATCCCGAACAAGGGGGAAAAACGTCCTGTTTGCCGCAGATTCTCCACAGACACAGAGACAGAAACGACCCGAAGCCGCCGGTTACCGGAGCAGACACCTCTTGGATTTTCACCGGAGCCTCTTTTGCCGGGTTGCGGCCCTAATACCGCTGGGTGCCAGACCAATCCGCCTTGGGTGGCCCTACCAGGAACCGAAGTTCCCCAGGGCATAACTCTGACACTTCCCGTTGCCTCCGCCCTGCCACGTTGAGGAGGGGTTGGACTTTAGGTTGGACATACTGAAAGTCAGACACGTGCATAAGTCGCGCGTTGCTTGAGGGCGATGTGAAGGCGTAAAACCTTCGTCACTCGTGGCAGAAGGTGTAGTACGGTAGAGCTAAGGCCTCCAACTAAGTAGAACATGGAGAGATCCATGTCCTGATCGGATTGTCAATCGACAAACAGCTGTTTGCCCGTCTTGATTATATAAGATTCAATTGCCACACATATGATAAAAACTATTTCAGTTGCTGTATGTCTTTTGCAACGTTTTATTATCTGAAAGTATGTTTGGAAACAGTTAATGTTATACATTGGGAAGCTCATGCAACCATTGAAACCACGCATCTGTTGGGTTTCACTTCGATTTATTTAATTTCCCGGTCGGTTAATTTAATAACCGGATGGTTATTTATTTGTTGACAAAGCTCATTCGTGACTTCCTCAGTGACTATTTTTGTTGGTACTTTGTATCTCCTCTTTGTTCTCTTTTACACCATCTTCTAAATTAACCGACCGGGAAATTATAATGATAAACTAAAGTGAAACCTAACAGATGCATGTTTTTATTGGTATCATAAACCTCCCAAAGTATCAAAATATTTGAATGATTTCTGTCTACAGCAGACAAATAGCAACAACACAAGCGACAAAAATAGCAAAAGCAACAACAATAATATCACCTACAGACACAGAAACAAAACCTATAACATATACTACAGAAGCAATCATAGCAAAAAACAACAATAGCATCACTAGTAATAACAACAACCACAGCAGCAGTAGCATCACTATAAATAACAGTAGCAATATCACCAAGAATTACATAATAATGCTGCCGCTGTTATTGATACTTCAAGAGTCAAATCAGCAACTATACCATCAGCACACATCACAACAATCACCAGAAAAAAATCCCTAAAGATATTTTAAAACACTCAGTAACATACATAAATTGCAACCAAAATATATGTTGGAGAGGGAGTACAACAATAACCGCATCAAAAACAACTTCGAACATTTACAAGATAAAGGACGAATTGCAAAATAAGGTGAGAATTTTCAAATTTATAACAGGAAGAAAAAAATAAGAAGTCGCCCGGCATGTGTCCAACCTAACCAACTGGTGAGCGAAAGAGAAAAGCACCATTTATCCTGAACAAATATAATCTCTTTTTCTTTTCATTCCACATCATGCTGATTGTCGGAAATTATGCGATGAACAGTTATTACATATATGTGTGTATGCGTGTATGTTCGTATTTATGTCTACCAATATCACATATCAACATATTCTTTATATACAGAGAGCCTCGTTAGCAAAGTATTAGTTAAAATATTTTCGGGATGAAGTTGGCGCGGTCTCCGTTTAATAATTGTTTCTACTTTTGGCACAAGGCCAGCAATTATTCAGTGTATTACTGGTACTTTATTTTATCGACCCCGTAAGGATGAAAGACAAATTTAACCTCGGCGGGATTTGAACTCAGATCATAAAGGGACGTAACTCTATGCTTCAAAGCATGGTGTCCGACTCTACCGATACTGCCAATCCACCGTTTAATAATATTCTATATTATTCTCTAGTGGGCTTAAAATCAAGGTGACATTTTCAATGCCTCCTATAGATGTGATAGCCATCAGCTAAAAAATATTTTCGGAGACACACTTTAGTACCTATCTTCGATTACTATATGATGTATGCATATTAGGTTGGAGGGTTGGACGGAGTGGCTTTCTTGCTTAAGAGAATTTGGGATTTTGAAGGTACGAATGATTTTTTCTGGATCCCGACGTGCGCCGGGGTGTATGGATATTAGCAGCTTCAAAGGTGTTGCCTGCATACAGGTGGCCGCGCATTCTTGAACTAGGGCTGTACGCCAACCAATTTATTTCCGGGATGTAGGGACATTCTTAGTGTTAATCGGAAACAGGAATGGTATTTTAGACGTATGTATGTTGTATGTGTGTGCGGAAGTGTATATATATATGCATGTGCCTATAATATGTATATGTTTACGAGATGTCTCACTAGAGTTATGAGAATCATAGTAGAAGGGCATTAGAAAATATGACAATGAAAAAAGAAATATTCAGAAGAAGATGTAATAAGGTTAGTTTTTCTTTTCTTTTTCCTCTCTTTAACATAGTGTCGTAAATATGCAGTTCCAAGAAAATTGATGATTCAAAACAAATATTTTTCTTCTTCATATAGACGATGGAGTCTAAAGGTTAAAAGCCAGTGTGTTGTTCGGCGTTTGTTGTTCAACGTTTGGTCCAGATTGGAAAAATATATCACAAATACGTGACAAACGAAAACAATATATCAAAGATATAATACTATAAAACATGGAATCAAAGACTGGACACCTATTGCAGAATAGGGTGAGAAAATACAATCAGCAATTGCTATTTTTCATCTCAACAAATTAACCATAAATAAGACCTTTTCATCATTGTTCAAGAGAAGGAATTGAAAAGCATATAGTTAATATAGCTGCTTCTTGTTTGTGAGAAAGTTTGTATGGAAGAAACAATAAACCTACGCAATCTATAAGAAAATCAAAGAAGGTTACGAATTAGTTATCGCCTTTCCAAAAGATTGAATACAGCACGACGAAAAGACAAAAAAATAATAATAAACCTTAGTTTATTATTTCTATCAGAAGAAAATGACGCTAAAAAATGTCACGTTTCTTTTCTTCCTTCAAATCCCAATTACAGTAGACATATTTGTTAATATTGTTCGCTTGTTGGGAGGTTGATTGCCAAAATGTTTAGATCAGTGGACACACTTCTATGTGGTATTTATTTAGTCGTCATGCTTCTTTACTCTCTGAGTTCAACTCCTGTCGGATGCGACATATAATTTCAAATTTTTGGTGGTGGTAACAAATGATTGAATATAAGCTATTATTCAGTGATGGTTGAGGGCTAAGTATTTTACCTCGCAGTCATGAAGTCCCCGGTCCAGTCTCATCGCGTGGCAGCTTGAAAAAATGTCTTTAACATAGGTTCGGATCGACCTAACCCGTGTGAATTAAATTGAATGAAGTGGAAACTATGTGGGTGTATGTTTATCGGAGGGATTGTACCTGTAATTGAAATCCCTAGCCATTTTCACATATTGAGTCACGCTGCTTCTGCCTGAGAATTACGAGAAGAGCACACCTGTTTGTAGAACACCCAACTACTGAATCACATGATCAGTTAATTGAACAATTGAAAGCCCATCGTTGGAATCGATAGAGGGCACATTTACAATATTCATTATGTATTTGAATTTATTACATGTTTGTCAATACCATGAGTTTCGAAAAGCCAGAGTGGATCTGGCAACACACATCATTTGGATTAATGATCATCTGACTGTAATAACAAATAATGTACACAAACGTTATAATGGTAAATTGCCAGTCTTGCGCAAATATAGATATATATAGGGAAGAACATAGATGCTTAATACTGCTTCTATGTGGTATCTTGATTTGACCAATTCCCTGTAGAAAAGAATTGTGCAAAGCATTTACTGGGAAATATTTCCACGCAAGTTTCCCACACAATCTAAGCATAATAGTCTATTGTAGACAAGCGTCCTTGAAAATATCAGTCAATCTTACAACTATGTTTGATATCAAAGAAAATGTTCATATTATACATCGTCAGTGGAGATGAGAATATTATTTCGGAGATAACAGGCACCAGATTAGCCTGCCTTCTATCTGATCACTTAGCTTCTAGCATGTGGTCCAGTTGGCCATTTATAAACCAGCATGCGGTACACCATTGTCCATATAGAGTTCATCCTATTCTCTACCCTGTACAATTACAGCTTAACTTGCAGTCTGCCTCAACTTCAAAAATATTAACGCAAGTTCAGTGGGTTACGATGACTGAAGGACTTCTAATAATGTTTCAATAATTTGCCTAGTGCTTGTAGAAAAATCAGTTGATATGGCTATGTTGTTTTGCTTTCTGTAAATAATGGCTAGTTTTCTGAGTTTTCTCTTATCTTTTGAGCACAAAGCATCTTCACTGCCGGACAGTTTTCAACACGTAGAACATTTTTTATTCTTTTTATATTGACGAGCAATTTCATATGGAGAGTTGATAGAATGTAAAATATTTTTTTTCAGTTTGTTTGTGTAGCCCTGAAGCTATGTCACTTATCGGGAAGTGAAATAATTCTTTTCGTCTTGGAAGACGACCAAAGTTTTCTTTCCATCTGGGGAAGGTCCAAAGAAAATAATGTATGAAGATCTTGCACTGTTTCAGTACAGACAAGCAGAAAAAAATGATTAAAAACAAAGAAGTAACTGTAATAAAGAACATTATATAAGGCTGCCTGGCTAAGAAAATCGGTTATCAAACACAGGTTTCAGGTTAGTCCCACTGCGGAGCACATTTGGCAAGTATCACTAGAGCGTCGGTTGACCAATACTTTGTGAATGAAATTTGGTAGCCGGTTACACTGCATAATTTTGCTGTATATATAAGAAAATGAGGGGGTTTTTGTAAATGAAAAAAAAAAAAAACGAGATGTCCTACACGAGTGAAAGTATAAGGAAAGAAGATGAAATCGAAATGCAACTGGAGTCTTTTTAAGAGTATTTATTTGTTTCCTTTACTGGTTTCACAGTTATTATGCTTTTCAAAAGTAGAATTGAGATGGCGGGTTTGTGGTTTATATATATATATGTATATGGGTGGAGGGAGTGTATGCATACACACACACATAATTATATGTGTCTGTGTGTGCGTGTTTGTATGTATGCGTGTGTATATGTGTGTGTGTGCATGTATGCGTGGGTGTGTGTGTGATATAGATAGAGATAAAGATCGGGAGAAAGAGAGAGAGAGAGATAGATAGATAGAGAGAGAGAGAGAGTGTGTGTGTGTGAGAGATAGAGAGAGAGAGAGAGAGAGAGAGAGAGAGAGAGAGAGAGAGAGAGAGAGAGAGAGAGAGAGAGAGACAATAGCATTAGCATTTTCTTTTATGATAAATTATCTTTATCTTCAAATTGTGAAAAAGTAAAAGACTGGTTTCTGGTAGTGTCAATCGTTCTTTTAAATTTTATTAGAATTAATTGTTGTGCTGTATATATACTATTATTAGGCAGCGATTTTGCAGAGTCAGTTGAGAGACGGATAGAATGGTTTATGGCATTCGTTCCGGCTGTTTCCTGTTTGAGTTCATATCCCACCGAGGTCAATTTTGTATTTCATCCTTTCGAAGTTGATAAAAAAGCTACCAGTCTAGTACTGGAGTCGAATCTCTTAATCATTTCCTCTCTCTCACTTTCTATCATTCTCTGGAAGACATCTCCTGTAGTCAGGCCTGGAGAACGCTAGGCTCCGGCAGGTTTAAAATGCCCAGGAAACGCCGTATCTCAATACGGAGCCACTACGAATCTATCGGGAGTTAGAGGACCATACATATATATAATTACGTATTGGATATAATATTTGTGTGTGTAAATAACATATATAAAACATTTGATCTAAAATGCCTGGTGGTTATTTCTAATTAAACCGTGAAAATCCCACGGTGTCAGATAGTATATATATATATACACACACACATATATATATATATATATATTAATAAAAGGAATTCCAACTTTGTTTGATTTACTCGTTTTATTTACAATCCTTTTAAATTATAATGATATTATAATGAAATAGTATGGTAGAATATTAAATGTTAAGTGTTAATTGAACAAGTAGTTTCATGCTTTAGCAATCTTGTGGTTGCAGTCAAGTTTGCAATTTTCAACTGTTGAAAATTGCAAACTTGACTGTCACCACTGAATGTGAACCTGAAGATTGCTAAAGCATGAAACTACTTGTTCAATTAACACTTAACATTTAATATTCTACCATACTATTTCATTATAATATCATTATAATTTTAAAGGATTGTAAATAAAATTAGTAAATCAGACAAAGTCGGAATTCCTTTTATTGATAAAATCTTCTATACACAATCATACACACCGTGTATATATACACATATATATATATATATACATATAAATATAAGTATGTATACGTACATACATATATGTATACAGACGTACATTAGTATGTATATACATACATGCACACATATATATATACGTATGGGTTTACCGAACATTTATTATAATGCTCGGTTTGTTTGTAAACAAACAGCCCGAATTATTAGCCGTACAGTGTTCGGCAACCATCGTTGCCATTTTGTTCAACACTGACAAAGGAACGATGAACTAGTTTCTAGCTTATTAGCTGTCATCAACACCGTATACCTTCCTGTCAGTTGATTGAACGTCTGAAAGTATATACTTTCCTTATGCATATTAACGGGTGAGTAGCCTAATTTGCTTATCGACTGAATTAGTCGGCCGGGCGTACCGAAAGCGACAAACGGAAAAAATGAAATTTCATTTCTCACTCTTAGTACGGCTGATACTTAAATATAAGTATGTATACATAATACATATATGTATACAGACTTAGAGTAGTATGTATATACATACATGCACACACATATATATGTACGTATGGGTTTACCGAACATTTATTATAATGTTCGGTTTGTTTGTAAACAATATACATGCTTATATTCAAGTATCAGCCGTACTATGAGTGAAAAATGAAATTTCATTTTCCATTTATCGTATTCGGTACGCCCGGTTATGTAACCAACCATCCAACCGTAAATTCATAAATTCTTAAATTTATAAATTTAATTTATAATAAATTGGAGTGAAACAACTGGTGCGTGTGTTTCTTATTGGCAACATGACCCTCCCAAATAATAACAATATATATATATATATATATATACATACACACACACACACACACATATATATATATATATATATATATATATATATATATATATATATATGTATAGTAATAATAATAAATTTGAAGACTAAAATCCAAAGAACGCTCGATAAGGATACATATATATACAATATATAAGAACCGTAGAGCAAATATATATAACAATACCTATATGGAAGGTTATTATTTTGTGTATATTAGTTATGTGTATATAGGACGGTGGATTGGCAGTATCGGTAGAGGGTCGGACGCCATGCTTTGACGCATAGAGTTACGGCCCTTGCCATTCTGAGTTCAAATCCCGCCGAGGTTAACTTTGCCTTTCATCTTTACTGGGTCGATAAAATAAAGTACCAGTAATACACTGGTTAATTGCTGGCCTTGTGCCAAAAGTAGAAACAATTATTTATGTGTATATTGTTTAAGCTTTAAACAGAGTAGGAGAGTCAACATCCATAACATTTATTCCTGAAACTGGTGGAGTGTTTATTGTGGAAAAGCAAACCCAACACATTGGTTACAGTAGTAAGAACTAAGAAACTCAATATCGTAGGATTCTTTGTCAAAAGACATGGTAGGACTTTTTACACCAGGAGTTTATTTCTCTAAAGCATTTGAGGATCAAATGATGATGTGGTTAAATGTGGTTGCACATTAGGTCTACAATCAAGGCGCACTTCTTCCAACAGACTTTTGTATAGGTTCTATCGATGTCAAACGATAATTACCGAAAGTGCAACCCCATTTGATCGACAAAGAATCAAGTGATATTTAAGAGAACATTTTAACCAAAATTATTTGGGTGACAAGGCCTCAAATTGGCAGAATCATTCGAGTTCAAAATCTTCGGAGGTATCATGCGCCCTTCATTCTTCCGAGTTCGATATATGTAAGAATTCAGTAGAGTTATCGATTCTTTCATTATGTCTATGTCTCGGTTCTTCTCTCTCACCCTCTCACTCGCTCTCTCCCACTCTCTTTATCTCTCTCACTTTCCTTTTCATTCTTTGTAAGAATTGGACCCGATAAGAATTTAAGGACCCATGAATGGATGAACATGGCTGTGCCTGCAACACACACACACACAAAGACCCCCCCCCACAGACACACACACACACATATATATATATATATATATATATATATATATATATATATATACGTATATATGCTTGTATGGTCCAGTAGCCATGGAGTCTTCCTTATATTAGACATAATTGTAAAAGTGCGGTTTTCGTATAGCAAGCAACACATTCTATCTTTTCACTACGTTATATCAGATGGTATTTCTCCTAAATAACACATACTAATAGATAGTATTGCTTGCTGACTGATACCTTACTACAAAAGCATCAATTTTCACTGTAATTTTGCTGAAATGTGTGATTTACATTCACTTCTTGTCCAAAGCCTTTGAGCAGTGAACTGAGATAAATATGCAGAGAAGACATAGTTTGCATGTGTAGTTGAACGATATCGCTGTTCTATTTAGATAATACATGTGTGTGGATGAGAAAAAGACAAAAAAGTAAATACATAAAGTAAGATGAATAAGGATTTATAGAAACAGGAAAAAGGAGAAAGAGATGAAATGAAAGGGATAAAGTGATAGAAGAAAGCGTTTGAAAGCGAGAGAAGTTATAAAACATCCACACATCCACACACACACACACACACACACACACACACACACACACATATATATATATATATATATATATTCAGTGAGCGGAGGGGGAGAGAGAGGGAGAGAGAGAGGAGAAGTGAGAGATAGACAGATAAGGAGAAGGGGGTAAATAGTAATCAAAATATTACAAGGAAGTGTGAAAAAGACACAGAGAGAGGGGGGAGAGGTTTTGATATGGTGATAAAGAGAGATAAGTTGAAACAAATAATCCAAAGATATGACATAGAAATAGTGAAATATTTAGAAATGCCTGATAAACGCTACAACATCTTATTATGTGTTCCAACTCTTTAACCATAATTAGGAGATGGTTTTTCTTGGGTTTCATTTTACCTAATATCTCTCAAAGAAGACATGAAGTAGAGAACACTCCATATGTTGAATGCGGACGTAACATATGAAGGCGTGTTTTCAATTCAAATATAGTAATTTGAATAGAATATATGGTTACACATATAAACTAACGCACACACACAACGACTCAAAAACACACGCATAGACAGACATGGACACACACAAAGACAAACACTTTTACACACAGGAATATATATATACAGACACATACATTAGACACGCTTAATACACAAGCACAGAAAAAAAATGAGCGTCTTTTTATATATACCTGTAACGCTAGAAAGGAATTATATATATGTATACACGCACACACATGTATATATATATATATATATATTTGTATAGTAATATAGCATTTCTTTACTTTGTGCTTCAGCCTTGTTAGATCAATGTAGTGTCTGATACATGGTTATTCATATGTATGGTAAACAGAATTACACACCAGAACCACGGTTTGCTTCACTCGGTTTTTGGTCGTCTGTAAACTTAACATAAGCCGATTGCGAAAAAAAATGAAGTGATGTATGTATATATATATATATATATATATATATATATATATATTCACACACATATATGTATATATATATATGTGTATATATTTGTGTGTGTCTGTGTGTGTGTGTATGTATATACATATATATATATATATATATATATATATATATATATATATATATATATATATATATATATATATAAGTATATATATATATATATATATATATATATAGTTACGTATATATGTATGTATATATGTAAATGTATTTGTGTGTGTGTGGGGGGGGGTCGTGCGCGCGTGTAGCTGTGTGTGAGTGAGTAGATGTATATAAGTATGTATATATGTTTTCATGATTATATAAGATTATTAAATATATGAATGAATATATAAACATTACAATGAATCGCCTAAAATACTTGGAGGATGTCAACATCATTACCAGTGGCAGTATCGGTAGAGCGTCGGACAACATGCTTCGTGGCATAGAGTTACGGGCCTTCACGTTCTGTGTTCAAATCACACCGAGGTTAGTTTTGCCTTTCTTCTTTACGGGTTCGATAAAATAAAAACACCAGTAATACACTGGGTTCGATTTAGTTGACGCCCCCTTCAAATTGCTAGCCTTGTGCCTAAAGTACAAACAATTACTTATTTACCGACCACCATAACGTCAGTATTGCCAGCAGTAACATGAGTATCTTTTGATACTTTGCCAAAGTTTTCCGCGTTTGCCTCTTTTTTAGAACAGTTGAATTTCTGACAGGCATATACACACATAAAGACAAACACTTACACAGATGAATATATATACAGACACATACATAAGACAATTTCCTCAGATATAATGCACCTTACAATTTTTCTCCATATTCTCAAATAAGAAATATTATGACATCACTTTAGTGCCAGGGAATATTTAAACTCTTGTCAATTACAAATCTCATGTATCACATGCAAATGAGTACAGCTTACAGACATATGGTGATACTGTTTCTACATATGCAAATATGTATATCATGAGTCTGAACCGGAGTGTCAGAATATAAAAAAAATCATGAAAGTCTTAAAAACATGTACAACACTGTGAGGCAATTTTACGAGAATTATCAAAAATTGAAACATATTGGAAGAAATACGTGAGTGAAAGTAAGTGGTAAGATTATGAAAATATGTGAGTGAGAGACGGGGAGAAATATAAAGAAAAAGTGAGTGAGAGAGTAAGTTTTAGAAAAAAAGGGAGAGAAATAAAACATTCATTCAACACTGTAGCGGCAGTGGGGAGCAGGTGATACATGCACAGAGACAGGATGGACCGTTGGGGGGACATATTAATCTCTCTCTCTCTCTCTCTCTCTATCTATCTATCTATCTATCTATCTATCTATCTATCTATCTATATATATATATATATATATATGTTATGGAATACTGTTAGCTATATATGCTATATATATGTTATGGAATACTGTTAGCTTCTCGCTACAACAATTTCTATACTTTTCATTTATATATATATACTCGGATTTATTTCTTAGAGTGCTTAAATTATTTGTGACTAATCCCGGTATTTTTTTTGAAAAAAAACCGCGATGATATTGCTTTTTGCTGAACTCCTTTTGTAGAGTTTTCTTTCGGAATGTTTTTGACTGTTGTTTCATGTAAACAAACATTTATCTCATTCTGACGTCACCAGCCATGTTTTTACACGTGTGCGTTTATTTTAATAACCACGCATGATGTTAAACTAGCCTGCTTTTAAATTCCCTTTTTGGCATATTACCAGTGAGACCTTGGTTACCATGTTGAGCTCTGCTGAGGAACGAAATCCAACCGTGACCATCTCCACTGAAAGTTTTCGTGAAATAGTCTTTTCAAGACTATACAGAGCATTTGAAATTGTCCCAAATTGAAGGTTAAGTACATTAGACTTTGTTTTATCATGAGTTAAGGCTTTATTGATTTTTCCCTGGATTTCTCTAAATTCTGTTGGATAAATCTATATCCTGATTCCTTTTGAATTGAGTCTGAATTATTTTTCCCATATCTTATGTTAACTATTTTCCCATTTTGACGCTATAGTCGCATATGTGTTATGGAATACTGTTAGCTTCTCGCTACAACAATTTCTATACTTTTCATTTATATATATATATATATATATATATATATATATATATATATATATATATATATATATATAATATAAAACGAAAAGTCAGTGATGCATCTGAACTCAATTTATTGTGAGTTACAATTGTTTCGCCGACGGACAGCTCTAGAGGCGATCATTGTGTGGATCTGTCTGATTCTGGACCCGCAGGTTCGACGGACACGTCTAATGATTTCTCTCACTGAGAATAATCATTAGACGTGTCCGTCAAACCTGCGGGTCCAGAATCAGACAGATCCACACAATGTTCGCGTCTAGAGCTGTCCGTCGGGGAAACAATTGTAACTCACAATAAATTGAGTTAAGATGCATTACTGACTTTTCGTTTTATATTATATCATACTTTGCTCTGTAAGAGCATAGAGTGCTCAACCGGCATACCGCCTATGGATTCATCTTAGCTACCTTCAGACACACACACACACACACACACACACACACATATATATATATATAGGAACCAGTAAGACCCCGACGGCTGAGCTCAAGCCGTTTCGACGGCTAATTCTGGACTAAATGAAAATTTATCCTGGTATTTAAATAGCCGATCTTCTCAAGGGGTAATTCCATATATGGTCAAAGTGATTGTCAAAAGTCAGTAGTAATTCTGTGATTGCAAATTAGTAGGGGAGATGGTGGCTAAACCTGCCAGTAGGAGAAAGAGGGGAGGGGGTGGAGTTGACCCAATCAAGCGTTGGTAGCTCCCAATGCCAAAGTTTGGTGCTACTCCCTCCAGGATTTTCCACATGTAGATGACTGCGTATCTCTCCCATCTTCGTTCCAAGGAGTAGAGGTTCAGTTCCTTTAGCCTCTCCCTGTAGCTTGTCTCCTTCATCGTGGTAATCCTCTTGGTGTAGTTTCGCTGGATTGCCTCAAGCTCCGTGGTTAGTTTGACACTATGGGGTGACCACCACTAGGAACAATAGTCCAGGCGGCTGAGGATAAATGTGCTCCATAGTGTCAACATGGTGTCTCAGTCTCTTGTCCGGAAAGTCCTCAAGATCCAGCCAGCGAGTCGTCTGCACATCATCGCCACTTTCATGATGTGTGAGGAAAAATATGCATCATCGCTCATGTCTATGCCCAGGTCTCGTATCGATTTTGACACGGGGATATCGGTCCCTCCTGGTCCTGTGTAGTTGTGTTGTACTATATTTGTGTTTGCAGGTTTTGTTTGGAGGTTTGTATTGTATGGGTTGGAATTTGCCAGCATATATATATATATATATATATATATATATATATATATATATATATATATATATATATAATTATATATATATATATATATATATATATATATATATATATATATATATATATATATAATTATATATATATATATATATATATATATATATATATATATATATATATATATATATATATAATTATATATATATATATATATATATATATATAATTATATATATATATATATATATATATATATATATTGGTAAACGGAATAGAAAATGCTGACAAATTGTTCACAGTTGAAAAATGGTTTAATTAGGAATAAAAGAGTATTAGTAATCGTATGGGTTATTATTCAGTTGTGGTTTTAAGTTTTTAAGTTTTTACCGGTTACGCATTTCTAAATGCTTTTCAAAAATAATTTTGAGATAGAGTGTCCGTGTTGTTTGCTCTGATCAGAGCAAACAACACGGACACTCTATCTCAAATTAGTCTGCCCACTACTAATTTTCATAGAAAAAGCATATAACGATATGTGCTTTTACGATTCTCCAGAAAGGCCGGTAGATAGGTAAATATTGCTGATGAGTTGTAACAACAACGAAACTAGTTCAATATTCCTTGTCTGGCTTTCTGGAGAATAGAGGAAAGGTGTTTCCTCGAAAACCAGTATGACTCTAAAAACCGGTTTGTCTGTGTGTTTACATACAGAATAGCTGGATTACTCACAGTAAAGTAACCAGTGAAAGACTTGGTACATCTACATATGTATACGTGTGTGTATTCATATGCATACTAGTATTTCAGTATGCATATGTAGATGTACATTTTTAACTTAATTGTATATATATATATGCATACTTACACAAACACACAGATATTTATATATACACTTGGTACTGCGCAATATTAGGGTATTTGTATACGTAGTGGAACAGACATACAAGTAACTAAATATTGAGTTATATATATATATCTATATATATATATATATATATAAATATAAATATATATATACATATATATATACATGAAAACATTCAGGACCCCAACGGCAGAGCTGGAGCCATTTCGACGGTTATTTCTGGACTGAAATAGCCGTCGAGACAGCTTGAGCTCTGCCGTCGGTATCCTGAACATTTTCCTATTACCCACTCTACTACCCAAAGTATCGAGAACTCTGGTGCGTTATGGTCCACCTGGTTCCTTACCACACTTCCTTCGTTATATATATATGTGTGTGTGTGTGTGTGTGTGTGTGTGTGTGTGTGTGTGTGTGTACATATTGTACACTTCACATGCAGTACACTTCGACAAATAAATTTTAGGTTTTATGAGTATAGTATAATATATATTATATATACACATCTATAAATTTACAATACTATATTCTCCACCAATAGTCATATCTCTCTATCTATCTTCAAGCCTATCTCTCTCTCTATTACTTCTACTTGGATATAGTGTAAATCTATTTTCTTTAATTTGAATTGACAGAACTTCTGAGAACTTACTCCAAGCAAATGATGAATATATAGGTTGCACTCCTGCAACTATTTCAAAGATATCCCTATCACCATCTAGAGATCGTACCATTGAATGTGTGCTTTTGTAAAGCAGCATAATGTTTCATTTTGTATACCATAGGCTAGCAGTATTTTGTTTCCTTTTATATCTATGAATAAAATCCAATGGTTTGGAGAAATTGGCGAATAACAAAACATAATATAGAATTTTAGGTTTCTGACCTTCAAGAATTTTGCGAACGGTTACGTTTTGACCGATATTTGATCGATCGTCCTCTTTGATTTTTTCTCAATACATTTTCGATTTCTGCATGTATCCAGTTAAGCAACATAGAGTTATAATCCTTCGCAGCTATTACTAAAATGGTTATACATCTGTAGATTTTTGCCACACCAAGATCTCCTTTTAGATTTATATACATTTATGTCTCTGAAAACAACAGTAATTTATCTTACCTAATATGTGTTATCTATTCGCCATTGAGTATGAACTTCATGACACTCAGGACGATGAAGATATACATATGTATTACGAAAATCAAAATTGTACTTCTAGTTACTCTTAACTATTCAACGTAGGACGCAACGGTATTAGGGAAGAATTCCGAATATTCTCGTTTACACTAAGCACCTTATCAGTGACGAAACTATAAAAGTGGTAATATTTCATGGACAAGGACTCTCACAATACTCTGATCGCTGCAAAGAAAAATCCGCTGTCTATATATTGATAAATGTTTGTGCCGTAACTGATGTAATCAGCTAAATATTTGAAGCCGTTAAGCTAACAGCTAGTAAAAACAACGCAACTTGGCTCAAACACAACAAGACTCAAATATATGTATCTTTTCCTTATGTGAATTTATATAAAAGTCCAAATACACTTATATATGCATAATCGTATATACAAACTATTGGAAAGTTATTTAAGTTCATGTTTTTCGCCACTTTTCGACAAGGTTTCCAAAGATCACTCTCATCACTAAGCAGGCTTTAGCCGATTTCTTGATAATGCAACAGATTATTAGATTCTATTCATTTACATGTTAACCTATAGAGTTCCTTTCTTTGTACATTCATGTATATGGAAGTAACTAAGTACTAAAAGAAATATATCAAAGGCACCAATGTGTCACGAATACTGGTATCTAGGGCTGTGGTATATTGATTGCACTATACAATGCATTGATAAATTACTAATTTAAATATAAAAAACGAAAACCTGACGGCAATATTTTGGAGAGTCACCAGTAGAATGGAAGAATGGAAATAATTTAAATAAATAAAAAAATAAAATATCGAGTAAATCTATATGCTATAGTATGTAAATTTGATCTTTATTTGCAGGCAGTGGGCAAGGATGGACACATATATCAGTCTATTGTTTGCTCTGTAGTTCAGTCGGTTGTAAATGCTTGAACATAGAATGGTACATTGTTTAGCCAAGGATAATTTGAATAATTAAATAAGTAATTCAAAGAATAAAAACGTATGAATGTATTGAGTCTTACATTCATTTTCTTCATTTAAATATTGAAAATCATTGCGTTCGATTTCTCTAGATATTTCTTTTCGTCTCTTTTATCGATATTTTTAGTTATGCAAATACCTGCCACCTAGACAAGCGCAAACATGTATAAATCTCTTTAAGTATGATATTGGTAGATCCATATATATAAACTTGGGGAGGGTCATATTGTTGTAATAATATTGCCAGAATTAATAACAGAACACATTCACTGTTTGGTTGATTTTCGCTTTGTATCTTTTATATCAGTTAATTTATTCGGTCCTCAATGTTTACCATTGACTGACCAACAGTCAAAAATACAGATATAATATAGACACGAACACATATATATAGTCTAACAAACAATGAGTGTGTTCTGTTATTTATTCTGGCAATATTATTACAACAATATGAACCCCCCCCCCCCCCCCCCCAAGTATAACAATATTTTTTTCGACACACGATTTCATATCAAAAACCTCGCAAAACTAATTCATATATATATATATATATATATATATATATATATATATATAGGGAAAGGTATGACTCCGACGGCAGAGCTCAAGCCGTTCTGACGGCTATTTCTGGACTAAATTAGAATGTTTAGCCTGGTGAATAAATAGTCGAATTTGTCAGGGGTACTTCCTTATATGGGAAGATTGTAGTTGTCAAGACTTTTGGTCAACATTTGTTGTAAACACAAATAAGTCTATCATGGCATTTGGTGGGAGGTATGGTTAGCTGAACTTACCTGTAGAACAATGAGGGAGTGAGTGGAGCCGGTCAAGCGTTGAAAGTGATATGTATACAGCAGATTCTAAGGATAGTGTATGAAAAGTCGAAAAATTGTTCTGGAGAAAATGGAGGAGGGAAGTTATAGAATAGGTAATTCGAATGAGAGTAGGAGACAATAAAAAATACTAGAAAGAAATATAAACAAATATATAAAATTAGATAGTGAGAAATGAATAAAAAAAAAAAAAAAAAAAGCAGTAGGGTCTAGAAACAGCTGCTATGATTAGTAGGTGTTGCTTGTACGGCCAAAGCTATACAAAAGGTTAATAAGTTGAGAATGGAAAATACTAAATAAGAAAATGTAGAAGTGGGTAGTGAAAAAATATAAGCAAACTTTTCAGGGTCTAACACAGCTGCTAAAAGCAGTTAGTAAAGCGTATTCCGCCAATGCTATCTTGCAATTACAGGTAAATTTTTCGACTTTTCATACACTATTTTTAGAATCTGCTGTATACATATCACTTTCAACGCTTGACCGGCTCCAATCACTCCCTCATTGTTATACAGGCAAGTTCAGCCACCCCTACCCCCACCAAATGCCATGATAGACTTATTTGTGTTTACAAACAAATTTTAACCAATCCTCTTGACAAATACAATATTCCCATATACGAAAGTACCCCTTGACAAGTTCGGCTATTTATTCACCAGACTAAAAATTCTAATTTAGTCCAGAAAAAGCCGCGAAACGGCTTGAGCTCTGCCGTCGGGGTCATACTTTTTCCTATTTCCCATCCTACTACCCTAAGTATTGAGTACTTTGGTGCGTTATGGTCCATCTAGTTTCTTACGATAATTCCTTCGTTATATATATATATATATATATATATATATATATATATATATATATATATATATATATATATACATATGTATAACAGATTAATGTTTAAGCAAAGAATCGGTGCTTGCACCCTTAACGGGATCTTCTGAAACTAAAAAAAATCAATCTGTGAACGCAGAAGTAAATATTTCAAAAAACGTTCGAACCGAAGGAAGACAGGAAGACGATACTTTGGTTCGTGGAAACGTTCCCTGGCAAAGAACGAAAAAAAAAAAACGAAGATAATACGTCATTATTTGGAGCGGTGAAAACAATTACACGGAAAGACAAAACCACGTTTATAGTATACATTTATCCTTATCGAGCCCTCTTTGGATTTTAGTCTTCAAATTGATTATTATTGCTATATATATATATATATATATATATATATATATATATATATATATATATATATATATAAATATATATATATATATATATATATATACATATATATACATATATACATATATATACATATATATATATATATATATATATGATTCCAGCTCCTCAGAGAAATACCAACCCAACCAGGAGCTGGGCATGTCGGAGTATTGACGGAGTAAAACACTTCCCCAACATGTGTACCTCTCTCTACCACACCAATTCGGACTGCCTGAAGAGGTCACAGCCAAGGATGGCTGTCACCGAAATATATATAGCAGTACATCTTTAATAAACGAAGCCAATTGTTTAATATTTGACTTAATTATTTTATTTTATATATTTATATATATATAATATATATATATATACTGTATATATATATATATATATATATATATATATATATATATATATATATATATATATATATATATATATATATATATATATATATATATATATATATATATATATATATATATATATGTATATTTATGGTGGTGTCTGCGACCTATATACACTGGTAACACACACACACACATAAACCCTTCCTATTTACCAAGAAATATTCGCTACACACATTGTCCTAACGCAAGGTATATGATACATATGACTTAATATATAGTCACCAGATAAAGTATTGCTTTATTTGATTCTTGTCGTCACCTGTTATAACTTCGTTCAACAACACCTCAGCTTTCTCTCTCACTCTCTTGCATTTTCCTTCTCTGTCTATCTCCATGTCTCTCTGTCAATCTACTCTCCCCCAACCACTATCTCTTTCTATCTATTTATGGAAAAAAAACCGTATGTCGTGAAAAAAAACCGTATGTCGTGAACCCATACTCCGATTTACGCGAAACTTTTATTATTCCATTTGTACTCCCATTTGAGGGGCAAATTCCTACTACCCCATTATGCGCCGTTAGGGTGCATTAAATCACAGACAAGCACACAGTCACAGAGATTTAGTAGTATATTGATAGACATAATATGTATGATGATTATATTTCTCAGTAGAAAAGATCATTGGAAGTTTTCCAGACCATCAATGATTAAAATAAAAAAAGATATATTTATATATAGAGAGAGATAAAGAACCATATATCGTTAGAGAAACAAATGGTAATTTGTACATATATATAAAGCATATAATATTTAAGAAAAACTACATACCTTAAGGGGAAAAGTTCCTATGAAACAGTATCAGAATATAAATTTCCCACCTTAAAGCACGTAGTTATTCCAAAGTATATTAGGCTTTATATATATATATCTAAAATACTGTGTTCCTCCAACTATATATGGATGTTTATTCTCTATATAAACATATATATTTTAATTGAATTATATATATGTATATATATATATAACGAAGGAATTGTGGTAAGGAACCAGATCGACCATAACACACCAAAGTGCTCAATACTTAGGGTAGTAGAGTGGGTAATAGGAACAAGTATGACCTCGACGGCAAAGCTCAAGCCATTTCGACGGCTATATTCTTTTCCGCCCAGTTCAAGTATTTTCTCCCGCACCATGCGAAAACACAACATCGACATCCCAGTTCCACCGAGAAAACTTTACCTTCGGATGCTCACGCAAAAAATCGACCTCTTTGCGAAAAGACTAAGATGGAGAACTTTTTTCTACGACAGATACCGCGACTATCAGGACTTCGATACCAAGGAGAGATTCGGATTTAATACCTACAAATCTCTCCTTCCGAACCCTATGCTCTCACCCTTCGAGAACGACCTTTTCCAACTGGTCAAGAGCATTATATTCAAACCCAGACACAACAGATTCCTACAAAAACTCCCTAGCAAAGTAACAGAGTATGAAAACACTAACGGCATTTTGCTGCACTCGGACAAAACTGGAACCTCTACTTCGTCAACTCCGACAGAAATTTTCCTGGAGTCCAGAAATAGCCGTCGAAACGGCTTCAGCTCTCTGCCGTCGGTGTCATACTTGATCCTATATATATATATATATATATATATATATATATATATATATATATATACTGCATATATAGATATAGATATAGAAGTAGTAACACAACAGTTAGTTCACCATACCGCGAACAATTGTTTCACTCTTAAGGATCTTCAGCTCGGGCTATATATATATTTATATGCATGTATGCCTATATGTAAGTCTTTGCATATGTTTGCATCCATGTATGTATGTTCTGGTTTTATTATTTTATACCTTTTGTAATGTACTGGGTAATTGCTGGCTTTGTGCCTAAAGTAGAAACAATTATTTTATGCATTTTTGGTAGTGGATTCGCAGTATCGGTAGAGGGTCGGACGCCATGCTTTGACGTACAGAGTTACGGCCCTTGCCATTCCGAGTTCAAATCCCGACGAGGTTAACTTTGCCTTTCATCCTTACGGGGTCGATAAAATAAAGTACCAGTAATGCACTGGGATAATTGCTGGCCTTGTGCCAAAAGTAGAAACAATTATTTTATACATTTTTACCAATAGAGAGAGTTTCTCACACAGAAACGAGATTCTTCCACTGGAATTTAGACAGCATTTTCCAGGAAAATACGTATGTATGTCTCTATGTAATGTGTCTATGATGATATGGATTTAATTGGATGCGTGCATCTCTATGTTTTAAATAATTTGTACACGTGGATATGTTATTGTATTCAAACATGTGTACATGCACTTGTTACATGGTGAATTTCCGAAATACTTTACATAGTTTTAAATTTCCATTAATGGACTGTACTTGTAGCGTCCTAACTAGCCCTGCTCTTTCCAGTCCTGTGAAGCCCAGCTTCTCCAGATATGTAACATATCCAAGAACCTCCCAAACCACAGGGTTGTGTATTGACAGATTCCTGATTACTGCAGCATAGATGTTCTCATTTTCACTAATCGTTCCATTATATTAACATGTATAGTTTATCTGATTTCTATTGCTGTGAATACTTTCTTATCTCTGTCCAATATCACACTATGTCGGGTCTGTTATATTTGTATTGTATTTGTTTCTGACTGGAATATTCCATCAAAATTCGTGTCTGACATGTATGTATATACCTTCCACGTCATTGTATCTTTTTATATCTTTATTCTCAGGAAAGTTCCTTCTATGAATTGTACAGTGTTTTGGCAACTGCATCATGCCTCATAGGTAGATATTATAGTGATGACACTTATGGACAGCTACTTAAGTTACAGGTAACATCCTCGATGTTTATTCCGGCGTCTGCAAACCTCTCTCTTCTGTTGTCATTTTGTTGTTATCTTAAATACAATATTATATCCTTCAAAGGGAGAGCTAATGTAGCGCTTCCATGATAGATAAATGTGCTTCGCTATATAACTCACCGATTGAAACTTTCTCGCAACAGAGATATGAATGAGTTTTTGTTGATAAGAATGCAGTATTTCATCCATTGTTTTCGTTGCAGTATTGGTGTACAATATTCATGGTTGTGAGACTTTGGTTATTACACCGCGAGTGTTTGTCATGGATCTCTTTCGTAACTCTCACGATGTCATCTACCACATCTAAACAGATTCATTCTATGGATGTCTCTTTCGTAGATATTGTGGGAGCGATATGATGCGACAGTCAAATGGTTTATGTATGTATGTATTTATGTATTTATGTATGTATATAGGTATGTTTGTAAAGCGTACGCGCAAATACAATCCTCTTATTCTTAATTTTCCGTCTTAGATAGATATAAATATAAATATATATGAGCATATGTGTATATTTTATATATAATATTCGTTTGAATATGCAAATGAAAAACAAAAGAAAAATAGTACCAATAGCAGGCCGTGTTTAATTGTTTAATCGAAGATAACGATTCACTCCGTCTCTATTCAGAACTTTTCGTAACTTTTATATATCCTAAGGCACCGACAAGAACTAACAATTCCGCATGTTAGCAGTGAAGATTCAACGCCGACTAAACGGAGAGAGAGAGAGAGAGAGAGAGAGAGAGAGAGAGAGAGAGAGAGAGAGAGAGAGAGAGAGAGAGAGAGAAGCCCACGCACATACATATATACAAGTGTACCCTCAGCGACAGACACTCCCACACGCATATTTCGGAGTTCACTTTATCAAATTAGCTCGGTATGTTCTTTATTTTTTACGCCGATAAATCAAGCTTTCTAAATATCTTTCTGCTCAGTATCTCCGTCTTTCACTTCAACATCACCATCTCTCTGACATTAATTAAGACAATATACAAGCGTTGGTTCGTTACGTGCATCTGTAAAAACGCACTACAGCTGTACTGCTTCGTTGTTTATTGTAGATGGCCTTATCACTGTCTCGGATTACACGGAATCTATAATTGTCTAAGCTAAGATCCTCAAGAACTTGGCATTCTCTATTTCCTTCTTCCCCGTTCCGTACTCATACCTCTATTTATCTTTCTAAAAATCTCCACACACACACAGACGCATACACGCTCTAGACACATGCACCCACGCATACACACACACATATACACACGAATAAATATATATATGTACATTATATATATGTATATATATATATATATATATATATATATATATATATATATATATATATATATATATTATATATATATATATTCTCTCTCTCAGTATATATATATATATAAATATATATAAATATATATATATTCTCTCTCTCTCTCAGAGTATATATATATATATATTCTCTCTCTCTCTCTCTCTCTCTCTCTCTCTCTCTCTCTCTCTCAGTATATATATATATACTGAGAGAGAGAGAGAGATAGAATATATTCTATATATATATATACATTATTGTATTTATGTATTTATGTATGTATGTGCATATGCATGCAGAAACGCAATCATTTTATTCTTAATTTTTCCCTCTGATTAAAATGTTGTAGTAGAAATCGATAAAGAATATCAAAGAGATGAAAGAAAGCAAAAGAAGAACGAAATGAACGAATAAACAAGTGAAAACATGAATACGGATTGTAGAATGATAATTTCCATGCGTCTAGTTTAACGTTATTAAGATTTCCGGAAGTTTCCAATATTTCATATTTAGTATCCAGGAAATTTGAAGTTTTATATATTTAGCTGGTCCTCAGGATTCCAATCTTGTATTATTTCTTAATCCATTTTCTCATCACTGATTACAGCTGCTGCGCAAAATACAAAAATAAAGCTATCAATAATATTTTGGGCAACCATTAAACGCCGTGTTGGGGATGGTGGTACTAGTAAGTAGAGCTATGAACTTAATGCCTCGTAGTGGCATTGACTCTGTGGCTGCGTTCAAAATCCATCATAACGGACATTATATTTTGCATTCTATGGTGTATTTAATAACTGCATCATATGCGTCCATTATAGGGGAACCTATACCTGGTATCATGGTATACTAGTAGTCAAATCTTATTAGAAATCCAGAAAAATCATAACACCGAGAAACATTTGGAATGCCCTCGTATGTCAATCCATCCAGATTATTAATATGATTAGAACCACATCCTAGAAAAACTACCATACTAGTCCGTGGTCTTGTAAGAATCATATAGAAATTATCATTTCAAGGACAATTAAGGTTGTTCTAAAGGAGTTGCGAGTGACTGTTAGTATAATCAACTGAAAGGGCAATAGATATATAATTTCTTTAGCGTGACTTGACGACCGAGTTCTTTCCTTTCTAAAGGTTATTTTCGATAGAATAGCTGACTATATATTAATTTTTTTTACGTTTATCTAAATTCTACTGGCTATATGTGTTACACTTTCCAACCAACTTATAAACTCACAAACACAGATATATATGTATATATATATACATATATATACATATATGTATATATATATATACATATATATATATATATTTATATATATATATATATATATGTATATATATGCGTTTTACCACTTTCAACCTCACATAACGTGTGTGAATAAATAATTGTTTCTACGTTAGGCACAAGGCCAGCAAATATCAGTGTATTACTGGTACTTTATTTTATCGACCCCGTAAGGATGAAAGGCAAAGTTAACCTCGGCGTGTGTGAATAAATAATAATCGTTTGGTAACACGCGATGAGGGGTGGCTGGCGGGGTGTCCGCAGTCGTCGCTGGTTATTGACCGCTAAGCAAGGGCTTAATCTTTACTCTATATCCAACCTTCAAAATTTATCGTGACTATATATATTACACTTAAACTTTTTCATAAAAGCCTCCTTCTCTAAACTGTCACTTTCTCTCTCTATCACTTACACACACTCTCTCTTTCTCACTCTCTCTGTCAATCTCTCTCTCTATTTCATTCATACACACTCTCTCTCTCTTTTACTCTCTCTGTCAGACTCTCTCTCTCTCTCTCTCATTCACACACAGTCTCTATCTTTTTTACTCTCTATATATGTCTTTGTTGAAGATATTTGTTCTTTGGAAAAAACATTTTTCGCGGCAATTTCGAGCACGCATGATCAGCCTGATTGTAGCATAACCTCAACGCTGACATTTCCCTTTGACGGGGTGATAGTAGCACATTATAAGCTTGCACCCCCTCACCAGATGGTCATAAGTAGACTTAATAATCAACACTTGAGGGCGGCCGACAGGGGTAGAAGCTGCTAAATAGTCGGTCGCCCTCTTGGCTCTGATTTTCAGCCCCATGGATGTTATCAATAATATTCCTTTGTTATAATTTGAATACCTGAAGATGTCACCAGATTTACACCGAACCCGGTCATTGAAATGATCATAGTATAATAAAAGTTTCAAGGATTTACACCAGTCCAGCCTCCTGCTATTTTATAATAATTAACTCCGTACTCGCACCACCAAATACACAAACGAAGACGGGTGGGTTGCATTACATTGAGTACTCTCCATAGTATTACATCGAGGTTGACCATAAGGAATGACCAGTTCTATCCAGTGGTGAACCAACAAAACTAAATATATATTTATATATATATATATGTGTGTGTGTGTGTGTGTGTGCGTGCGTGTGTGCGTGTGTGTATGTGTGCGTGTGTGGAGGGTGATGTATATATATATATATAGGAAAAGAGTCAGGACCTCGACGGCTGAGCTCCGGCCATTTCGACAGCTAGATCTGAACTAACCCAGTACACTACTGGGTTACTCCTGGTTCTTTTCCTATTACCCACTCTACTACCCTAAGTATCGAGTATTCTGGTACGTTATGGTCCACCTGGTTCCTGACCACACTTACTTCGTTATATATATATATATATCTACTATATAAATTGGAAGTGGTCGGATGTTGTATATTTAAGTAAGTAGGTGTAGTCGGATAAACGTCGAAACGGCTTAGTGGAATGCAGCGAAAATTTACAACGTTATGCAGAATGACTCGAGGAGGCGTTGGGTCGACTTCTAAGCTACAAGCGTCCATGGTTACGGAGAAAATCGATGAAACAGGAATTTCCCATTCAAATTGAACTGGGAGTAATCTGTGAACGCAGAAGTAATATTTCGAGAAACGTTGCAACGGGGCGAAAACAGGAAGACGATATTTTGGTTCGTGAACGGGAAAAAAGGGAGGATAATACTTCGTTATGTGGAGCTAGAAGAACAATTTCATGCAAAGACAAGACCAAGTTTATGGTATAAATGGAGTCGTTAGACTAATATTCTATTTAAAATAACAGAATGATTTCCCGCGCCGGAATTTAAGAATGATGTAAATAAAATTGTAAACGAAAATGACAGAGGTTATTAAAATAGTAAAAGTAAATAGTGAAGATGTAGGCCAGTACATACGTGTGCCCCGACGGACATACATATACATACTCACACACAAATACATACACACCCACAAACACACACACACCACACACATACACACACACACACACACACACACACACACACGCACGCACGCACGCACGCACGCGTATGTATAAACCTCATGCATTTCTACAGTATTTTCACCAAACGTAAGACATATATAGGTTACTTATGTACTCCGGATGGTCATGGACACTTTCATTTTTCCAGATATTGATTATAGTGCCTCCCGGCAGATAACCCCCTTTAACCACCTTGGAGTCGACTGAAGCACTGCAGTGCAATGCAACAAAACGTCATAACTTCTGGAGTTCGCAACCGATTTTCACAAACCTTGACACATGTGCTACGTTTGACCTACAGATGAATGTGAACTCTCAGAATTGGCACATATTGAGTAGGGGACCCCTGGGGGCAGGAACACCTTTTGGAAAAAGCCGATGATTTTGTAAAAGTATAGTTTTCGAAGAGAGCACTGAAGTATTGACATAAATGTTATACACAACTGCTATTTAATACCCGAGCAACGCCGGGTTCCTCTGCTAGTATATATATATATATATATATATATATATATACATACATACGTATATATATATATATATATATATACATACGTATATATATATATATATATATATATATATATATATATATATATATACATACGTATATATATATATATATATATATATATATATATATATATATATGTTTCATTTTTTTCCGTTTATCGTTTTCGGTGCCCAAGCCGATTAACTCACTAGATATGCAAATTAGGCTGCTCAGCCGTTAATATGCATAAGGAAAGTATATACTTTCAGATGTTCAATCATCTGGCAGGAAGGTATATGTTGCTGACGATAGCTAATAAGCTTGAAACTAGTACAGCGTTCCTTTATCAGTGTTGAACAAATGAGCAACGATGGTTGCTAGACACTGCACGACTTAATTCGGGTTGTTTGTTGACAAACACACCAAGCATTATAATAAATGTTCGGTGAATCCATACGTACATATATATATGTGTGCATGTATGTATATATATATATACTACTGTACGTCTGTATACATATATGTATGTACGTATACATACTTATATTTAAGTAACAGCCGTACTAAGATTGAGAAATGAAAATTCGTTTCATTTTTTCCGTATATATATATATATATATACATAGTTAGGGAAGCAGAACATTGCTTATTGTGATCCAGTTCGTGGTTAAGAAAGTCAGTTTCATGGATGATTTCAACGTACGGTTAGGGGTAACTCCACAAGTTTGTAAGATTCCGTTCAATCTTGGAGTATAAAGTATAAAAGAGAAAGCACAGGTAAGCATTAAGGGAAGGATTTTATCCAGGTATTTACGACCGTTTCCTTGGTAAGTGCAGCCTTATATTGCTATACTGCAAATAGCAGCCACTTAATTATAATTGTTGTTCACAGTCCAAATTTTCAAAATAGTGAATAAGTTACTCTTGAAATAGTTCTTAATATATGGAGAAAAACATTTTTTTGGAATTGTATTTACGAGTATAGAGAGAGAGGAATTAGAAGGTGAGGGGACAAACGGAATAGTATAGAGAGAGCGGAAGGGTGGAGAGTAAGGAAGTAGAGTGACAAACTGAGACGGAGGGAGGGGTAGTGGTGGAAGGATTCATTGATCAGTTTTAATATGTAGATTTCATGTCGTGGAATGTAGTGAGTTAAAGAGAATTAAATTGATGGATAGAGAGTGAGAGGGGGGGGGGGATATAAAGAGATAAATATATAAATCATGGACTCAAAGAGAAGTTTTCACACTACAAGTGCAAATCGAACCATTAACCTCTTACTACCAACTGACAAACTGCATATACTTAGACTGTATACTCTCTTGTTGTATCTAAACCCTTTTAATTACCCACAAAAACCAATACCTATATCCCTCCCTTCCCCTTCATCCCTCTTCTATTTCTTCGTTTTCTTCCTTCCTTCCCTCTCCATTTTGGCTATCTTTTCTTTTCTTCTTTCTCCCCCTTCTTTGCTTTTATTTGTGTCATTATTAACTTTATCTTTATTTTTTATATATATATTTATCTCTTTATATCTCCCCCTCCCTCTCTCTCTCTATCCCTCCCTCCCACTATGATCAATTTAATTCTCTTTAACTCACTACATTCCACGAGTTGAAGTCTACATGTCAAAACTGATCAAGGAATCCTTCCACTTCTACCCCTCCCTCCATCTCAGTTTGTCACTCTACTTCCTTACTTTTCCCCCTTCCTCTCTCTCTATACTATTCCGTTTATCCCCTCACCTTCTAATTCGTCTCTCTCTATACAAGTAAATACAATTCCAAAAAAATGTTTTTCTCTATATATTAAGAACTATTTCAAGAGTAACTTACTCACTATTTTGAAAATTTGGACTGTGAACAACAATTATAATTGAGTGGCTGCTGTTTGCAGTATAGCAATATAAGGTTGCACTTACCAATGAAACGGTCGTAAATACCTAGATAAAATCCTTCTCTTAATGCTTACCTGTGTTTTCTCTTTTATACTATATATATATATATATATATATATATTAATAAAAGGAATTCCAACTTTGTCTGATTTACTCGTTTTATTTACAATCCTTTAAAATTTATAATGGTATTAGAATGAAATAGTATGGTAGAATATGAAATGTTAAGTGTTAATTGAACAAGTACTTTCATGCTTTCGCACTATTCAGGTTCATATTCTGTGGTCAAGTTTGCAATTTTCAACCGTTTAAGTTTGCAATTTTATATATATATATATATATACATATAACGACCAGCCTCAGAGAGCCATGTTGTAGGTGCAAACCCACCGCTATTCCTGGCAGAAAGGGTTCTACGCCCCTCTCCAATCGATTATTCCCTCCCTCTCACTCTCTCTCTCTCTCTCTCTCTCTCTCTATATATATATATATATTAAGTGTAAGGAATTCTTTTACAATGGAATTAGCTCGAAAGGAAATATTCCTGAGCCGTGTATAAAAGTAATATATATGAGTAATATATATGTTGAAACAGATACCAACATATCTGTATTTATATTGCAAAAGAAAGTTAGCCAGACTGAAGAATATTAATTATTATACCACAGTTCGTCCACATCGATTTAAAATAATAATAATAATAAATCGACAAAAACTAGTTGTGCTGCCAAATGGCAATGATGTTTATACATATTTAAATTTCAAAGTCAAACCTGTTCAGTAGATAAGTTTAAACCTCAAAATCCAAACATGTTTCGAGATGGATATAAGTGTAGGAATATCATGCCACTGCTCTCCTCAGTAAACATCCAGAGACAATTGATAAGCTTCACTTCTAAATAATTTAAAAGACTGTGTGACGCACATGGGTTCACAGATTCAGGCTAGTCTCATAACCGTACTGCTAGAAATAACAGTCGTATATATGAGGCGAATTTTAGCTCGACGAAGAGCCGTTATATTAAGTGTAAGGAATTCTTTTACAATGGAATTAGCTCGAAAGGAAATATTCCTGAGCCGTGTATAAAAGTAATATATATGAGTAATATATATGTTGAAACAGATACCAACATATCTGTATTTATATTGCAAAAGAAAGTTAGCCAGACTGAAGAATATTAATTATTATACCACAGTTCGTCCACATCGATTTAAAATAATAATAATAATAAATCGACAAAAACTAGTTGTGCTGCCAAATGGCAATGATGTTTATACATATTTAAATTTCAAAGTCAAACCTGTTCAGTAGATAAGTTTAAACCTCAAAATCCAAACATGTTTCGAGATGGATATAAGTGTAGGAATATCATGCCACTGCTCTCCTCAGTAAACATCCAGAGACAATTGATAAGCTTCACTTCTAAATAATTTAAAAGACTGTGTGACGCACATGGGTTCACAGATTCAGGCTAGTCTCATAACCGTACTTAATATAACGGCTCTTCGTCGAGCTAAAATTCGCCTCATATATACGACTGTTATTTCTAGCAGTACGGTTATGAGACTAGCCTGAATCTGTGAACCCATGTGCGTCACACAGTCTTTTAAATTATTTAGAAGTGAAGCTTATCAATTGTCTCTGGATGTTTACTGAGGAGAGCAGTGGCATGATATTCCTACACTTATATCCATCTCGAAACATGTTTGGATTTTGAGGTTTAAACTTATCTACTGAACAGGTTTGACTTTGAAATTTAAATATGTATAAACATCATTGCCATTTGGCAGCACAACTAGTTTTTGTCGATTTATTATTATTATTATTTTAAATCGATGTGGACGAACTGTGGTATAATAATTAATATTCTTCAGTCTGGCTAACTTTCTTTTGCAATATAAATACAGATATGTTGGTATCTGTTTCAACATATATATTACTCATATATATTACTTTTATACACGGCTCAGGAATATTTCCTTTCGAGCTAATTCCATTGTAAAAGAATTCCTTACACTTAATATAACGGCTCTTCGTCGAGCTAAAATTCGCCTCATATATACGACTGTTATTTCTAGCAGTACGGTTATGAGACTAGCCTGAATCTGTGAACCCATGTGCGTCACACAGTCTTTTAAATTATTTAGAAGTGAAGCTTATCAATTGTCTCTGGATGTTTACTGAGGAGAGCAGTGGCATGATATTCCTACACTTATATCCATCTCGAAACATGTTTGGATTTTGAGGTTTAAACTTATCTACTGAACAGGTTTGACTTTGAAATTTAAATATGTATAAACATCATTGCCATTTGGCAGCACAACTAGTTTTTGTCGATTTATTATTATTATTATTTTAAATCGATGTGGACGAACTGTGGTATAATAATTAATATTCTTCAGTCTGGCTAACTTTCTTTTGCAATATAAATACAGATATGTTGGTATCTGTTTCAACATATATATTACTCATATATATTACTTTTATATATATATATATATATAAATGTAGCTGATTTCGTAATGCTTATATAGCATTACTTAATTTCTATGCGCACCAGTTCCATATGTCTGTCACCAGCAGAGAAGGTAGCAGAAATTAATGCATTAGTCCGGGTCCAGAGAACGAAATTCTGTACCCACATGAAATTGTTTTTCTCACAATTTAACGTATTTCTTTATGTTAGTATCTTAATGATACTAGCTTAATTAACGCATTGAGTGAAAAACCATCGAAGGTACATCGGTCATACCCGATGATTACTTTCCAGGCCTTTCAGCCTTACGGGGTCGATAAAATAAAGTACCAGTAATACACTGGAATAATTGCTGGCCTTGTGCCAAAAGTAGAAACAATTATATATATATATATATATCAGATAGGGTGTGGTAAAATACTAGGAGGACAATAACCCACCAGAGTACTCGATACTTGGGGTAGTAGAATGGGTAATATGAAAATATTCAGGACCCCAATGGCTGAGCTCTGGCCGTTTCGACAGCTAGATCTGAACTCGGATCTAGCTGTCGAAACGGCCGGAGCTCAGCCACCGGGATCGTGAATCTTTACGTATATATATATATATATATATATATATATATACACATTTTAGTACAGCATTAACGAAGCTTTAGGCTGCGGCTAAGATAACGAATGCAAATTCGGAATGTAGCTTTAGCACTCGATAGAGAATAATACCCCAGAGTAATATCAATACGTTTAGACACCTTTGCAAATCAAATATAGCGATCGGCAGTCCAGCCGCATTGCCATAGCAACGAAAATGGTTGGACTCAGGAAAAGATTTAAGACTGACCTGGACCATTGCGCGGAGACCGAATGCAATATATAATGCATATCGTATAGCATACGATATACATCACATACAACACACAACATCCACGCTAGGTTTCTGTAAATCCGAGATCGACTAATTCCGCTTGCAGGGGTCTGCAAGTTAATGGTCTTTAACGACAGAACAAAGGATTTACTTCTTCAACAAGTCTTGCGTTCTTTAGCCTCAGCTGGTGTGTTCTAGCAGTAAATTTCGCTATAGACACGTGGTTTTCTCCAAGGGAGGTAACCCCCGTTTTGTCGGTGAATTCGAAATTTGAGACAAAGGAATGAAATTTCCTTAGACAAACCGAATTAAGCACTCAACCAGAAGTTATCAAACAAACATAAACAATTAGTCAATCAATAGAATTGTCTAATTAAATTAATCAGTTAATCGTTAACTCTAGGAGTTAAAATACAAATTTTAGTACAGCATTAACGAAGCTTTAGGCTGCGGCTAAGCTAACGAATGCAAATTCGGAATTCGTTGCTATGGCAATGCGGCTGCACTGCCGATCGCTATATTTGATTTGCAAAGGTGTCTAAACGTATTGTTATTACTCTGGGGTATTATTCTCTATCGAGTGCTAAAGCTACATTCCGAATTAGCATTCGTTAGCTTAGCCACAGCCTAAAGCTTCGTTAATGCTGTACTAAAATGTGTATATATATATATGTGTGTGTGTGTGTGTATAAATACCATATCTTTTGAATATATTGTTCTTTTATATAGTGAAATAATCTTGATAACATGCTGAATATACATATATGATATATTGTTTCTACCCGAATTCGTACCCTACTAGGTTCACCTTGTCATTCCTTTCCTCCACATCCAATGAAATAAGTACATATAACTTTGAGGTTAATTCAATAAAACCATGCACCATTCACACGAAAATTGTTCTTTTGCTCGTATAGTGGAAATGACGTGATGACGTTTCTTTCGGTTTGAAGCATTATTATAAGGAAGTATAAAATGACATATGGGGATTGAACTTGTGTCAAGGGTTTAGTATTAAATACGTACTCTGAGATATATTAGTGGTAACAACAGGGACAGTGTAGTGAATACATATCAGTGGGTGGAGATACAATTGTAGCTACTTCAGAGGGACGGGAATTAATATAGTGATGGAAGAAGACATACATCAGAAACACATTGCATCTGAGAGCCACTAACTATAGAGGGCAGCTGAGAGACATTCTACTAGTCAATAAGATACAAACGTTTTAATGTGGTTTAGAATGCTTATCATTCTTTAGAATGCTTATCATTTGAGCATTATCATTTCTTAGGTATATGAGCTGAACTTTAATACGAGATTTTCTTGAGCTATGTGTCAGTAAGTAATCTTCGCTGAAGTATCTTCTAGATTAAAATTTCGTAATGTCATATATATGAGAACAGCATACGGTTTCATGATAGTTTGTGAGTCAATGTTTATAGTACATTTGAGGTCATTAATTGTATGTTGTTAATTTTTAGGTCTGGTATGGTATAAGACTGTTTTCCTGATATATTCATGCGTTTTTGTCCACTTTACTGCATGTTGTTGAGGTCGTGGAGACAGTACAGGTTTGATGAAGCTTGTTAAAACAATCAGTATATAACGACTGTATATGGATGTTAAGAAGCGAACGAATCTATCACTTATGCAAGCGTATGTTGATAGACGGGAGAGTGAGAAGTGATTTAATGTTTTGAAAATCATATATGTACAGAAATGTATGAAAGGCATAACGGAACCCCTGAAGAGAAGTGAGCTATTAATTGGTTTCGACTAAGACATGATAGAGAGGCCTAGTTTAGCTAAGAAGATATAACAAAACTCCAGTGAAATTCTAAAAAACTCAAGGAAAATTCTGAAAAAACGAAAGACATCAAGTGTGTGATGCAGAACATATAGGCGTAGGTTGACGTGTCTTATGAACCTTCGCTATTTATTTGGAATGAGAACGAGTAAAGGGAATAAACTAGAAGAACATGTGAAATTATTAAAATTTTTCGCTAGGGATATAAGTTTATTGATAATATGCTTCTTAGGGGAGATATTAAATCTCTTTCTATTTCTTGGCAACGTCAATAGTAACTAATTTTCTTGGATTAATAGTGCTCAACCTAAAATATTTATTTCCAACAGAGACATAAGGCTGTAGGTATGGATCGAAGATGGATTTGGATATTTTCCAAAGAAAATCAACTATGTCAATGTAGTGAAATGCTACTGTTGTAATGGTTTTTCATTTGTTTGAAGGTCATACATTTTGGGGGATGGTGTGTAGCAGATTGAATTGACTACAAGCTGAGACTGGAATTTATTTATCGATTCCAAAGTTAATTTAATCTAGATATGTAGGGGAATGAAATTGAATAATTAGGTATTTAATTTGCTACTTTGCATTACTTAATGTACTGGTAAGTAGACCGGAATCAATTCAATGGCTACTAGAGTGGAAAACAACATTAATTCTCCAAATTCCAAAGACCAGAGACATTTAAAAGTACAGATCTATCTATAACCTTCTTACCAACAAAATATAAAGCCTTTACATTCATAACCTACCACATGTTGCTTACTCACAAGAGCAAATACATTGATAGAGGATCCGAAACGGTTACAGAATAGAATGTGTGGCTGTAAACATGTGCTCCGGTGAATCGGGCTATTATAGGAAGATAGTAAAATCGGAAAATAAATCTTAACGAGGCTCTGATTGATAATCGGAAAACATTTCACAATATGCTACACTTTCACATACTGGAGTCACGCCATATAAATAAAGATGCCTGAATACTAAGAAGATAGATGCACAAGCCATGCCAAAATGGAAAATTGCTATATCTATACAGGACAATGAGAAGATAAAAAAGCAACCTTATACTTCAAAAAAAACAAAACTGCAATACAATTATTTAAAGGAAGTAAATAAACAACTCAAGGCTGGATCATGTGTGTCTTGCAAATCGATAGACATGAAAACGTTAAAATATAAAACAATAAAAATGAAAAAATCATTTATGCGCACAATATGCCGGATGTTTCAAATGAGCGCACATCTGTCGAAGAGAGCTATTTTTGAAAGATAGAGACAACGGCAGAGAGGTTAACATTATTCCACGTGTAAACGATATACAGAATCGAACAACATAAAAAGCATCCAACATTATAATTGTTTTCAAACGCTTTCTGCATAAGCCAATTCTTTCCAAGTTGTTTAATGTATTAAAGAGTATACTATCTAAGAATTAATAATTAAATTCGTATATTCTTCTTAATTTTTCTCAAAATCCGTGAACTATGCCTGATCGTACGCGCACGTCCGGGTGTGTAGCAAACGAGTGGATACGTTATGCTTACTAGCAGAATTCACAGATTAAATATAACGCACAACTAACTCAGAGAATTAGATCAGAATCATCCATGCAGTTACTCATATTTAAAAAAAATAACTAATGCCATGAAAATGACGGAGACACGTAGAACAGAGTAAATTAAAACGTAGATTAATATAAATAAATGAAACCAATTCTATAATACACCAGTTATAAACTATAGGTACAACAGTACAGCTATACCCCTCTATTACTGAGGTATGTGTAGCATTATTTGTTGGAAGGTAGAGTTAGCGTCTGTATAATATATCAATTTGTTTGTTATGTGATGTTTTAGTACTTCGTTTGTTATGTTGAATATACGCAACAGGGAAGAGTGATATTTTGCATTGTGTATGCAATCGATCATTAGAGTTTGAGGTTTTATTGTCGAGTGACAATGGTCTATAGACAGAATTATGATGGTTGTGTTTTCAGGTAAATGAGCGAAGCAACAAAAGGAAAACCTAAGCACACATCAAAACACATATTGCCAAGAAAACTAATTGTCTTCGCTCATCTGTCAGTTTACAGTCGAAACTTAAACGTTGAACCATCCAGCTACGCTACATTTGTCACTCTTATCTACCGTTAATAACTGTTTCTGGAATTCCGAAAGTTTCCGGCACTCATCTACTTTCGAATCAAGTAGAATTGAAAGATTTCAACGAGAATTCCTCCGCGAAGGAAAGTATGTCAGTATGGAAACCGTAAGCAAAATGATGAAAATGATGATAATGATGTTTGTATGTTAGTAGTTAACGACTCTCACAATCACAACCCGAAGTTTCGTTGTTTCTTTAGTTCTAATTTCTTTGATTAGTTTTTAATAGAATAAGTTTAAATTTCTTTCAAATAGTTAATTATATCTAAAGTTATTCCATCAACTAAGCCGTCTGGTCGGCTGCAACTTTACATAAAATTATACTTGTATAATCTCAATGTTGAAACATTTATTAATTATTTTTTTCGTTTTATTTTATTCCTTTGTTTCGACATTCTTTGTCTACTTTAATTAATAGAGAAAGATTAGGCTTCAATTTGCTTCCCTTTGTGTGTAATGTTTTTCCAAGACGTTATTAGTAGTAGCCATTTCATCGAAATTTTTAAACTGAAGATTTAAAGACTAATCATTAATGTTTCAGAATACCATCAGTAATATGGTTAAATATCATGATATATTCAGTGATACCAATCCTTTCCTATCTCTTCACATATCTCCGCCAAATTTTCACTTTCCGTCTATATAAATTCAGAAACACACTCACACACAAACATATGCATACATACATATATTCATACACACACACACATATGATATATAATATATATATATATAAATGGAATAGAATGAAATGAAATTTCATTTCTCACTCTTAGTACGGCAGTTACATAAATGTAAGTATGTATGTATGTACAGGTACATACATATATGTATACAGACGTACAGTAGTATGTATTTAAATACATACATGCACACACATATATATATATATGCACGTATCGGTTTACCGAACATTTATTATAATGGTCGGTTTGTTTGTAAACACACAAAACAGCCCGAATTACGCCGTACAGTGTTTAGGCAACCACGTCACCTTTTTGTTCAACACTGACACAGGAACGATGTACTAGTTTCAAGCTTATTAGCTATCGTCAGCATCGTATACCTTCCTGCCAGATGGTTGAACGTCTGAAAGTATATACTTTCCTTATGCACATTATGCAAACATTTAAGTAACTGCCGTACTAAGAGTGAGAAATGAAATTTCGTTTCTTTCTATTCCATTTATCGTTTTCGGTGCGCCTGACCGTCTAGACTCACTCGATATGCAAATTAGGCTGCTCAGCCGTTAATATGCATAAGGAAAGTATATACTTTCAGACGTTCAACCATCTGGCAGGAAGGTATACAATGCTGACAATAGCTAATAAGCTTGAAACTAGTACATCGTTCCTGTGTCAGTGTTGAACAAAAAGGTGACGTAGTTGCCTAAACACTGTACGGCGTAATTCGGGCTCTTTGTTTACAAACAAACCAAGCATTATAATAAATGTACGGTAAACCGATACGTGCATATATATATATATATATGTGTGTGCATGTATGTATATATATACATACTACTGTACGTCTGTATACATATATGTATGTACGTGTACATACATACTTATATATATATATATATATATATATATATATATATAGAGAGAGAGAGAGAGAGAGAGAGAGAGGAAGGAGTAGGACCCCGACGACTGAGCTCAAGCCGTTTCGACGGGTAATTCTGGACTAAAAGAAAATTTGTATCCTGGTATATACCAGGATAAAAATGTCGGGGTCCTACTCGTTCCTATTACCCACTATACTACCCTAAGTATTGAGTACTTTGGTGCGTTATGGTTCACCTGGTTCCTTACCACATTTCCTTCGTTATATATATATATATATATATATATATATATATATATATATATATATATATATATATATATATAATATATATATATTTATATATATATATATAATATATATATATAATATATATATATATCAGAAGGGATATTCAATTTGTTGGTAATTCAACAAGTATAAATGTTAATCACTGATTCAGAGCACTCGACAAGGTTTCTGGAGTATAATGATCTCCTTATAATATATAACCAGCAATTTTTCTGTTTGTCTGTCCGACAGTGGAAACACGTGCGCGCGTGGTTGCTATCTCTCTCTCTCTCCAGCTATCCCTCTCTTTTAGTCTGTCTGTTTCTCTCACTCTCACTCTTTCTCTTTGTAACACACTAACATTCCTCCCTTCTATCGCAGTGACGAATTGGGAGATGGAGGAGGAGGAGGAGAGAGTCACTTCGTCACTTCACATCTGCCTTTCTTTCTCTCCCCTCACACTCCCTCATTACGTACAGACAATAGGGCGGTGGATTGGCAGTAACTGTAGAGAGTCGGACACCATGCTCCATAGCATGGAGTTACGTCCCTTTACGGTCTGAGTTCAAATACCGCCGAGGTTAACTTTACCTTTCATCCTCATGGGGTCGATAAAATAAAGTACCAGTAATGTACTGGGTAATTGCTGGCCTTGTGCCAAAAGTAGAAACAATTATTAGAAACATTGCTTCATTTTTACATATCTAAGCATTAGTAAAATAACTAATAATTTCAAAAGTAATTTTTCAATTCCAATTGTTATGAACAGCAAAGCATTAATAATAATTTTGTTCTAAGAAATATATATACATTTCTGAGTGTGTAATATATAATATATATATATATATATATATACACACATAAATATATATACATTTGTGTGTGTGTAAAATATATATAGACTAGAACTGTTTCATTCTTGAGAAATCACCAGGAATATATATATATATATATATATATATATATATATATATATAGATTTTACATGTGGCCGGTGCTCTGGTGCAATAAGTAGCAGCAAGTGCCCACAAACTACTAGCTCTTTCAATTGCGCAGAGGGTTCTATAGAAATAGTGGACAGCTTCCGTTACCTGGGCGATAAAATCAGCAGTGGGGGAGGGTGCTCTGAAAGTACTGTAGCTAGAGTCAGAACTGGTTGGAAAAAGTTCAGAGAGCTTATACCACTATTAGCTGCTAAAGGGTTCTCACTAAAAATGAAAGGCAGATTGTACGATGCCTGCATACGAACAGCAATGCTGCATGGCAGTGAGACCTGGGCATTGTGTGCAGAGGATATACGCAGACTAGAGAGGAACGAAGCTTGCATGCTCCGCTGGATGTGTAACAGTAATATACGTGAACGGCAAAGCATAAACGAACTAAGGAAAAAATTAGAGATAAGAGGGATCAGATGTTGTTTACTCGAGAGAAGGCTACGTTGGTATGGACACGTGATGCGCATGAAAGTCGATAGCTGTATAACAAAGTGCAGGGCAATAAAGATAGACGGTAGTCACGGAATAGGCAGACCTAGAAAAACCTGGGACGAGCTGATAAACTCCGACATCACACACTTACACCTCTCCAAGACAATGTCACTGGACCGAGACCTTTGGCGGTACTCAGTAACAGAGAAGACCCGCCTTACCTAAATATATAGTAAAACCTACTCCAGCCAGTAGGCATCTCTAACAAAATACACCCCGTCCCACCACCACCACCCCCACCCGATCCACACCACCCCGTTCTATGTAAAGTTATGTTGGTGCCGCGCCATCGAGGCCGAAACAAATGAGATCGTGTAGGTGTCACGACAAAAAAACACACAGTCCACGCTGTAATGTGGCCGTGTAGGCAACACGGTAAAAACCTCCCAGACCCACACTGTAAATGTGGTTGGTGTTAGGAAGGGCATCCAACTGTAGAAAACCTGCCAGACAGTCCTATGCGAGCAAGACAATCACTCTTGCCTCAAGTGGGACTACCCCCGTCCAAACCCATGCAAGCGTGGAACACGGACGTTAAACGTTGATGATGATGATGATGATGATGATATATATATTGGTTAGTTTCAGAAGATCCCGTTAAGGGTGAAAGCATCGATTCTTTGCTTAAACTTTTATTATATGTATATATATGTGAAGGCGTGTGGTTGAGTGGTTAGAGAATTGGTTTCGCAATCGTAAGGTTGTGAGTTCGATTCCTGGACCAGGCGATGCGTTATGTCCTTGACCAAGACACTTTATTTCACGTTGCTCCTTCTACCTGGAGTTGCGACCGATAGATAGTATTAGCAATTGGAAAGACCAACGGAAACATTGTTCCCTCGGTCCGATTTGACGAAAGTCGATCGTTCCTAATAAAATATATATATATATATATATATATAAATAAATGTACGTATGTAATATATTAATAATATATATATAATGTATGTATATATAATATATAATATATATATATGTTAGTAAATACGAAGAAATGGTTATACTATTCCACAGACATATAATATATATGCTATGTCGTCGACCACTGATTCCAACAACCAGCGTTCTGGGCCAGCACGTGACACCTGCGTTCCCAGCCATGGCACGCGCGACCTTGGAGTAGTTACCATGGAGATCTAGCCAGACACAGCCGAGTTCTTTGAATTTACAGACGACAACTTTAAGACTGGCTTTAGGTGTTTTAACCAACTCACGTGTGCTGAGCATATAATATATATATATATATATGTGTGTGTGTTATATGTGTGTGTATGCATGTGTGTGTGTGTGTTATATGTGTGTGTATGCGTGTGTGTGTGTGTATTATATGTGTGTGTGTATGTATGTGTGTGTGTGTTATATGTGTGTGTGTTATATGTGTGTGTGTGTATATATATAATATATATATATATATAATATATATATATATATATTATATATATATATTATATATATATATTATATATGTATATTATGTGTGTCTCTCTCTATATATACATATATATAGGTTTAAGTGTGTATGTGCGTGTGTATGTTTGTGTTAGCGTGTGTGCATATGTGCGTATGTATGAGTGTGTGTATGGTATGTGTGTGTTAGCGTATGTGTCTGTATGCGTGTGTGTCTGTCTGTGCGTGTGTCTGTGTGTATCTGTGTAAGTGTTTGTGTGTGTGTACAGGAATTCATAAGTTTCCTAAAATATGTCTGTATGCTCAATTTTTCTTAAAAATTATAAACTGGTTCTTCATGTCAGAGATAATAATCTGATTTTAGAATAATGCATCTCAAAATATGAACATGGGTGTATATATATATATGTATGTGTGTGTGTGTTTGTGTTTGTGTGTTAAATATATATCGACTAGCAGAAAACCACCCACCGGGTGGTTTTCTGCTAGTCTATATATATAAAACAAAAGATGTCTGTCTGTTTGTGTAACCGAATGCATTTCTTCATTTTACAACCTATTTGCAGCAAATTTCATACATAGGTTTCTGAAGTCCTATTATGCGTCGTTGGCTATTTTATTGTTCCGAACATCGATTGTGCCCAGGTGCAGATAACCCCCTTAAGCCTCTTGCTTGGAGTCAGCAGTACTACTGCATAAAGGCTCCTTAATTCCTAAAGTTTGCCTCCTATCTTCACCAAAATTAATCTTTCTTTTGCTTATGGCCTACAACTAAATATGCAGGCATGCACTTGCGCAGAAATACAGCTAGGGGACCCCTTGGGGTCATCAAACCGACTTGATGAATGTTAAAGTTGATATCATCAATGTAACAAACGTTCAAACTGCTTGAGTTGGTGTTTAGTTTTCACGAAGCGAGACGTATTGGTTACCCACGGCTTATAAAGGAAGGTGAAGACATGAACTTTTACTTGAACTTATCATGGGGACGCCGGGGGTGGGGGCAGTAAGCCCCTTCGACTTATCTATTGAAGTTCAGATTAACCCTGTATTAGTAACAGATAACTTTTGAAGTTTACGTTCGATTTTGGTTACCTCTGGCTTATAAAGGAAGGTGAACACATGAACTTTTAATTGAACTTATAAAGGGGACCCCAGGGGGGGGGGGGGCTCAGTAAGCCCCTTCGACTTATCTATTGAAGTTCCCATTACTACTGTATTAGTACCTGATAACTTTTGAAGTTTACGTTCGATTTTACTTTACCGGACACATTGGATAAGCATTGCCTAAAGATGATGTTGAAGACACTGTCTATACCCGGAACAAGCAAGGGGACCCGCAGGGGGCAGTAATTTATTGAATTTGGCTATTGTAATGCAGCAAAGCGTCATAGCTTCGATAATTGGTAGTCCAATTAAACGAATTTCGACTTAGTTGTTATTCATGTACTACAGATGAAGATACAGTGAGCCACATTTACTTCCATTTCAATTCAGCAAGACGACCCCTCAGGGACAATGAGCACAATCCATTAACCTATAACATTTCAAACTGCCACAATAAAAAAGCACCATAACCTCGGGAATTTATACTTGATTCTTACAAAAACTAAAAGAAATGGTTATTCCCTGCCATAAGATAAAGCACCACACATTCGTTATCACTTGAATTTTACAAGGGAACCCCCCTGGGGAAAGCAGTGAGCCCCTTTGGACCCCTTTCAAAGTTCATATTATGGTTGCTGCAAAGCATTTCAACTTCTGGAAATAAAAGTCAATTTAAACGAAAGTTGACTCATCGGTTACTCATGTCCTACAAATGGAGTAGCGAATTTTTAAATCCCACTGATTTAACTTTAGTTTGTTTAGTTAAATTTGGGATGATTGAATTTAATTTTGCACCGAGTTGTCTCCCCCGTGTAATTGCACCACAATTAAGTGCGGAATCGGGAGTTAATTTTTTTCCCTTGAACTTTGGCGTCATTTCACACTGCTAACCAAGAAAGCGCGATTTAACCCAGGTGTATGTGGATTGTCCTATTTCACACTCATGCCTAAACTGTGCGAATGATTGATTAGTTTTTGCACCTGGTTGTCTCCCTCGTTTAATTGCACATCAATTAAGTGCGAAATGGCGACCTCTTGCCAACCACACATCAGTGAGTTGTGTTCAGTAGATTTCATTACATTTATTTGTATTAACTAACCAATCAGACAACTCGAGTGTTGTTCATTGAGCGAAATCACTCCTATTTATATCGGTCACGTCCGTCCTAGGATCACACTTCTTTTTTAGCTTTTGACAAGTGGTAGGATTTTGTACATGCGTACTCTCATAAGCTACCCCATGTTTCTGAAACGCATGCTTCTTCAACATTTGTCACCTTAAAGGAGGTTTAGTTAATGTGTGTATGGTCATAAGGTTCCAGTTTATCATGGTGTGATTTTTCGGCCATTTTTGCCTGTACCTTTTCAATGGTTAGTACTTACTTATTGCTATATTCGAACTGAACAAACATACTGACACTTATATACCTACCACTGTAACCGCACTATTTAATTTCCTTTATCACAGGTAGTCCATACGCTGCGTTGCCCCTAACTAAATCCTGAAATTTGACTGGTACACAAAATCTTGCAAAACATACCCTCTTTCTCAGACCACATAGATTTATCACATTTTTTCACAATTTATATCCGTGTTTAGAGTTGCTTACTTAAACGTTATTTGTCCATCATTTATTGTTCTCCATGGTTAATTTTCTAAAAACAATGAAGAGAAAAGAACTTTCATTGGTCGATTATCTAATGATGCAAGTAGATCTAAGCGAAGGCGTTTCACCGAAGATGTAAATGCGACTGCGATCAGGTTCTCAAAGAATGCTGTGCAGACGGCAGCTGCAAGAGCGGAGGAGGATGACAGTCGGCGTGAACTTCGGCGGAACAAAGGTGCTGCCGCGACTGCTGCTGTTCGCGCCTGAGAGGATGAAGGACGACGTGCCGTTCGACGAAGCAGGGACGCCGCTGCCACTGCTGCTGCACAAAATACTGAAACCATAGAGCAACGGCGTGGCCGACTTCTGCAAAGTGAACAGCAGCGATCATCGTTACGTGACATTTCTAGGACTACGCTGTGCTTTGCCTGGAAACCTGCACTTCTACAAGTCCCTTGACTCTATGGCTGATGCGGACGAAGTTGTTAATTACCCCACATAATATCTTAACGCCCTAGACCCTCCCGGATTGCAACCACATTTACTCCGACTTAAGAAAGTTGCCCCTGTCATGCTCCTCAGGAATTTGGAACCCGGAAGGCTTTCCATCGGCACGCGTCTGGTCGTCCAAAAGGCGGTGCCTCATATTATTGAGGCAACAATACTTACAGGATGTGGTAAGGGGGATACTGTCTTCCTACCAAGGATACCTCTCATTTCATCCGGTAAAGACATTCCTTTCACATTCAGAAGGCTGCAATTTCCTCTGTTTCGCCATGTCGATTAAACGATCACAGGGTCAGACGCTAACGGTCGTAGGGCTTAATTTTGAAGAGCCATGGTTCTCCCGTGGTCAACTATATGTTGGCTGCTCTCGAGTGAGGAGCCGGCATAACCTATTTGCTTTTGCAACTCTCGAGAAAAGCCAAAATATAGTCTATAAGGAAGTTTTGTAGGCACCCCATCCGCCAACAAGTAATCGCTGTTTTTTTTGTATAAGTGCTTGCATTTGCTGTATCCGTGTGCTATTTTTGTCCTTTTAACAATACCACGTACGCCCCTGAGTTTGCTTTTACTATACGTTATAAATGTTCAATGTCTCCGTTTTACGCATTTATAAGTTGCTATTACGCTTTACGATCGATGTTCCGTAGTTTTAACCTAATTAATCTACTTTTCCCTCCTCTTTTGACATTCCAGCGTGATCTTGCCAAGGCCGGTTTTGTGGCCACCGACTGTTACATGCTTTTCTAGGTTACAATCTCAAATAACAAGTAGAGCAAATACGACACACCAAAGTGGTGTGAACGACTTCTTAAGGACCACCACCTCTAATCGGAGTCGTCTTTGCTGACAGCTCTGCCACTGGGACTTTTAAGAGTGAACGATCCAAGGACCTCTTCAGTGCCACCAAGTTTAAATTGTTACCATCGGATTCTTCTTTGCTGGCAGCACCGCCGCTGAGATATTTCAAAGTGAACGTTAAAAGATCCTCTTCAGAGCCACCAACTATAAATTGTTATCGCTGGATTCGTCTTTGCTGGCAGCACCGCCGCTGAGACTTCTAAGATTGAACGAACCAAGGCTCTCTTTAGGGCGATCAACTTTAAATTGTTACCATCGGATTCGTCTTTGCTGGCAGCACCGCCGCAGAGATATTTCAAAGTGGACGTTCAAAGGCCCTCCTTAGGGCCAACACCTATAAATTGTTACTACTATAGTCGTTCATTTGAATGACTACTCCATTGAGAGTTATACCGGACAATGCCGGGTACCTCTGCTAGTCTTAAATAAATGGAAACTATATTTAGAATATAGAATAAATATGGTTTTATAAATATAGTTTCCATTTATTTAATATATATATAAATGTGTGTGTGTGTGTAATATAATTATATACATATACACACACACATGCACACACACACACACACACACACATATATATATATATATATATATATATATATATATATATATATATATATATATATATATATATATATATATATATATATATATATATATATATTTATATATATATATATACATATACATATACATATATATATATATATGTATATGTATATGTATATATACATATATAGCTCTTCACTCCGCTACCCTACCGTCTATCATGTTCTCATTATTTTTCCACCTTTTTATCATTTCAAATACACTCTTCACTCTTTTATTCGCAATATCAATCAATCTACATCATTTATCTTTCTTTTCTTCTCCTGTGTCCTTTTCCACACCATCCCACACCCCTCCTTCTCTTTTTCCCACTTCCCTCTGCTTCTACAATTCTCTCGTTATTCGCCCTATCTTAACCCCGAGCAGCTTTCAAAAATATCAAATTAACACCTAGTCGCTGGATTTGAACAGCGCTGGCCTTCTATTCTCTTCATTATTCATGTGTTACATTGTTTGAATTCAGTACGTTATTCGTCCCCGTGCAACCCCGGCATTTCTCTCAGACCATTTCAAATGTGACCGATTCCCCTCCATGTTCTTAACTTGTCGACTTAATGTCGTTCAACTTACATTAGATAATTGGTTTCCATCGATTGTAAAAGCTTAATCTGAATGGCACCTTTCAAAGTATTATACTTACTAAGATTACGGCGGTATCCATAGAACATAACTAGGGCTGGGCTCACAATAGATTCGTTTACATCAAATCCGACATGCAAGCCAACTTGGACTGGTTTCATTTTGTTTTATTTCTTTATTTCATATATATGAAAGCTGTTTGCTTTGCAATGTCTCTCACAAATGTACAGTGTACACGCATAAGCATTCTCAAAGACACTAAATACAAAAACATACATGTATACACACACACAAATACATACATACATAAATACATACATACATTCACACACACATATAAACACACACGCAGAGGCAAATATCACATATATTTGTATTATAAATTTATCTATATATATGATGGTAACGACAATTATTAATAATTCTTTGTCATTTCACCTACAGGAGTCACAAACACACATATACATACATATATATATATATGAATGTATACATACACACACGTACATATTTATATATATATATATATATATATATATATATATATATATACATACACACACACACACACACACACACACACATATATATATATATAAACATACATATATATATATATATATATACAGACACACACATACACATGATACACACACACACACACACATACGTATATATATATATATATATATATATATATATATATATATATATATATATATATATATATATATATGGGTGAGTGTTTCTGTGCGTGTATTCTGTGCGTGTATATGTGAGTATGCGTCTGTGTATATATAAGTTATATATATGAATATTTGTGTAACTAATTTGCGTGTGACCCTATACAAACTAGAATGATATTGAATTATTAATAAGTTTTGTTGCCCTTATATACTGCAACATACACACATATGCCTTTATAATATGCACACGTATGTATATCTATAATATATATGTGTACATACGTACACCCGTATATATATATATATATATATATATATATATATATATATATATATATATATATATATATATATATATATATATATGTGTGTGTGTGTGTGTGTGTGTGTGTGTGTGTGTCTATAAATCTATGTATATTACTGTCTATTTATCTCTCTCTGTCTGTTTTTCTTTACCTCTCTCTCTATATATATATATGTCCACATACGTATGTATGTATGTACGTATGTATGCATCTATGTAGTAAGTAAATATATATATATGTACATATATATATATATACTTAAAATGTAATATAGAAATGGCTTGTACAGGACTAGAACTGCATAGCAAAGTGTCGCATAAGTTACTATACCTAGTTCCCCGAAGTTGATTATACTTCGTTCGTCAGCGATCGGAGAGTCACTGATATAACAAGGTAAAAAGACGATCGCCAATTCATACGGTTTCGCCACGGTTTGTTTTTACCTACATCTATATCAAGGGATCCCAACATTTTTGTATCATTGCCAACTTTCAGAAAAAAAAAAAATCCACCGCCCACCTGTATATTAACTATTCAAATCATAGATCTTAGATGGCAGATTTCCTAATAGGCACTTTTTCGGATAATAAAATGTATTACTGTCATCATAAGTCCGATTACAAACCAGTATCAAGCTGGCTGCTGTCAAATGTTTAACTCTTACAAACTTACGAACAAATGTTGGATTACCTGATACTTTATTAAACGTATGGTAAAAAGTAGTAACTTCAAATGTTTTGGCACACGCATACCATTTTTATATATCATCAATATGGCTCGTGAGTCTGTTGTGATGTAGCTAGTGTAAACACAGGGTTTAAAATTAGTAATCTTTAACTGCATGTCACATCTCATGGTTATATCCAGTTTACTTCTTCTTTCAGTTAACAAGGTATTAACTTGGCTGAATCCAGCTTCTATCAAATAGTGTGTTGAAAGAGCAAGCAAAATCAACTTTAAGTACTTCCGTAGATTAGGATAAGATGTCACTATATTTCCTAATAACACAAACCCATGTTTATCGCATTGAGGCATCGTTGACATTTGGTAAATCTATCAATTATTTGGCACATCTTCACAATCGATTACTTGGACGTCAAACTGGTTGGTATACCAAACTGGAACAAGTAATACGATAATATCCTGAAATCGCCGTACCATGTCATCATCCCTTGATTGCACGTAATCACGATATGTAATGGAAAATTCATCAGCCAATTCATCTTACAAGATATTCCATCATTGAAATTTGTGGAGTTGAAGTCATCAAATGTTCATATTATATAGCATTCACTTAGAAATGAAGGCTATGGTGGACAATTTACAGTCGAAAAGCGTTTTGTGGCTTTTCTCGCAACTACGTATTGAGATACTTTGGTTTGGCTAATATAACGGTAAGGAAATATGTATTACATTTTGAAGCAATCAGAGAAGTATCATTGTATCAAACTGTTTCACAAAACGGTCAATACAATCGTGTTTTGACAACCATAGTTCTTCAGAATGGTATAAAAGCTTCACATAATCATTATTATCAATTGACGGAAAACAAGTTGAAAAAAAATTCGACTTTAGTTTGTTCACAGTTTTGATAACTAACTGCCGTACATCACTGAGCCTGCTGTGAATATATTTTACCAGTAAATGCTGCCAGTTAGCCACCCAGTGAACTGTTAAAATAGGATGCGAAAAAGAGAAACATCTACATCTATCACTCGAAGCAGGCGCTCCATCAGATGTATTGAGCGAGTGGAAAATTTGGCGGGCTAGCACAAATTCAATATGTATATATGTATATATAAAATAAAATAAAATTTCTAATTTGGGAACAAGGCCAGCAATTACCCAGTGCATTACTGGTACTTTTATTTTATAGACCCCGTAAGGATAAAATCAAAGTTAACCTCGGCGGGATTTGAACTCAGAATGGCAAGGGCCGTAACTCTATGCGTCAAAGCATGGCGTCCGACCCTCTACTGATACTGCCAATCCACAGATAGTAATAATAATATATTTGAAGACTAAAATCCAAAGAGGGCTCGATAAGGATAAATATACATCAAATATATAAGAACCGTAGAGCAAATGTTTATTAAAATAACAGATTAAAGTTTAAGCAAAGAATCGGTGCTTTCACTCTTAACAGTATCTTCTGAAACTCATAAGACCTCGTTAAGGGTGAAAGCAGCGATTCTTTGCTTAAACTTTAATCTGTTATTTTAATAAATATATATATATATATATATATGTGTGTGTGTGTGTGTGTGTGTGTCTGTATGTATATATATATATATTGAGAGAGAGAGAGAGAGAGAGAGAGAGAGAGAGAGAGAGAGAGAGAGAGAGAGAGAGAGATGCCATCAATTCGGAACGTGATTATTATCGTTGTTTTCGTCTGCTGACTTGGTGTATCAGTTTTGTAGAGGGGTATATTCTGGGTCTCCTACATTGGTGCTGAAACCTACCAAAGATATTAAATTCATCAGAGGCATTAAAAAGTCTCTAAGAAATACTCCTGAATCATAATCGGAAATATCACAAGATAAAAAGCTTGAGAGGCCAGTTATGATTATATCATGTAGTAACAGAGTCCATCGAGTTATGATGATTTAGAAAAGTTTATTTAATACATAATGTAAATAAACTTACTAAAATAGGCTACGTACCAACTGATGAAAGCAAACAATTCAAATAGAAGTTAAATAATTTAATTAACTGCGGGGTGTAACTGGAAAGAAGAAGTGTTGTATTGGATGTTACTAATTCCGAATATCCAAGCTTTCAAGAATGAAACCTCCAAACATAGTTGTAACCTTGGTTTTGTATAGCGTGAACGAAAGCGATAACTCTATTTTAATGTTAATGGATGTGGGGAACTCAGTACGTTCGTGAATTTTGAAAGAAATAGTATTCAAGCTACAAGAGTAAATATCAAATCAGTAATTGTTCTCATATATCCATTCCTGGAATGGGCAAATATCAGGAAAACTTCAACAAACTTTCTACTGCTGAATCGAAGGTGCAAATAGTTTTACAAAAGGTATCTAATCCCCAAGTGGCCAGCAACATTTCAGTAAAGATAATAAATGTTGGTGCATATCTATTCTCCTTAGTGTTTCCTTCACCATCCAACCAATTGTTAAAGGTATATTTGTGGCCTAAAGAGGAAGAAGATATTTGGAAAGAATGCGCTTGGTGATAGAATACGATTTACGGAAAACAAACGGGATGAACACGTTTGAGCAACATCAAGATCTACAATCTCAACTTCGCAATATTCAATTTAGTGTCCTTATGGAAATCACTGAAAACTAAAGCTTTAACCAAGGCTTGGAAAAATCCTCGGTAAGGTGTGAAGGTATATTATCATTTTTAGATATTCTATGCAAGGTCTTTTATAGTATAATTAGGAAGTAGGTGAAATAGTAGTGAACGCCAAAACATGGATAAAACACAAATAGTGACCCTGGTTTCCAATTGTTAATGAGAGAAAAAATTGCAGAAACATTTCTTGTTGATAGCTGATAAGTGATGATGAAAAAGGAGATATTTTCCAAGAACCATAAATTCACAGTTACATGAAAATGCCTTGATAACATCTATACCATCAAGATCATCTGTCATCTGCCAAACATGAATAAAATTAACAAATTAACACACACACACACACACACATATATATATATATATATATATATATATATATATA
>OZ024740.1:384638414-384648414 GCA_964016885.1 Eledone cirrhosa | reverse complement strand
AGCTTCTGAATTAAAATTGCAAGGTCATTCATATTTTCTTCCAACATGGGTATATATATGCGCGGGGACATAGAAATAATCGAGCTTGCTACTCAATCGCGCGGTTAAACCACTGGGAGTGAAAGACCCATACCATTCGTCAGGGCATTCTTCTAGGAGAAGGCAACTTAAGAAACTGGGACAACTCCGACATAAAACCTTCGGCTCAGTAGTTACCAATGATGTTTATCTTTTCTTCTTTTCGGGTTATAGCTACTGTCGCTCAGAGAGCGGGACTGGCTCACTGCACAGTCTTTCCTCACTTAAAAAAAATCATCACTCACAGACATTGTACAATAGCATTAATTGATAATTATTAATAATGTTATATCATGCAATGGCCATACTTGATAACGAGGGGGCAGGCATCACATATTTATGCATAAACACATTCTGAATTATATATGCACCTATACATATGTTTTTATATATATACAAGAGCATATGTAAGTATTACTTGCAGATATTACATAAGATGTTTTGCGCATTTTTACAGATTCTTTTACAATGTCTTAATCAGCCATGCTACTATTGAATCCGTAAAGCTCAGCTTCTCAAGATTTGTGCTAAATCAGATAGCAACATATCCAAGTGCCCCAAAGAGTCACAGGTGCAAATTTGAATGTATTATCAGTTTGGATTATCTGTAGGCCCCCATTTGGTCGGCATGAATAACTTCCTTTTCGTGAAATTTTAAGAATGCCTTCTTTCGTTTGTACCATAACACTATGTTTTGTCTGTTATGTTTACATTTAATTGGGGCTTTGACTGGAACATTCTACACTTACTCTTTCATAATATATGTGGATATGCCCTCCACATATCTATGTATTTTGGTAATTTTATTCTCGTTGCTATCCTTTCTATTTTGGCCACTACGCCCTGCTTCATAAGTAGATGACTACTTTGAACATCTGTTTATGGTTTGTATGATATTTCATTTGTGTATCGGGTATTTTCTTGTTATTCTGTGTACGTCTGTTTTTATGTATATATGTATGGTGTGTGTATGTATGTATGTATGTATGTATGTATGTATGTATGTATGTATGTATGTATGTATGTATGTATGTATGTATGTATGTATGTCAGGTCACCAGTTGGTGCTACTGGTAACATGTATCCCAGTACAACCTGTCCCATGGTCGGGTCATTGGCGACTAAACTGGCAACCCCACCAAGGTTTCTTGGTGAGGAGGGTGACTTTGGATATCCTGCAGGACTAAAAACAAAACCTGTCAAAGGGCAAAGGAGCTCTTAAGTATCAATGGCCATCCAAAATCACCGGGAGAGATAAACCCTTAGCCTTTGTCAAGGCAGAATTCTAGGAGAAGGAAAACTCTTAAATAACACCTGCAACTCTGATGGTATCCAATGATTTTGACTTGTTCTTCTTTTTGGTAAATATCATCTTAGTTAAGAGAGTGGGACTGGCTTTGTGCAGTGCCTTTGCTCACTCTAAAAGCTTCAAGCCCAGGCATTGCTTTATATCTGGAGATCTCTCTGCACTTGTTGTCACAGGGTACCATGGGCCCAGCACTATGTGTCAATAATTGTCACAAGTGTAGTGTTTGTACCAGAGTTTTCAAGTCGCTGGCTGGACTAAAAAGTCACACTCGTTCAGCGCATCGGTAGGGGTTCTCCTACATGGATATAAAGTAGTGGCCGTACTCGAAAACGAGTTGGCAGCCACCATGTATGTATGTATGCATGTGTGTATGTTCTTCTGGTTTTATAATTTTAAAAATGTTGCCATCGGAGGGATTTGGTTTCTAATATGGATACAAGACTCTTTCATTGGAATTTATGCTTGTGTGTGCAGGTATGGATGTTAATGTATGGGTGGATGTGTATGTTTTGAGTTATATGTGTGCATCTGCATATACTTTGTATCGGTACATGCAGTTATTAGATGCAGAAAGTTTGGAATGTTTTACATATTTTTACTGTTCCATTAATGGCTTTTACTTGTAAAATCCTAACTATCCCAGTGCCCCAATAATCACAAGTATAAATCTGAAGGTATAGTCAGGGTGGAGTATCTGCAGATTTCTCATCAGTTCTGCATACATATTCTCCTTTTCGCTAATCTTTGATATTATATTGGCATCTGCTGGAGAGCTTACTGCCACTACTGTGCATGCCTTCTTTTCCCTGTACGATGTCATTAGATCTGGTCTGTTATGTTTGCATTTTATTGGGGTTTTCACTGGTTAATTCCACCAGTACTCTTCCATATCATGTATGTATATGGCTTCCACATTGCTGTAACTTTTAATGTTTATTGTCGGGGCTCTCTTTTCTGCGGGTTGAATTGTACAATGTTTTGGCCACTACATCATGCATCATTGGCAGATAGTTTCGTGATGACATCTTTGGACAGCTGCTTATGGCATGGGTGATATCTTCGAAGTTTATTCTGCTGAGCCTGCACTTGTAACATGTAGCCTTTTTGCCTGCATCCCTATTTCTTTTGTGAATCAGTTATTTTGTGTTGATTTCCTGTTCATAGATTGCAAAAACATACCCTTCAAAGTGGCAGCCAATACGGCGGTTGTTGCTCCAGCTAGATTCATTTGATTATCTCTATTACTCTCACTCTGGAGTTTCCTGGCAACATATCCATGGAGGACATTTTGCTGATAAGCATGCAGTTACCTCCCGCTTTACAATCATATATGAAAATTTATCTTTGCCAAAATCCATTCATATATCCATTGAAAATGTTGTAACCATGTCAAGATTTTTCTTCATCCCATGTATGTTCTTGGCCTACAGTTTCAGATCATCCACACATAAGTTATGGCTTAAGTTCGTATTTGCATCCTCCTTTGAGCTAATGATGTATCCTTCACATGTATAGTGACATCAGTGACAACATCAACATCACATTTTTCCTAGTGTCTGTTTTTTACCTGAGAAGATATCATAATCGGACACGAATTGGCTTTCACTATGTATGTATGTATGTATGTATGTATGTATGTATGTATGTATGTATATTAATTATTAATAGTGTACTATTATTATTATTATTATTATTACTATTATTATTACTTTTTTTTTTTTTTTTTTTTTTTTTCCAATTCAATGATGTTCCAGAACAATATAAAAGAGATAATTGGCAATTTAGGTTCTGGAACAAAAAAGATAATTAGCAATAAGGGCAGGGGCCCCAGGTTATCACAGCCTGGGCCCGCTCGTCATCGTGCCATTGTAATAGAGCCTCACAAGGCATTTAGTCTTGGCTGCTGGAACGTACGGACGCTGCTTGACAGGGATTCCTTGGAGCGTCCTGAACGAAGGACGCTCTTGTTGCAAAGGAGCTACGACGTTACGATCTTGACATCGTGGCTTTATCTGAGAAGAGGTTAGCTGGAGATGGTCATCTTACGGAATTTTGTGGAGAATATACATTCTTCTGGAAAGGAAGAGATGAAGGAACCAGAAGAGAGGCTGGGGTAGGATTTGCTGTTAAGACTGTACTTGTGAATAAATTAGAAGAATTCCCAGTAGGGATTAGTGAGCGTCTTATGTCCATGAGAGTTCCGCTGGACAAAGGAAGATATGCTACCCTGGTGAGTGTGTATACTCCAACGATGAATTCTGTCGATGAAGAAAAAGTGTCCTTTTACCATGCCTTGAAAGGTGTTTTAAGAAATATCCCTCAGGCAGATAAAGTCATCGTGCTTGGTGATTTTAATGCTAGAGTGGGTAGGGATTTTAACACATGGACTGTAATCGGAAGGCATGGGTGGGAAAGTGTAACAGCAATGGTATGCTCCTGCTGCAGATGTGTGAGGAGCTGGATCTGTGTGTTACCAACACCATGTTCCAACACCATGTTCCAACAAAAGAACAAATTCAAGACCACATGGATGCATCCTGCATCTAAGGAATGGCATCTTTTGGACTACGTCCTAGTCAGGGATGCGTGACAGACAGGATGTGCAGTGTGTTCGTGTTCTTCGTAGAGCTGATTGCTGGACGGACCACCGCCTGGTACGCGCCAAAGTGAAACTAATCACTAAACGTAAAATCCGGGCTCCTGGTGTTGCACTGCCCAAAAGATTGAATGATGCTCGTCTTAAGGAGACAAATGTGATGAGGACATTGGAAGAAGAGATGCAGGCTGCAGATCTTGGTGAGGATTTGCCGACCCTTAAAAAGTCGGTTTATGATGTAGGCAGGCATGTTCTGGGATTTGTGCAGAGAAAACATCAGGACTGGTTTAATGAGAATGATGTACATATAGAAGACTTGTTGGCTGATAAGAGGCGTGCTCTGTCACGCTACTTGACGGCAAAACCACAGGAGAGGAATACGTTGCATGAGGAACTCAGGGATGTAGAATCACGTGTTAGGCGGAGTCTTTCTCAGATGAAGGATCAATGGTGGAGTGAGAAGGCTGGTGAGATACAAACTGCGTCTGATTCCAATAACACAAAGCTGGTGTACAGTCTCTTGCGTGAGGTTTATGGACCGTCTTCTTCTCTGGTGACACCGCTTCGCAGCAAGGATGGCAAAGAACTTCTTCGTGACTCACGAAGAATTCTACGAAGGTGGCGAGAGCACTTTGATGATCTTTTGAATCAGCCGTCTGTCGTCAGTGAAGATTTCCTCAATCTCATTCCAGAAAGTCCTGTGAAAGTAGCTCTCGCAGGACCTCCGACGCTTGTGGAGGTTGCAGTGAAAGATCTCCAGGTATGGATGGCATACATGCTGAGCTCCTACAATATGGTGGTGAGAGACAGACTCCTGCAACATCTTCACTCTTTGTTTGGCAGGATATGGACTAATGAATCCGTACCTGAGGACTGGAGAGATGCAGTAATGGTGGTCTTGTACAAGGGAAAGGGTAACAGGAACGATTGTGGGAACTACAGAGGTATATCATTGCTTTCTGTCGTAGGGAAAGTTTTATGTAGGGTGCTTCTGGACCGTCTGCTGACACACATTGCAGATTGTGTTCTTCCTGAAAGTCAATCTGGTTTTCGTGCTGGACGCGGCACTACTGATATGATCTTCTCAGCTAGACAGATCCAGGAGAAGTGCATGGAACAAGGCTTGGATCAGGTTTTTGTCGATCTGACAAAAGCTTTCGATACTGTTAACAGAGATGCATTATGGAAGGTTCTCCAGAAACTTGGTTGCCCTGATAAGTTCCTTGCTTTAGTTAGGTCTTTCCATGACGACATGAAGGCTTGGGTTAATGTCGGAGGTAACATGTCGGAGCCTATCTCGGTAAAAAATGGAGTGAAACAGGGGGATATTCCAGCACCGACCCTGTTTGCCATATACTTTGCAATGGTTTTCTGTATTGCATTCAGGAATTGCGAGCATGGTGTTTACATATCCGGCAGCATATTTAACATCAGGTGCTTTGCTGCAAAGACAAAAGTATTTACATCAATCATAAGAGACCTCTTGTATGCAGATGATTGCGATCTTGTAGCGCACACAGAGAGTGATATGCAGCACATTTTGAAGGCATTTTCTGACGCTTGCACTGCCCTAGGATTGACTGTTTGTCTCAAGAAAACCGTCGTCATGTACCAACCTGCCCCTGGTAAGCAGTACACTGAACCAAACATCTATGTGTATGGCAAACGACTTGGAGTGGTTGATCAGTTTGTCTACCTGGGGAGCACTGTCAATCGATACAGCAACCTTGACAGTGAAATCTCACTTAGGATTAGGAAAGCAAGTGATGCTTTCGGAAAGCTAGAAAGGCGACTCTGGGGTCGGCGAGAGATATGCAGGAGGACAAAGGTAAAGGTGTACAGGGCATGTGTGCTCTCTTGTCTTCTTTATGCCTGCGAGACCTGGGTCACATATCGACACCACCTTAAGCAATTGGAGCGTTTCCATCAGATGTGTCTCAGACGGATCCATGGCGTTAACTGGAGAGACCACATCAGTGATATCGAGATTTTGGAAAGCTCTATGTGTGACAGTATAGAAGCTCTTGTGCTTAAGCAATGACTCCGTTGGAGTAGTCACCGTGCCAGGATGAAGGATTCTAGAATACCAAAACAACTCTTTCATGGAGAGTTGGTTAAAGGAAAACGACCGCCATATAAACCATAAAAGAGGTCTAAGGATTCCTTGAAAGCCTCCCTGAAAGACGCTAACATCTCTGCTGATACATGGGAAAATATTGCTGCTGGTCGTAATAAATGGAGAAAGACTGTATATGAGGGAAAAGTTGCCTTTGAGGCATCTCGAATCGCATATGAGAAAGTAAAGCGGATGTGAAGAAGGACATTGCTGTTGCACTTCCAGACGGCGAGGGTCCTCCTATGGTGCTGACATGCAGCGTCTGTGCGAGACTCTGCCTAAGCAAAGCTGGACTCAAAAGTCATCTTCGCAGTCATAAAGTAAGACCAGTGGTTGACTACCAGGCTGCTGTTGGAGATGCTACTCATCATGCTTGCCAAACATGTGGTAGAGAATGTAAATCACCAGGAGGGCTCAAGCGACGTGCAAAAGTACACGAACTCCAACCACAGCCAACTATTCCCAGTGAATGTTTTGGTTGCCGACTCTGTGCAAGACATTTTAGATCATTGGCTGGGCTAAAAAGCCACATTCGATCGCAGCGCTGTTAGTTGCTATCGTGTGTGTGTGTGTGTATAGATATGCTTATGTGTGTGCGTGTATGTGTATATATATATGTATATGTATATTATTATTGTTGTTGTCGTTATTATTATTGTTGTTATTATTATTGTTGTTATTATTATTATTATTATTATTATTGTTATTAATGTATGTGTGTGTGTATATGTGTGTGTGTGCATATGTGTATGTGTGTATATATATATATGTGTATATATATATGTATATATATATATATATATATATATATATATATATATATATATATATATATATATATATATATATATATATATATTGTTATACTTTGGGAGGGTCATGTTGCCAATAAGAAACACACGCACCAGTTGCTTTCACTTCAATTTAATTATATATTTATAAATTTACAAATTTATAAATTTCTGGTTGGTTGGTTGGTTCCACAACCAGATAGTTGTTTATATATATATAGTCATAGTTCTTTCGTCACACACTCTGTGACCTCTTCAGTGACTGGGGATTTCTTTCTTCGTTTCTGTGCCTTTCCTTTCTTCTATCCTACGCCATTTTGTTTGTGTGTGGGTTGCGTGCTCAGTTTACGCATGCGCCACATCCGGGTGTCTGTGTGTGTTTGTGTTCATTTTTCTATTTTTCTATTTATATTTTTCTATTTGTTTGTTTATTTATTTATTTATTGTTGGTTGGTTGTTTGTTCTATGTGTGTGTGTGTTTTCATTTTGTGTGTGTTTTCAATTGTAAGTTGTTTGTTCTATGTGTGTGTGTGTTTTCATTTTGTCCTTAATTGTAAGTTGTGATGTTGCTGTTCCACTCATATTTTCTATTTAATTTTGGTTTTAATTCTTTTATGCTTACTGCCTCTGTAATTTGCCTAAACATTGCGTCTTTCTTGTGTGTGGATTCTATTTTTATTTCTATGCTCTCTAATTTACCCCTGTGTTCTATCTTAGCATGTTGGTAGAGCACAGATGATTCTTTATTATCTTGGAGGTCTCGCCAGTGTTCATTTATTCGTTCCCCTATACTACGAGCTGTCTCACCTATGTACACTATATTTTTGTTTCTACATTGTCCTTCAGTACATCTTATGGTATATACTACATTTCTAGTTTTACAGTTAATATGGCGGCTTATTTTACAGGTTATACATTTCTTATCTATACATGAGGGTCTTTGGAACGGGTATGTCTTGCTAATAAGTGTTTTTACGGAGGTACCAGGTCTTTCTACTATCTTAATATTGAGATTATGTTTCTTTAGGGCCCTTCTAAATTTGTAGGCTAGTTCGCCTCTAGGGGTTGTATTGATGAACATTACACTCTGGTATTTATTGCTATCATACCATGAGTTTATTCTATTGGCCTTGTTCTTAGTTCTTTCTATTCTATTCCAAAATTTGCTCCTATACAAGGGGCAGGTCCCATTTATGTCATTATTTACCATTTTTTCCCATTTGGTTCTGGCTCCTTTATACACTCTGATTCTATCTCTCTGATTGTAGCCAGAGAACTGCATACGGTGGATGAAGTGTTGTATGTGTCTCTCTAGTTCTTCGGGGTTGCACATGCGGGACACGTTTCTCATCACCCGTACCAAATCCGCAATCAGTATGTTGATTTTGGTATGGTCCGAAATGGCCGAGTTTCGGTGGATCAGATGTTTGGAAGTCATGGGTTTGGCATAATGGGAATGGAGGATTTGTTTTTGGTTGTTAATTGTATCTAACCAGAGCTCTGTGTCTAGTACAGGTAATCGATGGTTGGGGTGTCTACTTGGGTAGTCTATAGTAACTCTAATGCTCTGGTGGATGGAGTTTGCTATTTGCTGGATGCTTTCCATTGTGTTTTTCTCTAGTTCCTGACTGTTCTTTAGTGGGGGTGTCTTAACTACGATGTTTATATCATCTACGTAGCGGGAGTACATTATCAGGGTTAAGCTGTTTTCTAATCTAGTTTTACAGTTAATATGGGGGCTTATTTTACAGGTTATACATTTCTTATCTATACATGAGGGTCTTTGGAACGGGTATGTCTTGCTAATAAGTGTTTTTACGGAGGTACCAGGTCTTTCTACTATCTTAACAAACCACAATCTTAACAAACACACAGACACAGAAAACAAGTAATGACAGTAGCACAGAAATCAGAGAAATAAGAGAAAGTAATAGGATTAAAAGGAAAAGGAGATGGGAGACTAAGGACAAAGAGAATAACCAAGACGAACACACAGACACACAAAATAGGGTAGATAACAACATTGAGCCAGTGGAAAGAGACAGGAGTAATTATGAGAGACATAGAAACAACCATGAAGCTGAGGCTGCTGCTGTTGGTGGAAATAGAAACAACACAACTAACAATAGCACTAGTACACATAAAGCAGCAGCCTGGAACTCTCCGTTTTATAACCCCTCCGATAAATCATTCGACCTACGACGAGTCCACGCCACGACTTTACCATTTAACAAACGCACGCAGTTGCCGTCGCAGGTCGATGAACAAACAGAAGCACAATTTAGTATAGCTAAATCCGAACTTAGAAATATTATAGAACAGTATAGCAAGAAGCATAATAGAATAGAGGCCCAGCAACTGGGAGAAGAATCCGCAAATGGCTTGCGTAAGCTCATGCAGCGCTCGCGTAATGGAGAGATAGCATGCTTTCCAACAGACAAGTCTGGCAGAATGTCGGTTGACAGCCTGCCAAACTACATCCAGGCAATGCAACCCCACATCACTAACACAAGAGAGGTAACACCACAGGAGCATGAGGATAGAGAAAAAGCCCTCAATGCCCATATGGTGATGTGGACAAATATAATGCAGCCCAACAAAAGGACTGCCAACAACTTCCAGGCCTGGAACAATGACGTGCCGGCGTTGTATGGGCTTCGAAAAGACCATAAAACGGGCTGGGACCCTGTCGCGGGACCACCAACACGGCCAGTCTGTGGGGCTAACATTGCTAGTAACTACAGACTGTCCTACTTCCTCTCCCTGATCATACGCCCCATCATTGAGATGTCCCCAGATGTGTGTGACAGCACGGAGGACCTCCTCAGCAGAATCGGCGCGGGTAACCGATCTGGGGACCTAACAAACTGCATAATAGGCAGTATGGATGTTGTGTCCCTGTATCCATCTATTGACGTGGATTTTGCTGTGGAGAAATGCGTCGAAATGATCAGCGAGAGCAAGGTTGAGTTCCGTGGGATTGATACCAGTGAGCTGGGACTTCTACTTAAGCTTACCCATAGTAATAGTTACCTAGACACTTATGACCTTAGCAACCTGTGCCCTACAAGACCAGCAAGAGGCAGACCTCCTACCATTACCTCAATGGC
>OZ024740.1:384625914-384633414 GCA_964016885.1 Eledone cirrhosa | reverse complement strand
GCCCTCGAGTGACGTGGCTAAAGCTTACAGTGTGCTACTACCAGTCAGATAAAGGAAAACAGAAAGAGATGGGAACATAAGTTAGCGTTAATATTATGCCACAAGACAAAAGAAAGAAAGAAAGAAAGGAAGAAGAGAGAAGAAGGGGGAAGGAAGAAGAAGAGAAGTCAGGGTTAATGTCAGCTATAAGAAGAAAGACAGAAAGAAAGAGGAGGAAAGATCGGTATTATAGTCAGGCCAGGATTGTCGCGAAAAAATTTTTTTATTCTACGGGACCCGTATCTAAACAACTACTACCGGTCAGATATAGGCAAACAAAAAGGGGAAGGAAGATAAGTCTGCGGGAGGAAGACAGAAAGAAGGGAGAAGAGAAGGGAGAAAAGGAAGAAGTAGAAAATTCAGGGTTGATGGCTACAAGAAGGAAGATAGAAAGAGGAAGAAAGGTCGATATTAATGTCAGGCCAGGAGTGGCGCGAGAAAATTTTCACATGGACCCGTATCTTAGCAGAGGTAAATATAGTGGGGGTCAGTGTGTTATAATGTGTGAACAGAAGATTGGAACGTTACGTTTTTGTTTAGACTTATAGGATGAAGTTAAAAATTAATAATCAATATTCAATATCAAAGGAATTAGAAAATTCAAAGTCAAACAGTTTAACATTTTAAGGTTGATATATCTAACAGTTCTGATTTGATCCGTAATTTAAGGGTACTATGTGGCGGTTAAAAAACCAGCCGCGCTCCGGGCCCCTGGGGCAAATCAGGCCACTCCGAGTAGTTTCATTTACCGAAAGAAGGGGAAATTTATTTTTCCAAGCACTCAAGGTAGGCCCATGCTCCAGGGGGCCGGTTCCGCCGCCAGGACAACCCACCCAACAGTCCGACAGAAAATTGGAACGTTAAAATACTGTCTAAATTTATAGGATGAAGTTGAAAGAATTCAGAATAACATTATAAAATTAAAGAGTAAGAAGATTGAGAATTGAACAAAACAGAAAATTGAAGATTAAACGTTTAAAAAAACTTTTTTAAGGTTTTGGGTTGCGGGGTTTAGTTAAAGAGAGTCTTTTGTGAAGAAACGTTAATTAAAAGGAAGAAGTAGAAAAGTCAGGGTTGATGGCTACAAGAAGATACATAGAAAGAAAGAGGAAGAAAGGTCGATATTAATGTCAGACTACAGTCAGGCCAGGAGTGGCGCGAAAAGATTTTCACAGGGACTCGTATCTTAGCAGAGGTAAATATAGTGGGGGTCAGTTTGTTATAATGTGTGAGCAGAAGATTGGAACGTTACGTTTTTGTTTAGACTTATAGGATGAAGTTAAAAATTAATAATTAATATTTAATATTAAAAAATTAGAAAATTTAAAGTTAAACAGTCTAACATTTTAAGGTTGATATATCTAATAGTTCTGATTTGATCTGTAATTTAAAGGTACTATGTGGCGGTTAAAAAACCGGCCACGCGCCGGGCCCCCGGGGCGAATTAATCCGCTCCGAGTAGTTTCATTTGCCGAAAAAGGTGAAATTTATTTTTCAAAGCACTCAAGGTAGGTCCATGCGCCAGGGGGCTGGTCGCGCCGCCAGTAAAACCCACCCAACAGTCCGACAGAAAGTTGGAACTTTAAAATATTGTTTAAATTTATAGGACGAAGTTGAAAGAATTCAAAATAACATTAAAAATTAAAGAGTAAGAAGATTGAGAATTGAACAAATAGAAAATTGAAAATTAAACATTAAAAAAAAACTATTTTAACGTTTTGGGTTGCGGGGTTTAATTAAAGAGAGTCTTTTATGAAGAAACGTTAATTGTATTATGTAGATCTATAATTTATCCTAGTGGGATGTAGAGTAAGGGATATAGTCGGGTAATATTTATTTTTGTTCTCAGGGGTAGACATTCTAGTGTCGTGTGCTAATGGGTACAAGTGAGCAAAAGTCCCAATAGGAGGAGTAGAAATACATGGATACATAGAAGTGGAATACGTGGAAAAGCACATTGATAAAGCAAAGGTATAAATATATAAATATATAATTGAACACCAGACTACGACTCTCTAACTGGATTGCCAAACGCTCAATATCGAATTGTCGTGGATTATGTGAGGGGCATATAATCGAAAAATACACTCCCCTGACCATGAAAATGTCGAAGTACATGAAATACTTGACATCCCTTCGCTGTGCATCTCCAATACTTTTAACACTTTTAATGCTTGCACTATCTTTAATGCTTATAACATTTCTCCACACACAGACTATATCAATCATATAAAGATTTTGCCACCAGATCTACCAACCTAACACTCTTGTTTACCTACCTAAGTACCTCTACCACACATATCTCTCTGCCACACTGTATAAACAAGACGCACATGCGTGCCACACATATAACATTTGCACTATATAACCGCTTATCTTCATGTTGTATTTTAACCTGTATTTTTGATTTTTGATTGTACCTCTTAATATGAATGTAATCTCGAAGTGTGTACTGCCACTCTAAATTCTGTAATGAATTTTGACCCACAATATTTGCATATGTATCGGTATGTCTCTTGGCTGAAAAGGAGGTCATATAACTGTCCATGCATTAATAAATTGCTCCGAAGAATCCAAACCTCGGTTTGGAGGAAACAGCTGTAAGCACAATAATGTTTTGAACAGTTCTTTGATTCTTATATTTCATATAACTGCTCTGTAAATCATCTGATGTTTTTACATTGAGCTACTTAACTTACTGGTAATAAGGTAGTAATACATTACTGCCTACCACTATTTAGGGTGTATATAAAAAATACTTATAACTGCATAAGGTTTTGTATTTATATAACCATAGATAGTATAACTAATACTAAATATATAAATATATAAATATTTTATCTATTACATTCACGTATTATATTTCGAATACCTGATGATATCACCGGATTCATACGGAACCCGGTCATTGAAATGTTCATAGTATAATAAACCTTTCAAGGATTTACACAAATCCAGCCTCCTGTCATTTCATTATAATATTTAACTCCGTAATAGCACCACCAACTATAAAAACAAAGACGGTTGAACTGCTTTACGTTGAGTACTCTCTATATTATTACATGCGATTGACCATACGGAATAGACCAGCTCTATCCAGTGGTGAACCTCAAACCTGAATATATATATATATATATATATATATATATATACATACGTATATATATAATTTTATATATATATATATATATCGCTAATTTATATATATATATATATATATATATATATATATATATATATATATATATATATATATATATATATATATATATATATATATATATATATATAACTATATATATAGGTATGTATGTATATATATATATATATATATATATATAAGTATTCCAATACAATCTGGACACTCACACACACCTTGGTCTTATGCCAATACTATTTATCATTTCACACCTTTTATTATTAAGGTTTTTGATGTTCTATTGAGAGAATCGTTTTTACTGAAAATATCGAATAATGTACACCATTTTTACCAGTAACACAAAAACACTGGTCCACACACACACATTCACACACACACACACACACATATACACACACACATACACACGCGTACAATAACATACAAAGAGACATACACACACACACACACACACACACACACACACACACACACACATACACACTTCTCCGTATAAGACAAGAGCTGAAAAATATCTTTTAACATGTTAAAATAACCCCCACACACGTACAGACACATCCCTACTGTCCGATCCCTCTACCACGAATTACTCTGCTACACACACACACACACACACTTGTCTTAATAGGCATTTGAACTGTTGACCTGTCAGCAGGCTGAGGTTCGCATACACATCCCTGCTGACCAATATCACAACAACGAACCTCTTTACTACTACTGCACACACACACTCACACATATTTGTCTTAAAAGAGTTATTTTTCAGTGACTTCTCAATCAGCCGAGACAAACCTACCTTTGGCGCAAAATCAATTTTTAACATTCACATGACCTCTACCTTCACACAAATATACATACTTTCACACATCCATTCACACAAACATACATTTCACACATACATTTACACAAACATACACACATTCACACATACATTCACACAAATACACATACATTCACCCATACATTCACACAAATATACATTTCACACATACATTTACACAAACACATACATTCACACATACTTACACACAAATATACATACATTCACACATATACATTTACACAAACACACACATACAGTCATGATAGTGTTCGGTGAATTGGAAATCGGAGGGTAAAACAAGTATAACGTTTTATTTATTTATTAACTCTTTATTTATTTATTAACTCCTTTTTTTTTAAATTCATTTAATATAATGGTTACAGAACGAAAACACTAACAAATATAATATATAGAAAGGAAAGGGAAAGGAAAGGGAAAGGAAAAACAAGAAACAGAAAAAATGCACAAGCACGTAATGCACACATTTTAGACCGCAGAACAATATGCAGGCGAAAGAGTGGAAAAAGAGGTGCTACCAGAACAAAAGATAACAATATAGCGAGGAGCACTAGGAAACCTCTCTAATAATGTTTGAGGGAGGCCAGCACGCTCGCAGCGTTACCTGAGTTGCTGGAACAACCAAGTACCCTCATGATCACCAGTTACCTCTTTGGCGAGCTGCCAGTGAAGATAAGAATCTCGCTGTCAGTATCCCGACTCCCCTAAACATCTCGAACGCCACAGGCTGGATAATGTAGTTAGCTGACAGAACACGGTATTTTAGCATTTTGTTCCCTTCATCTGTGGATGCTCTAGTTCTCGTTCTTACCACTGCATCCAGAATGTGGGGAGAAGAAAAATAGTCACTAACTGTGAGGTCCCAGGTAAGGCTCCCGCCTCTTGACCAGGAGCACAGAGTAAGACCGTCAAGTCTTTTCTCATCAATTCAGGACAATGGAGATGGTTCCAAAATTGAGGGGATATTTACCCAGGGCAAAGCTCGTACGTGGTCATAGGACAGTATGTGCATGTGCACGCGCGTGAGTTTGTTGGCGTTCTTCAATTAGAGACACCTATGTGTGTCTCTGTTTTTAAGTTAGACATATATATGTGTGTATCCCTTTCCTTCCTTTTACACACACATACATTCACACAAACACACATACACATTGCGTGAAATTTATATACATGTGAGTGGAGTTCTACTGAAGCATTTAGAGAAGTTCAAGTATCTTGGAGCCGTGTTCATAAGTGATGGAATGCAGGAGGCTGAAGTAAGTGGAAGAATTGCAAAAGCTGATGCAGTAAAGCGCGAGCCTCAGCATTCAGTAATGAGATGAAGCGGGGTAGGTGTAAAAGCCAAACTCGCTAACTTACTGGTATTCCTGCCAACTCTTACCGAGGATCATGAATCTTGACTAATGGCCAAAAGAATGCAATTGCAAATAAACGTGGCAGAAATGGGATTCTTCCGAAGGGTCTTTGGAGTAACGTTACTCGATAAAGTGTATAGCTATCTCAGAGACCAGAGATTCCCTCCTGGTAGAGCCGCTACTTCTCTGAATTGAGAGATCACAACTCCGATATTATGAGCATGTGGTTAGAATGTCACAGTAAAGAATCGCTGGACACATTTTACAGGCAAAACCAACCGGCAACAGACCCAGAGGTATAACCAGAGGTAGACCCTGAGCAAGATAGTTGGATAACATCCATGAGCTTTGGGATCCAGCTGGATCAGTTAGAGATGCTTGCTACTGACATACTGGCTGGAAGGAGTGTTTCAGAAGGACTCTGTCCCCACAACCCTCTCAGAAATAAGTGGGTGAAGAAGAAGATTTGTCAATTTACTTTTCAATTTACATATATCTATATGCATATATTTGTTTTTCGAGGTTTGAAAGATGGCGTAGATATACAATACAACAGGAGGAACGTAATAGCACCACTGGCGATGCTGCAGATGTACAACGAAAGAACTTTGTTAGACTATATATATGTGTTTATATCTATATTATATCTGTATTTTTTCACCGTTGGTCAGTCAATGGTAAACATTGAGGACCGAATGAATTAACTGATACTAAAGATACAGAAGCGAAAACCAACCAAACAGTGAGTGTGTTCTGTTATTAATTTTGGCAATATTATTACAACAATATAACCTTCCCCAAGTATAACAATATATGCATATATATTTGCGTATAATACCAATAAGCACACTAGATATGCTAGCAGAAAACCGCACGTGGGCAGTTTTTCTGCTAGTATATGTAATGGTTATTAATCGAAGTTGTAGCTGCAGTGTTGCACATATCAATCGCATTGTTTGAAGCAGTTACAAAGCACTCAATGCTTTGAAAAGTTAATACATTTTCATCCACATTTAACACAAGAATGTAATAAAGTGTGACACCAATAATAAAGCGACCAAATGCATGTGACCATAATAATATCACAACTTCGATATAAACAAACAGACCGATATATCTATATATATATCTAGGTCTTACCATCAATTGGTGTATTTATCTGTATATATATATATATATATATATATATATATATATATTAATAAAAGGAATTTCAACTTTGTCTTATTTACTCGTTTTATTTACAATCCTTTAAAATTTATAATGGTATTAGAATAAAATAGTATGGTAGAATATTAAATGTTAAGTGTTAATTGAACAAGTAGTTTCATGCTTTACCAATCTTCAGGTTCATATTCAGTGGTGACAGTCAAGTTTGCAATTTTCAACTGTTGAAAATTTTCAACAGTTGAAAATTGCAAACTTGACTGCAACCACAAGATTGCTAAAGCATGAAACTACTTGTTCAATTAACACTTAACATTTAATATTCTACCATACTATTTCATTATAATACCATTATAAATTTTAAAGGATTGTAAATAAAACGAGTAAATCAGACAAAGTTGGAATTCCTTTTATTAATATAATCTTCTATACACACTCATACACACCCGTGTATATTTCTCTCTCTCTCTCTCTCTCTCTCTCTCTCTCTCTCTCTCTCTCTCTCTCTCTCTCTCTCTCTATCTATCTATCTATATATATATATATATATATATATATATATATATATATATATATATATATATATATATATATATATATATGTATATGTCTCTATGATTTTGCGCATTAAGAAACGATGTATTATTTTATCGTATTTGCTAACTTTGCATATGAATATAGCTCTAATCCAATTTTATGCTGTCTAGTTGGAGAATTCTAATGATTTGCCGGCTTAGTAGGTTTTTGAATGTAAGTGGTCATGAGAAACAGCAGTATATTCTTTAATCGCCATTATCAGAGTCATGAGTCTTATTATTTTGTGATAGAGTATTAATATCTGTTGAAATACGATTGTAAATTTTTCGGTCGTGTACTTAACCAAATATGGCACCATCTATATGTTATACCCACACATCGACCTGCACCGACAACTCTCT
>OZ024740.1:384593414-384620914 GCA_964016885.1 Eledone cirrhosa | reverse complement strand
TTGGAATTTGTCTACTTAGTATAGATAATGTTTGGAAGGGTCGAATTTTGAAAGAAGTGAAACCAAAAATGCCATTAATATTCTAAGCATGTGTGGAAATTCAAAACTTAGATGAACCAGAGTATAGGTCATACAGGGTCCGATCAGCTAAAGCTGAAATGTACTTTGCCAATTATTTCCGAGGCAATGAATACGAGAGTTTAGAGACAATGGATGTGTCTTAAGCTAGACAATGTCATTGGCTTTGCTAATGCCAAATGCTTAAAACTTCATTAAATTTCTTGCTCGGCCAGTAGTGTATAAGTTATGAGATCATGTCTCTTCAAATCTGACTCTACAAAAACCTTAATTTGGTCAATAAATGGGGGAGTCAAAATTAGAAAAAAGATAATTTATACATATTTCATTCTACAGGTTATCTTCCTGAAGTTGGGACATTTTGAGTTTCTCCTGTTTTACTTAGATTGTGATAGATATTTGTAAATAGAAAGTTTTGTTAAGATAGAAACTACTTCTTAATCGCGCTGTAGCCGTGTGAGAATGATAGTGCAGTTGCTAATTAAACCTAGCCGGTCAACGTCGGAAAATATGTAACCGAGTATCATCGAGGTTTTAGACACAAACTGTATATAAGCTATAGCTTACACTTCTCTCAGTACCGAGTGAATAAACGTCACTGATGCTGGATAAAAATGACAAAGCTCTTGTGTCAGGGATTTTCACGCCTCTACTGAGGTAACTGCGAAATGACCACAGCTTAAAATATCTATAGCAAGACGTATATATATTTATTATCATATCTGCCTTATACACACCTATTATGTGTATATATATATATATATATATATATATATATATATATATATATATATATATATATATATATATATATATATATAAATATATATCGCTCTCTCTTTCTCTGTCTGAAACACCTATTTTCCCATCCGCTACAACCTGAGATACATGCTGTTTTATAGAAAAATGTCTGCTTCTGTTTATGAATCTTTTTCCAAAGATTGTAACAAAAATAGGCAATTTTTAATACAACGTTCTAATTAAATTAGAACGACAATCTAATTACAATATTCTTATTATGACAGAATGAATATTTCTATGACCATAATGTACTGCTTTTTGTACAAATCTAAAAATATTTTCATCTTGAAAACTGACGTTTCCAGACATTTGAAATAATCAAAAGAAGATTAGTCAAACCACAACAAATTTCTGAAGTAACATGAACATTTATTTATATACTCACAAACATGCTGCATTGATTATATAGGTATTTTTAGAAACTAAACTGATATTTCCTCAGTACAGACATATTTGCTATTGCCATATGTTGATTGTGCATTCGACAGACTTTTTGTTGCATTAACTAGCATGCTGTTTGTTTTTACACCTGTTACTAGGCAGTGAAAGGTGCTAATCCGATACAGATGCAATAAACGTTGCATCACTACAATTTATATCTACTGTACAAGTTGCATTAACTTCTGAATATTTCTTATTTAAATGAAATTTAAGCAAGAATACCACACGCAAGGACCGTTTTACTGACACTTCACTACTGTATTCGAATAAGAAACTAAGAACGAAGTAATTTATAGAGTATTTCCAAGTCTGCATTACAGTTGCTTGGCGGTTACAATATACCACAAAAGTAATGGAGTTTGACTTAGATTAGTTCATTCTTTCATCAGATTCGATTCTCCTTTCGACATTATTCACGTATATCAGAAATGTTTTTGAAGAAAAGCATAAACGTTACAATTACGAATTTCCAATCTCCTAAGCGCTTTAGAAATCTTACCTACCAGTTTAGTTTTACCATTTAGGCACAGAAGAAAGGACAGATCCAATGACATTTTCAGAGCCTGCATGTCTGGTGAGAGGAAGGCAAGATAATGACCTCAAAAGCTGGATCTGGCCCTAATGCTTGCAACAACGTGGATTCCGTTAAATTTAGGCGAAGGACAATGAGGTAGTTAAAATGAATGACAGATTAAATCTACCATTAAAATAATTCACTGCGATGTTTTAACGGAGAAACGCAGAAATACCGCACACCATCACGTTCGACGCTCGAACAATTCCACCAATTCACCATCATAGACTAAAAGTTCTATTTTATTAACATCGGGAAGATAGGCAACATTCGCACGGTAGTATTTGAATTCGAAATGCCGCAAAATACCGCAAGGCATTTTAACATACACTTTAACGACTCTATGCCTATTCGTCTCTTTATGCAATGAATAAATCACACCATTGTGCAAACAAGCTAAATCCGGGGAAATTATCATAAAAGCTACATAATAGTAGATCTCTAATTTCCTAAACTTTCGGTCTCATCTATTCATTTCATTTGTGCAATTAATCTCACACTTCTCTAATATACCTAACAGACACCAAACACTTTCATCTTCCATTGAACATATTTTATTTGATACCAGCTGCTGACATTGAATTGATGACTCAAACTTCGTATTTTACTCCAATGTTAGACGGACGGACATTCTCTTTATTTCGGGGTTTCGTGGAAAATGTCAAATTAAAAGAACTCTACACGTTCTATAACATTCTCGGGAGAGGCAAATATGTCTTAGATTTCAGACGCATATATGGACACAAATCAGATTACCAATAATTTGACGGTAATTTTACAAATGGTGACTAAAGTAGAAAGAGATTTTATTTAATAGCAGATCAGTAGAATATGGAAGAGACAATGTCGAACATTGAAGAAGATAAATACAACTACTGCTTTATCACTCTAGTAACATCAATAGCAAGAACGAAGATATAAGATACAGATAACAAATTGAAGATTTGAAAGAAAACTTTGAGAAAAGAATCAATTTCAGATAGAGAGACGACAGTGAAAAGAGATTGGGAAAGAGACAGGGAGAGAAACGAAGAAACAGAGAAGTAGAGAAAGATAGAGAAAGAAAGAGAGAACAAAGGAGGTAACTTGAGAAGGGGGTAGTATATAAGACATTGACAATGGAAAAGTCTTTGTTGTCTTGGATTTCAAAGTCCTAGCTGAATACTTTAATAACCTTATAACGATGTAAGCAGCAAAATTACAATGTAATTCTAGACCGGATGATTTGGCAGAGATGAAGACATTTCAAAAGACAACAAAGAAAAAAGAAAGGAAAGTGTAATTTAAGGCAAGAGAAGAAACAAATGAAAGTGTAAGAATTTCAACCGCTATATATTCTAAATTAGGTAAAAAGATCTGATGAATAATTATAAAATTTTGTCTAGATTTTGTGTATGTGTCGTCATATTATTTGGCATCGTTCCCTAAGACATCTACTTCAAAGAGATTCTGATATAAACGCGATGAACACATCACACAAACTTGCATAAAATGCTTATGTATATATGTATGCATGTATGTATGTATGTATGTATGTATGTATGTATGTATGTATGTATGTATGTATGTATGTATGTACGTATGTGTATAAGTAGGTATGTATTTATACATGTAAATACAATCACACACACGTATATATACAAATATAAATAAATACATATATATATATCATTATATATATATATATATATATATATATATATATATATATATATATATATATATATATATATATATATATATATATGTATATATATATATATATACATACACATATATACGTAGATACATACATATATAATTGATAGCATATATATTTATAGAGATGTACTTTCAAACATATATAATTATGTCGTCCTGATTACGATACAAATTCGTGTAGTTTTATAATTAATATCCGTTTCAATACAGATGCACATTCGCATTCACAGACATATTTGAAGTATTTGTATATTTATGTAGATAAGTGTGTAAGTTTGTATATATACACACACACACTCGCGTGCGCGCGCGCACACACACACACACACACACACAGACACTTACACACAAACACACATATTTATACGTGTATACATATAACTGTGTGTGTGAGTATCTATAAACGCACATTCACGACCCGAATACGCGCATCTACACACTTATATATATATATATGAATATACATACGAACAGGCATATATAACAAATATATATTTATATATATGTGAGTACTTTTCACATTATATATATATATAAACACACACACACACACATATATATATATATATATATATATATATACATGTGTGTATATATATATATGTGTATATATATATGTGTATATATATATATATAAACGGAAAAAATGAAACGAAATTTCATTTCCCACTATTAGTACGACTGTTACTTAAATATAAGTACGTACACGTACATACATATATGTATACAGACGTACAGTAGTATGTATATATATATACATACATGCACACATATATATATGTACGTATGGATTCACCGAACATTTATTATAATGCTCGATGTGTTTCTAAACAAACATCCCGTATTAAGCCGTAGTGTCTAGCAACCATCGTTGCTCATTTGCTCAACACTGACAAAGGAACGCTGTACTAGTTTCAAGCTTATTAGGTATCGTCAGCAACGTATACCTTCTTGCCAGATTGTTGAACGTATATACTTACCTTATGCATATTAACGGCTGAGTAGCCCAATTTGCATATCGAGTGGGTTAATCGGCCGGGTGCACCGAAAACGATAAACGGATCATTATAATAAATGTTCGGTGAATCCATACGTACATATATATATGTGTGCATGTATGTATATATATATACATACTACTGTACGTCTGTATACAAATATGTATGTACGTGTACATACTTATATTTAAGTAACAGCCGTACTAAGAGTGGGAAATGAAATTTCGTTTCATTTTTTCCGTTTATCGTTTTCGGTGCACCCGGCCGGTTAACCCACTCGATATGCAAAATGGGCTACTCAGTCGTTAATATGCATAAGGTAAGTATATACGTTCAACAACCTGGCAGGAAGGTATACGTTGCTGACGATAGCTAATAAGCTTGAAACTAGTACAGCGTTCCTTTGTCAATGTTGAGCAAACGAGCAACGGTGGTTGCTAGACACTACGGCTTAATACGGGATGTTTGTTTACAAACACATCAAGCATTATAATAAATGTTCGGTGAATCCATACGTACATATATATATGTGTGCATGTATGTATATATATATATACATACTACTGTACGTATGTATACATATATGTATGTACGTGTACATACTTATATATATATACTTATATATATATATATTATACGAGAATTGTACAATAATTCAAATTAAGATTAAAATTAAAATTAAAATTATATATATATATATATATATATATATATGCATGTATGTGTGTCTGTATGTGCTTGTGTGTGTGAAGGAAGTTATGGTGGGAGTCGTTTTCTTCGTTTGTATATGTGTGAGAAAACAGCTTTTCTTTCATGAAGTTTAATCTTTCATCTTTTAAGGGTTTTTCATATTTCCCTACTACTTCTTTGCATTTAGTTTGCAACAAATTGGAGATAGAGATAAATACACGCGATAGATAGATAGAAAAATAGAAAATTGATGGGCAATTAACTACGTAGATAGTTACACAAACACTGAAACGCTTACCCACCCACACATACTTAGGCACATACACGCACACAAACAAACATACGCATATATATATATGAATGTAAAAGGTAAACAGAAATAACACACACACGCACACACACGCACACACACATATATATATATATATACGTTATCTCTCTCTCTCTCTCTCTCTCTCTCTCTCTCTCTCTCTCTCTCTCTCACTCTATATATATATATATATATATATATATATATATATAATATTAAAGATACTATTTATAGTTATGTATATACTAAACTATAAACAGGGAAGTTCAGTAATTATTACTACCTTATTACCAGTAAGAGAAATAGCTCAGTGTAAGAACATTTTACAGAGCAGTAATATAGATTACACAAGTATCAAAGTTGTTTAAACCATTTAATCTCTGACAATTTTTTCTTCCAAACTCAAGCTTGGAGTCGTTGGAGCATTATTAATGTTTTTACATATAATTAACCTCCTATTCAACTGAAGAATAATACATATATATTGATGTTGTGGACAACAGTTTCATGTTTACAGGGTGGAATGGATGCGACATATATTATACGAGAATTGTACAATAATTCAAATTAAGATTAAAATTAAAATTAAAATTAACAGCAAAGGGTGGAATACATTCAAAAGATAATACAAGAGAATAGTCTAATAATTAAATTAAAGAGATAGTATATGCGTTAGTCATATATAAAGGAATGGAACAAGCAAATGTATCATGTATATATGAGTACTGTATGGCAAGGTATTACATGAAATACAAGCACTATAAGCGAATATGTTAATGTATTATGGTGGGTGCAATGCGATGATATTTTCTGTATAGTTCAAATTTGTATATGTGTAGAATATGAAAGTTACAGATTTCACATCCATTACATATGTTAAGTTATATTTGTATTGAATGTTTGTTATAGTAATGGATTGTAACTTGGTGTTATTTTATTCATATTTATGGATTAGAGTTGTTCTACTGCGAGCATTTTCAACAGTTTAATATCCGGAAGTGGATATGGAATTAAGGGGATCTAATGCGTAAGGGGAGGTAACTAGCTCATTATAATAAATAAATTCCTTGCTCTAATAGACATTATATAGTGCTTCAATTGAATCCCTTATATAAAACAGTTATGTATTTATATTTAATTTTAAATACAGTCTATTCTCTCATAATATATTAAAGGTTTCATTAGATTGTTGTCTAGCCAATATTATATAGTGCCACAATTGAATACCTTATACAAAATGTTATATATTTATATTTAATTTCAAATACAGTCTCCTCTCTCATAATATATTAAAGGTTTTATTAGATTGTTGTCTACCCAATATTTGGTAAGATATGGAATAACGTATAGCTGTTTGCATGATAAATTAGATACATCCCTTGAGTAAATAAATTAATCCTTTATATACAATGTTATTAATTTATACATTTAATTATAAATGTATATATATAATTCACTGTTCCATATTACATTTAAGTTAGATAAATTCCTTATGTTAATAAATTAATCATTTATATACAATGTTATTAATTTATACATTTAATTACATATGTATATATAATTCCTTGTTACATTTAATATTTAAAGTTTATATATATTATATTATATTTCAATCACTATATAATTATAAGTAAACTAAAGTAATTATATTAAAAGGTGGTGACTAACAATATTTCTAGAGTATAATGTTAGAGATAAAAATGGTTTGTGTATAGGAAAGGGTGGATCAAAGAGTATGATGCAGCGGTGGAAGACAAGTCTTAGAGGTGAAGTGCTAATGGTGGTGATGAGTTCAGATCTGACATTGTTATATACTAGGTTTAAAGCTATGGAATGGGTGTCGGAAGCGGTGCTGGCACGATGCAAATACTTCCGCTTTTTTTTATTTAGGAGGTTAAGATTCGAAAAGATTATAGTATGGGTCTCTAGGAGACAGAAGTTACAAAATTTATTAGGTGGTTTATACGATGCAGCCCTACCTACTACTTCCCATTGAAGTGTATATGTTCTATTCCTAGTTTTCAGGTAGTGTATGTAGCTAGATAGTGAAGTGGAGTTGGCTAGATTGTGTTTTTTGAAAGAGTGGAGGTGCGAGTTGTATCTCCTCTTGAAGGAGTTCGAAGTAGAGCCTATATATGTTTTAGAAGAGTCGTTAGTGTTGACCGTGCAGGAGTAAATGATGTCTTTGATTAAGCAGTTGTTACCTAAAGGGCAAGTTCTATTTGATCTACAGTTGCATTTATTTTGTATGTTATCTTGCCGGTTATAATGTTGTGTAGAAGTTTATTGCTAGGGTTAGTATTAGGGCTATGATGGTTGTCGTTCCCAATGTTATTGATTTAATTAGTGTTATTAATATTATTACTATTGATATTAGGGTTTGTAGTTATTATGTTGTTCTGAAAGTTTACCTCCTGCTGTGTTTTAATTTGTTGAAAATAAGTATTAATCTTTCTTTTATTACTACTAGCAGTATGGTATGCTATGTTAGGTGTGGTAGAGTAAGAGATGTTAATGGTGTTTTTATTTGTAAGATTATGGAATTTGTGGCCAGATGGGACGTTTTTTTGTAGGATTGAGAAGAAAACCTTAGGTAAGTTGGTAGAGACGTTTAGATTGAAAGGGGGATTGAAAAATGTATTAGTTCTTCTATTTTTGTTTTTTTATAATAGCTATTGAGGTATTTCTGTTTATAATATTATTTTGGTGTCTACTTTGGTGCGAGTTAAGTTTGATACTACCCTTCGTATTAGAGCAATGGTGGCTATTATTCTTATTATTATTTTTCCTCATGGCCATATTGTGAGAAATAATGTTGTAACTAAGTGATTTCATAGGTAGGAATTCAATCCCATTAATATGGCCTGATTTAGCTAATGCCTGATTATCGTATTGTGAATTATTGCTATATATGGTTTCGATATAAGATAGATTAGAAATTCTATTAGATATTCCTTTAGTGATTGAGCTTAATATGGATTTAGGGTGGTAAGACTTGGTATCTACATAAATTAGTTTTTCGTTAGGTTTATGAAATGGTGTATATAGTTTAGAGTCTAGGTAAAGGGTAGTATCAAGCAAGTTAACATTTTTAGTGTTATTGTCTATGGTGATACATAAGTTGAAGTTTTTGAAAATTTGATGTAATAGTTTCCTAGTTCTTTCTATATTAAATTTGTTATAGTCTATAAGAAATAGTGCATCATCGCGGTATAAACCACCGTTGAGGTATGGTAGTTATTTATGGATTTCATTTAGTAGATATAGGCCCTCCAACGGTGGTTTATACCATGATGATGCACTACATCTTATAAACTATAAACAATTTAATATATAAATAACTAGGAAACTATTACATAATATTTATTTCGGGTTCACTTGGGGGTAAACACAGTATGTAAGGTACTCAATACATAGCAGTTTATAAATGTTTAATATAGAACAGCTTCTACAGAACTAGATGATTTCTCACAAATGAAACAATTGTAGTCCTGTAGAAGCTCTTCTATATTATATATATATATATATATATATAAGTTAAAACAATGAAATTAAAATTCATTCATTAGAAATATACTTCACTGTTTTACGATCGTTTCTAGGTGATGATAATACATCCAAAACATATTTCGTTATCGAACTATGTAAGGTTAGTTACAAAATATCAGATAAGGAAAATATTTACTTACATGCATATCAACAGCTGTTGTCAAAAGGAATGCTTTTGACAACAGCTGGTGATATGCATGTAAGTAAATATTTTCCTTATCTGATATTTTGTAACTAACCTTACATAGATCGATAACGAAGTATGTTTAGGATGTATTATCTCACCTAGAAACGATCTTAAAGCAGTGAAGTATATTTCTAATGAGTTGAATTTTATTTCATTGTTTTAACTTATATCATGACTGTTTTCCTTCTAATGTTTTATTGTTTTCCGGGATTTATTTTAACCTACATCATTTTCAACATATGGATTACATTGAGTTCTTCATGCAGCATGGACCCCACAACTTACTGTGGATATCTCTGTATATATATATATATATATATATATACAGTATTTTCCGTTGTATTGTAATATAAATATTACACACAGTAGATTGACAGCTCACGTAGAGTTTGCTCGACGGTTCCAGTTGTAGTTCCAAAAGTAATCCGGAGAAAAATAGAAAGATTTGAATGGATACAGTTTAGTTGAAAGGAATTTATTGACACGTGTTTCTATAACAGTTACATAACCTGAAAACAGCTGCTATCTACAAAGTTTTAGTTATGCAGACATTCAATATTTCAATGTTATTATTTACTGTCATTTCATCAGAATAATATTACTGAGGACCTATTTGGTTTTTATAGAGAATATTAGGAGGGAGGGGTGAAGTTGTTAGAAGAATAGTTGAGGGAGTGGTTTGTTGATAGCAGTGAGAATTTTTGGTGGCAGTGAGTAATTAGATTCCCATCTGTTGTTTTGACATTTTTATAGAATATATTATTGGTTATTTTTCTAAATTTATAGAAGGATTAGAGATAGTAAAGATATGCGTGGTTGGTTTTGTGTTTGCACTTAATTAACATTCAGACTTAAATTTTTCTTTCAAGTGTACGTATCCTTTCACCCACGCATTCACACACAAATATATTTGCACACCTCTACAAAATACATATACTCACATTCACATATTCATACTTACATACATATACACATGCATACATATATATATACACACATGTATTCATGTACATACATACGCGTTCATGTGTATACATTTTCATACTCAACTTATCTTTACATACACACGCATAGACACACACATATATACATACATACTCTAGTCTATGTGTACACATATACATATACATACACATCTATACACACATATATTTATACACACACATATATATATATATAAGCATTTTAATACATGAATACACTTACATCCTACTATACACATCAAACATATATATATATTTACTTATTTATATACATTTTCACATATATATACATACTTATGGACGTTTTTAGACACATTCATTATCGCATATTTGCACCTATTTTCATCAGCATATCTTTCCATTATTAGTGTGGTAATTTAAGGTTATTAATATATGTTGAGAAGAGATTGTTTTTATATTTTTCTAACTAGAATGAGGTTTATATAGTTGGGGGGATGTCCCTCTTTTATGTAATATTCGGCTTGTAGTGGGAAAAAAGGGTTTTAGTTCCGTGACGGCATAATAATGTTCGTTCAATTCTGTTATTCAGCAATTTCTTCTTGTGTGTGATTATGTAATAAATCTCAAGATTACATAATTTGCAGAAATTTTGGCTCCTGGAAAAGCTTTGGGTTTTAGCTAATTTCTCCCATTTTAGAGTAAACTTTTGATCGCTATCCCTGAGCATCCAAGCTTTTTCTGCTAAAGTTGTTACATTTCTTTGGCTCTGGTGTTTCATTGAGTAAGAATGCCTATATAATCGAGATTTGAACGATGTTGCCGTTGATCCCACGTAATACCACTCGTTGCCTCCGGATTTAATGGTACACTTATAAATAATATTTTTTTCCAGGCAGTTATTGCCGAGGGGGCAGTTGTCAGGATAGGTGCAGTTACAGTTGTGTACGTTGGGTTTTCTCTGGAGTAGTATTGCGGACGAACTTAGGTGTGGTTTATTTATGTTCTGTAGTGTATTGTCTACTGTTTTTTTTGTGTTCTTTGTACTTAAGTTCTTAGTGTTTTCGTTTAACCTTCTAGTATTGATCTTTTTTATGTGTTGTTCAAGGTTTAACGCTGTAGAGTATGACAGTCTTATAGTGGTAGGGTTTAGGATTTTGTGGTATTTGTGTGATGTAGGAAAATGTCTCTTAATTATTTTAAAGAAGAGTACTGGTAAATTTGTACTAATGGAACTATTGTATTCGGGGTTATACCATAAGTACTCTTTGCATCTCTTTCTATTAGTTTTGTTTGTTGGTTTACTGGTGTGCATACTACGGTAGTAAGTGTGGTTTGGTGTTGTGTTATTATATCTACCTATGTGGGATTTATTTTGGGTGTTTTGATTGTTCCCATCTATATACTCTATTTTGTTGAGGTAGCCTGCTTTACTAAGGGCGTTATCGTAGTACTCGGCGTGTTCCTTAAATACTTGTATGTTAGAAGATAGACCCGAGATTCTAAGGGAAATATTTTTAGGGATAGATTTAATTATAGAGATGGGGTGGTTAGATCCAACATATACGTATTTGAGATTTTCATTCAATTTATGAAACGGTTTAATCAATCCAGAGTTTAAATTGAGTGTGACATCCAGGAAGTTAACTACTTTAAGGTTGTATTCATATGTTATAGTTAGTCCTATTTCGAGTAGTAGTTTTCTTATATCTTTGCGTAGTTTTTCTAGTTTTTGGTTACTTAGGTTTTTAACTAGGAGGAGAACATCGTCGCGGTATGTTCCGCCGTGGAGATTGCTGAATTTTTCCTGGAGTCTAAAGGCGATAAATAACCCCACAATATCAGTTATTTCCGCCGAATCGTTAGAGCCCATTGTTATGTCAAAGTTAGAGGGTCTATCTTTACGTACCCAATAACTGTTCTCAATTTAAGGAACACGCCGAGTACTACGATAACGCCCTTAGTAAAGCAGGCTACCTCAACAAAATAGAGTATATAGATGGGAACAATCAAAACACCCAAAATAAATCCCACATAGGTAGATATAATAACACAACACCAAACCACACTTACTACCGTAGTATGCACACCAGTAAACCAACAAACAAAATTAATAGAAAGCGATGCAAAGAGTACTTATGATATAACCCCGAATACAATAGTTCCATTAGTACAAATTTACCAGTACTCTTCTTTAAAATAATTAAGAGACATTTTCCTACATCACACAAATACCACAAAATCCTAAACCCTACCACTATAAGACTGTCATACTCTACAGCGTTAAACCTTGAACAACGCATAAAAAAGATCAATACTAGAAGGTTAAACGAAAACACTAAGAACTTAAGTACAAAGAACACAAAAAAAACAGTAGACAATACACTACAGAACATAAATAAACCACACCTAAGTTCGTCCGCAATACTACTCCAGAGAAAACCCAACGTACACAGCTGTAACTGCACCTATCCTGACAACTGCCCCCTCGGCAATAACTGCCTGGAAAAAAATATTATTTATAAGTGTACCATTAAATCCGGAGGCAACGAGTGGTATTACGTGGGATCAACGGCAACATCGTTCAAATCTCGATTATATAGGCATTCTTACTCAATGAAACACCAGAGCCAAAGAAATGTAACAACTTTAGCAGAAAAAGCTTGGATGCTCAGGGATAGCGATCAAAAGTTTACTCTAAAAGGGGAGAAATTAGCTAAAACCCAAAGCTTTTCCAGGAGCCAAAATTTCTGCAAATTATGTAATCTTGAGATTTATTACATAATCACACACAAGAAGAAATTGCTGAATAACAGAATTGAACGAACATTATTATGCCGTCACAGAACTAAAACCCTTTTTTCCCACTACAAGCCGAATATTACATAAAAGAGGGACATCCCCCCAACTATATAAACCACATTCTAGTTAGAAAAATATAAAAACAATCTCTTCTCAACATATATTAATAACCTTAAATTACCACACTAATAATGGAAAGATATGCTGATGAAAATAGGTGCAAATATGCGATAATGAATGTGTCTAAAAACGTCCATAAGTATGTATATATATGTGAAAATGTATATAAATAAGTAAATATATATATATGTTTGATGTGTATAGTAGGATGTAAGTGTATTCATGTATTAAAGTGCTTATATATATATATATATATATATATGTATGTGTGTGTATAAATATATGTGTGTATAGATGTGTATGTATATGTATATGTGTACACATAGACTAGAGTATGTATGTATATCTGTGTGTGTCTATGCGTGTGTATGTAAAGATAAGTTGAGTATGAAATTGTATACACATGAACGCGTATGTATGTACATGAATACATGGGTGTATATATATATATGTATGCATGTGTATATGTATGTAAGTATGAATATGTGAGTATATGTATTTTGTAGAGGTGTGCAAATATATGTGTGTGTGAATGCGTGGGTGAAAGGATACGTACACTTGAAAGAAAAATTTAAGTCTGAATGTTAATTAAGTGCAAACACAAAACCAACCACGCATATCTTTACTATCTCTAATCCTTCTATAAATTTAGAAAAATAACCAATAATATATTCTATAAAAATGTCAAAACAACAGATGGGAATCTAATTACTCACTGCCACCAAAAATTCTCACTGCTATCAACAAACCACTCCCTCAACTATTCTTCTAACAACTTCACCCCTCCCTCCTAATATTCTCTATAAAAACCAAATAGGTCCTCAGTAATATTATTCTGATGAAATGACAGTAAATAATAACATTGAAATATTGAATGTCTGCATAACTAAAACTTTGTAGATAGCAGCTGTTTTCGGGTGATGTAACTGTTATAGAAACACGTGTCAATAAATTCCTTTCAACTAAACTGTATCCATTCAAATCTTTCTATATATATATATATATATATATATATATATATATATAGTAATAATAGTAATGATAATAATAATAATTAAAATCACATCTAAATAGTAGGCGTGTCATAGGTGCAGTAAATTCCCGACCTTTGTCTATTATTAGGTACAGTGCGGAAATTCTGAAATGGAATGTTGCTGAACGAAAAGAAATGGATAGGAAGACTAGGAATCTATTGACTATCTACAACATGTTCCACAAGAGAAGTGATGTCGATAGACTCTACTTAAAGAGATCTGAAGGTGGAAGAGGTCTTATCAACATAGAGGACTGTGTTCAGATGGAGAAAAAGAACCTGCACAAATATGTGACTGACAGAGCCAATGTTCAAAATTGTACTGAAGGAGAGAAGACAATATATCAGGGGATGTCCAAGGCGGAAATAACAACAAGGAGGAAGAGCAACCTTCATGAATATCCCTTCATAGCACCTTCTTTAAGAAAAAGGAATTTAGAGGTCCACAGACATGGAACTGGTTAAAAAGAGGAGACCTTAAAAAAAGCTACGTAAGGAATGCTAATGGCTGCGCAAGAGCTGGCCCTAAGAACGAAGTGGGTGAAACACCATATTTATAAGGAGGAGGCTAGCCCACTGTGTAGGATCTGTGGAGAGAGACAGGAGACTGTGGCTCACATTGTATCCGAGTGTAAACACGTAGCCCTGACTCACTATAAGGGCTGGAGACATGATGTGATATGGAGGGTGATCCACTGGCATCTATGCAAAGTAAACAATTTACCACATTCTGTGAAGTGGTATGAGCATAAGCCAGAGTCGATGATAGAAAACGATCAGGTGAAGGTGCTATGGGATCTTAGGATACCGACGGACAAGAAATTAGAACACAATAGGCCTTACCTGGTCGTTTTAGACAAGGAAAAAAGATCGTGCCTGATTGTAGATGTAGCCTGCCCATTTGGCACGTGACTGTAAGAAAAGGAGAGGGTGAAAATTAACCGATAGCAGGATTTAAAGTGGGATATGCCATGAAATCAAGGTCGTTCCGATTGTCATAGGCACACTAGGTACTATCTCAAAGAGTTTCCAAGGATGTTTAAAGAAGATTAGTTCAGCCCCGCTTTTCGGAACACTTCAAAAGGCATGCTTGCTGGGAACAGCAAGAACCCTCCTATACGTCCTGAATGTCTGAGGCTGCAGGTAGCGGCTTCATATTCATTTCAACAAACTTTCCAGTTAAATAACATCAATGATTGAAACTCAAAGAACAATAATAATAATAATAATAATAATAATATATATATATATATATGCCCATTGAGTGCGCTGAGATACAACCGGTACTGGCATTGATAAATATGCTGGGTCCATCAACCCTTATTATTAATATATATATATATATATATATATATATATATATATATATATATATATATATATATATACTGTATATATATATATATAGACTGTATATATATATATATAGACTGTATATATATATATATATATATACAGTCTATATATATATATATACAGTCCTCCGCACACCATCTCACAGTCTGTGGCCTACTCCAGTGCCACGGAACACCCGCCCATAGCCTCACGGTCGAACAACGTACTATCTTCATCTTACAGACCCCCCCCCCCCCGGCCTGAACTCCCCACCCTTATTCCTTTAGCGTTTGACCTCCCCCTCCCCCCTTATCCCCCACTAACACCACTAACACACCCCTCCTTTTCACCGCCCACCCCACACTAACAATACTAACACCCCCACTCCACCCCTCATCTAACCACCCTTCCCCAACTAACATACTAACATCCCTTCCCTCCCCTCTTCTCCTCCTCCCCCCTCCTTATCACACGCACACACTTACACCACCCACCCCACACGCAACTAACATCACTAACACCCTCCAACCCCACGCACACGTACCCACACACCCTCGTACACCACCACTCTACACACCCTACCCCCACTAACCCCCACTCACACCTGCATTCCACCCCTCCCCACCTCCCGTCTACTAATACCCACTAACACCTCCTCACCAAACTACACACACACCAGTACACCACACTCCCTCCACAGAACCACACACACCCTTCTCTCCCCACTCCACACTCACTCATCCCACTAACACCCCTACTAATACACACACACACACACACACACACACACCCTCCTCACTCCAACTCTCACACCTACCCATCCTCGCCTCCCTATCATTCCGCTGACTGCTGCTATGCCCTTCCGACCACTGTCTCAGCACCCACTGACCACAGCACTTCCACTGCTGACCACTTCCTGTTGCGCGCGCACCCCACATCTCTCCTCTTCCGACCACCGCTTCTTGGATTACCCACACGCGTTTTGACTTCCAACCAAAATCTCCATACATCCGTGTAACTTACCACTTTTCAACCATCCTCTAACACCATCACCTATATAACTCACCCACACACACATCCCAAAACAAATTTTTTTATCCACACGCCACCCACACCCACAACACGCTTAAACCACACACACGTGCTTCCCACATCATATTTACACCCTCAGCCCCCTGATTCCTCTCCCCCCACCCCCTATCCACACACGCACAGACCCTCCGACACACAAAAACACCCCCCACACACACCTTCCTGAACATGCAACCCCGTTCTTCCCCCAACCCTCACTTTCACATACACACACACACACACACACCTAACCACACACACCACCTTCAGCCCTCCCCGCTCGGACACCCCGTCTCCCTCTCCCCACTCCACCCGCCTCCACCTCTACTCACCCCACACCCTTCCACCACCTGTTTACCCCCCTTTTAATTTCAGTTTATTTCGATCATGCCTTTTATTTTTAAATGTTCTCATTCCTTCCTTGTATTTTGATCATGCTTTATTTTTATTTATTATTTATTATAATTTTGTCTTTATTTGTTAATTTTTCATTCGCACCGTTTCCTTTCGCTATATGTCTCTCCACCACTCCCCTACACACCTTTTGAACTCTTACCCGAAGAAGGGCTTCTGCCCGAAACGTCGTCCTCCACCTACCCCCCACTCTCCTGAGCGTGAAGCTAATAAACATTTGTCGTACTGCCTCTCTGTTCTGTCCCTGTTCAATTTTTTATTATATATATATACTGTATATATATATATATATATATATATATATATATATATATATATAGACTGTATATATATATATATATATATATATATATACTGTATATATATATATATACTGTATATATATATATATACTGTATATATAGACTGTATATATATATATAGACTGTATATATATATATATATATATATATATATAATGTATATATATATATATATATATATATATATATATATATATATATATAGACTGTATATATATATATATATATATATATACTGTATATATATATATATACTGTATATATATATATATATATACTGTATATATATACTGTATATATATATATATATATATATATATACTGTATATATATATATATATATATATATACTGTATATATATATATATATATATATATATATATATACAGCTAGATATATACAGGAAAAATAGATAGATAGATACATAGATATATTGCTAGGTAGCTCGACAAAGAGAAAAGATTACATGTCATCAAAAAACAATTCCCGTAGGTAGGTCATGCTGCTTTAATTTGTTTCTAAATTATTTTTTTTATTTTTTCACATTTTGTTTTACTACTACTACTACTACTACTACTACTACTACTACTACTACTACCTTCTCTATCAGTACTACCCCCACCACAACCACCACCACTAGTAGTACTACCAACACCACCACAACAACCAGCACCACCTCTGCTACTACTACTACTACTACTACTACCACCACCCCTACTATTACTACTACCATGACTACCACCACCACTACCATCACTATCACTACTACTCCCACCACGACAGCCACCACCAACACTACTACTACTACTACTATTACTACTACCACCAACACCACCACATCCACCAGCCAGCACTACTACTACTACTACTACTACTACTACTACTACTCTACTGCTGTTGTTGTTGTTATTATTATTATTATTGTATTCGTTTTAGTTATTTAAATGCAAGCAGAATACTAAAAGAAACAATGCATATAGTAATAAGTTAATTTCACTTTTCTGCTAACAAGTATTGCTGTTGTTTGCTCTTGGATATACACACCCAATTTGTGCGCTCAATGCACGTACAAATCACGATGGAGTCGTGTGGGAAGTGCGTGAGATATACTGACATGGTTGGTGCCAGCGTGCGTGTGCACGTGTGTGTGTAATGTGTGAACAAAGAAGGTTAAAATAAATTCGTGTTGATTCTACGAGTAAAAATGTAGATAAGAGACCGAAAGACGAAGTATCATGCACGTGCCTTTGGAAGAATATATTGCCTATTCACCTACATGAGAGTTCAGATCGATAACATCTTATTGTTTTATTTATTATATTTTTGAAGAACTGATGCACCCACTTGTACCCGCCTATGCTGATATAACCTCCCCCGCTACAATCAGTACTCACTTGGTATCTGCTAGAATAGAACATATGTTGAAAATAAATTGCTATTGTTATCAACTGTCACTGAAATTGTGGACGTGTTCCTAATAAAATCAAAAGAACATACATATATAGATACTCCTCCTGATGATTATAATGATGATGTGTATGATGGTGAAGATGGTAATGAGAAGAAGTAAGTGTAATGGGAAGAAAAAAAGGAGAAATAGGGATATTCGTGATGGGAATTATGGTAGTGATGAAAATAATGGTGGGTCTAGTGTCAGTAATGGTCGTTCTGGTGATAGCAGTGATCTTAGTTGTTGTGGTGATAATATTAAAGATGATAGTTTGATTGTTGATGCTCAGGATCTTAGACTATGATGATTAAAGGCGACCTAACATAATGTTTGTGATGTTAGTAATGCTAATGGTAATACTGATAGTGACGAGTACGATAATACTGATGGGTAATGATTGTAGTAGTGATGAAAATAATTATGATGGCTGTGATAACGATGAGATTGAAAACGATAATGATGATAATGGTGGGGGGAGTATGTCTTATGATGTTGACGATAAATATGGTGATGACGTTGATGATAATGGTAGTGATAAAAATAATTTAGATGGATGTGACAATGATGCGGTTGAAGAAGATAATATACTAATAATGATGACGATGGTAATGCTGATGTTAGACGCTGTGTTAGTTTCTTGTGATGTCGATGCTAGCGTTTGTAGTGTGGCAATGGTTCTGATGATGATGTTGGTTATGCTATTGGACATAACTAAGCTAAAGCAATCGAACAAACCTCTAACATGATTAACATTGCCACTAGCAAAAATAATAATATACAAGCTTAGAAAGCAACTTAATCCATCATACGACCCCACCATATTCACAATCATTATTGAGAAAAAGAATACAAAATTTAGATTTTTCAGAATATTCCCCCAGCTTAAAAAATATACCAAACATCGCATCCTTTTCCTTTCTTAACGAAGAAAATCAAAACTGATAAAATAAAATATTGCAATCAATATCATAATTATTTCACAAGCACAGAAGACAAAAATACTAGGAAATCCATTTACAGCGAGCATAGAACAGCGTTTGGTTAACACAAAGAAACAACATTAGTGTACTAACATTGTAGAAACAATTATATATCGATACAGACTCACGACCATATCCCGCTGAAAACATCGGTCCTCGTCCGGTCACCGAAGTTAAGCAATGTAAAGCTTAGTTATTAATTAGATAGGTGACCGCTTGGGAAACATAGATGCTGTAAGCTTCTGGTACTTAAGTTGTAAGCTGAACATGTGCTTTGTAGTAATATCACGTTTTGGCTCTTTACATTCTAAGTTCAAATCTAACCGACGTCAATTTTGCCTTTCAACCTTCCGAAGTCGACAGAATAAAGTACTAGTAAAGTATTGGGGATCAAGATAAATTAATATCAACACAAGTATACTCTCATATTATATTCATTACGCATTATGCTATTCTCATCTGGACCCTGATTAATCTCTCTATAAGAATTAAAAATGTTGCAAGAAAAATATAGTGTTCTTTACATCATCATCCGATGGTGATTAATCATAGCCACGTACCCCCCCCCAAAAAAAAAACACACAGAAAAACAACTGGTACATTTGTTTTCATTCTTCTCCAGGTCAGCACTCATTCTACAGACTTATGATGACAAATATTCCAGGTTTGAACCTCGCTATTTGTTCCAGAATTAAAGTATCCACCCTTTGATAATAGACATTAAAGAATAAATACACACAAATCAACGATTTCCTAAACACTGTGACAAAATACACAGTACCAGTGATATATACAGAGGAAGAGGTTTCTTATTTCATCGTTGTTGCCTAAATTGTCACCATAATCAAACCTACTTACATAGATACAAATCTAGAGTGAAGAAGATAAAAGATATAAAAATTATCACACTGTGGTCCGAATAATGAAAAAAAAACAACGAGGAAACTCTTTCAAAAATGTCTTGGCTTGACAGCAATTAAAGTATCAGCCAAATCTAATTCATTTTACACACTTATCAATGGAGGCGCACATTGGATAATGTAGTCTTATATGTATAAGTAAAATACAGGATTATCATGGCAAAAACACCTTTAATCATTTGCTAAATAATAACAACTACCAATGCACATCCGAATATATAATATGAGGCAGTTGCATGCTATATCTGGGGAGGTGTATCTGTTGATCGTGCGTAGTCCTTTGGTAGACTACTCGCTTGCTATAAATCTATTACATCACAGCTGACTTTGTGATACACACGAGAAAAACAACTAGACATATTCACGTATATATTATAAAGACTACATACTCAAATCGTCACACTATATAGAAAAAGATAAAAAATAGCATGCTAAAATATGCACCTCAACCAGATGTGGTCATCAGCCGGACATCGGTGTAATATATCCACATAACTGGATATAAGAATCGGGAAAGTAGATTAATAAGTATGAATTTTCATAACATTTTCGTAGTTGTCTCTGTGGCCTAGCGGTAGGTACTAGAGACGGTGGAGTTCCTGGCCTTGTGTTCAATCCTGGTCAAGAGGCACATGCAACCGTTTTCAGTTTACAACAATAGAAATAAATTGAAAAGGTTTACCGGGGACCCTACTCCAGACCAAGATCGAACTTCAGACCAGGATCACCACTGTCTAAGATTCCTCCAAATAGGCCACCGAGACAGCTACGCAAGTATAATGAAAATTGATAATTATAAACCTAATTTCAAAATCAAAGTTAAAAAGATGTGTCGTTCATGTCTTTCATAGAGCTATTAGTAATATTTGAGGTCGACTTCTGGTCATTATTGAAATCTTAGGATTTCGCAAAATACACAATATTTTTTATTGGCGAAGGTAAGAGATTTTTCCGCAAAAATGTGATTGTACTGTTTTGTTTCCACTTATGTATTTTTCAAAAATGTTATTTATTCATTATAAAAATTAAATGATAGCATTCTATATGTAGGTAGTGCCCCATTCATCTGGCAACTGCATATATATATATATATATACATATACATATATTTCACCAGTTATATAAATAAATGGTGTAATCATGAAAAGCTTACAGTAGTAACATGATAACAGTAATAAGGGATACACAAGCAAGTACATGTAGACAAGAATTTCTCAAACATTTTTGATTACCAGTCTCTTTTAGAGAACATATCCCACTCTAACGTTGATAAACAATAATTCAGTAAAATTAAAATGTTATTATTAAAGATATTTATTTTAGTATTGATTGAAAAACTAAAAGTCTCAATTTTACGAGCAATTATAAACTTGTATTGTTTTCGTTCTTCTCTCATACTATTTTTGTTTCAACAATGCTCTTTACTAATTGCTTCATATTTACCGCTACACTTCAGTTTACTAGCAGACATTTTAGGAATCACTGATCTACAGTTTCCGTGACTCATCAACAAATTTCATCATCTCACTCAACAACCGCAATATATTAACAATTAAACCACCAATAACACTGACAACAATAACACCAATTGTATCATCTCTATGACTACGACCATATCTATTTGCACCCCAAAATCAACGCTACCGCCGCTGCTACCACGACAGCTACCTCTACCACCACATTCAGCATATGGCCACAGCCTTTTATGAACTACTACTACTACTACTACTACTACTACTACTACTACTACTACTACTACTACTACTACTACTATTACTACTACTACTACTAACACCAGCAATAACAGAATATCAACTGCAAAATGCAATTCAGGAAAAAGAATTAACAGTAAAAAATCCCAGACACAAACAATTAAGGCGAACATCTAACCATACGTTGTCGCTCGCTTAACATCTTCAATTTCAATTCATTTTCTGTAGTATCTTTCTTTTCACCTTATTATTCATTCTTTTATTTTTTTCTCTTACTTTCTTTTTTATCTTTTCGCTTCTTCGCATGTTGAAACATGAGAAAAATTGCTCTGGGAAATCAGTCTGCAATTGTCATCCGATGGTTCCAAGGTCTTTTCCTAGATTGTCATGTTTTCTTTCTTTCCCTTCTATCTTTCACTAATATTGTCGTCTGTTCTCGCAGCAATATTCTTGTCACACTTGCTTTTGCTGGCTGTCGATTCATTGTTATGGAGAAAGAGCGAAATAAATAGAAAGAGAAAGAGAGAAAGAGTGAGAGAGAAATCTGCAAGTTGATCGATAGTGTTTAGAAAACTCGGTCAAAGAATATAAGAAGGAAAAAAACCAAAAAACTCAACAGTAAACATGCAACAAAAGTTAACGAAGTAAACGAAATGATTGCGGTAATTTGAGAGGAAAGAATCTTTAGATGATAATTTAAAAAATAAGAAAAAACAGAAATGATATTTTTCCATAATTATGATAATAATTTCTTTCTAGCTATTTGCATTCTTTTCTGCATTACTGTTTCTACATATGTATACATACAGATTACCATTCTCAAGAAAGGAGACAAATAAGATTGCTGCAACTGCAGAGGAAACTTGCTTTTGTAAACTACTGAAAAGTTCCGGCTAAATCCTCCTCAACTGATTCATTCCTTTATCGAGCTCTCATGTACATGAACCATGAATCACTATTTAGTTTTCGTCTTCCCAATGGCAGTATTGATACTGTCTTTTGTGCTCGCTGCCTACAGAACTAGAGACAATTGCTGACATTTTTACTGATATATATGAGATTATGCATATAGCTCTTGACAGAAGCAAAGCAATGGCTTTGCATAAAAAATTCACCCAGGAAGAACATTTTCTGTATATTGGATGACATGATAACCATGTCACAATTCTAGGACCAGAACAGACACGAATAGACTCTCTAGAAGCAGGTTTTATATTAGGTGTTTCAATTGAGAGTTGAAGAAACATGGGCCACAATCAAGCGAGATTCCCTACGCGGTTGGCGCCAGACGATCTTCTTCTTCTTCTTCTCTTCTCCTTCTCCTTCTCCTTCTTCTTGACCTGATTTGACCGATCTCTTGATACCATTACTCATGAGAAGGGGCCGAACCGAATACTGACAATTGATGGAATTATGAGTGAGGACTGGTTGTTAGGTATGAGCCAGTTGCAAACGAACTGCGCTGAAGATTGAATTTTCAGCGCACCATAACAAAATTACTGTCCCAAAATAACACCCAATTTCCCACTCTATTCAGGTAGATATATTTACAATATTATAGATAATTCTGTATTTTTGTATTGTATTGCTGTTCATTTAATAATAATTACCATCGTATCAGTTAATTGCAAAACTTCATGGTATTGGCAAATTATGTTTGTAGAATGGTTTACTCAAGTTTTCAAGTTTGTTTTGGAAACAAGCGCTTTCAATGATCATAGTGTTAGAAACACTGATAGTGTTCATCATAGACACAACGCACAGCTCCATCCTGGAATCAAAACCAGTACCCAACGATATAACCAGGAAGACATGTGCCTCCACGAAAACTTTATGCCCTTTTATCCATCTTTTCTTCATCCAAATGTAGAATCTTGAAATACAAACGTAGTAGTCTGTTCTTGTAAATGCACCGCACCGTTAAAGTGGTTGCTGGTGTATCAGGAATCAACTTCTTAATGTTAAGGAAGTTGCACTTGAAGGCTAGCAGTTGCTGCCTGTCAGATATCTGCTCTGTTCAGAACTGAAAATTGTTTAATAAGTTTCTTTCATGGTATAATTGATCATGTATTTGATGGAACATGACAGATAAGTATACCAGTTGAAGAGATTCAGTAATTAGGGATAATGAGAAATCACCTAATGTTGTCCTATATATCCTTCCAATTCTATTATATTCAAAGGTCATTTTTTGTACACATGATACGAATCATTTCCACAACTTGTATGTTAAATATAAGCCTCTTTCTGCATATATCAGATTGGCAACATCGGGTGTTGTTGATACAATACGGGTTAACTGTTGTAGTATTTATGAAGCTCAGGATCTTCCTAACTTTGTGGTTTTGTCTTTCATGCTTCCTTGTTCATTCAAAACATGTCATCTTGCTTCAAGTTTACAACTGCTCGCTATAATGACAGGGAATTCAGTGACAATTTCTGCATTGAATTTATCTAATGATCAAATACCAGTCATCAATTAAGGTGAATATCAAATGACGATTATGACAAGTGTTGATTTAATTCTGTTGCATGTTTACAGGACACAGCGTAAAGGCTTCTTTCATCTTAACGCGTCCCTCAATAATTCAAAAATATTACACAGAATACCTCATGAGCATTATCAATTCTACGCAGTTTGTATTACATTTGAAGGAATTAGACTAGGGATTGGAGTCTGGTGTTAGATACCTGATAATATTGGCTTTCCCATATAATGAGAAAGGAACTATCCCATTTGTACCTTGATGGAAAGAGATATTTGTCAAAAAGAGATGTCATTGGAAAGAGTCAGCTGTGTTCATGAACTTGTTTGTAAGAGGTTCATCATTGCTATATATATATTGAGGGACACCTTTGGTAAAGTGTATAAATTTGCCTTCCCCTTCATACAGCAGAAATTGACGGCCTCATCAGAGTGTCGATAGGCATGACAGTGAGGGTATACTTTGACGATTAAATCAAAATGAAGAGAAAATATTCACTGCAGCAGTCGTATTTCACCTCCATTTTTCCTTGTTGAGTTCTTGATAAACACAGGCATTGTCTTCTTCAGCAAGTCACTCAATAATAAGCTTTTCTGCATATTTTCGATTTAAGTTTCTACTTTTCTCGCCGCTGCTTTTTCTCTGATCAATCACTGCCATTCGTAGCAATCGAGGAATCGCATATCCCTTTCATACGCCATCACATATTGTATTCTGTCTTTGCTTCGAATAGTGGAGGTGTTTATGTCTCTTATCATCGCTTTCAGTTTCTCTCAATGTTTCTTTTTTTTTTATTATTCAAGGGTTATGTTTTCTGTGCTTCATTGCATCCTCCAAACGATGTTTGGTGAAATCATTTGACGCTAATATCTTCATTCTCTTTCACCGAGTAAAAAGATGAAAGAACGTATCATAACAGTGCATTAAGAAGACATATATAACAAAGTTGATGTTGTGATTTAACAACAAAACATCGTTTTCCAACTTAAACATTTACATATAGATATTATGTAAACATATACAATTTAAATAAAAAAAATATTCTCGATTAACGTGGTAATATCTGCCACTCAGCAAATTCTTAATAATTATAATGACGAACATTTATGTTGATATTTCTTGTTGATATGATATCAGTCAAGAAACTTTAGTAGTCCTTACTTTTCCATCGACTTTAAGTAATATGAAGCTGTCAATGGCTGAGTAAGTTTTAGATTTCTAATATCCCAGATTCCATATGAGGCTAGATAATGGATGCTGCTACCACCACATATTGTGTGTGTGTTTGTGTGTCTGTGTGTGTGTGAACAAGTGTGTGATTGTATGTGTGAGCGTGACTCTATGTTTTCCTGTATATATCCACATTATATGTCATTGTTCGTATGTATCTATATTTGTATTTAGTTATTTATCTGCATGTATGCATGCTTTCTTTGTGCTAATATATAAGAAACTGAAAGGATATTTTAAATCATTAGATTGAAAAGATGAACGAAAGGAAATTACTTTTTAAACCACCTTCTCTTCAAATAATTGAGATACATACACAGATAAAATCTGAAATTTCAAGTTATTTCAAACGAGTTGAATTTGTATTAATCTAATCTTAATTCTTCAATAGGTAATAACTCAGCAAAACCTGATTCAACATGTAATATATATATATATGTATGGACTGAGTGCTCTACCACTACGAATATTACCTTCCAGTGTTCCACCACTATATATATATGTGTATATATATATATATATATATATATGTATATATATATATATATATATGTATATATATATATATATATATATATGTGTGTGTGTGGGGGGGGGGGTGTTCCTGTGTGTGTGTGTGTATAAATCTACAATGCGTTTTAAGAAGTTATATTGAAACAAAGTGCCATATCTTTTCATTGGATGAGAATTTTGAAATGTTAGTATGTTCATGACTCACTTGCGTCTATTAGCTCTGTATGTGAAAAGAATTAGCTATGTTCTAAAATTGAACCCAAGTTGCTGGAATGGCTTCACCACCAATGTCTTCCTCCTCGTCTACATGAGATGAAAAACATACAAAAGTCATATATTTTATGTGTGTGCTCTCGCTCACGCTCATACTGTCTTTATACACACAGGAACAGAGCCACAACTATGAGTTAACGTATGCATATATCCAAGCACACACACAATCCTTCACAACAAGTATTTGTTTCTTTGAAAGTATTACATGAAATAACGGAATAAATAGAATATTTGGTGAAAATTGATTTATTTCACACAATTTCCTCATGACCATGATTAAGATCATCATCACAAACATTATCATCATCAGCCTTGCCGAAGCATCTGCTGGTTTATGTTTGCGGTAAAGTGGTTGGAAAGGCATAAGGTTTAGTGGTTTTGTTGTTGTGCTTACGATCATAGGGTCACGGTTCCCATTTCCGTACCGAACTGCACATTGTGTCTTTAAGCAAGATACTTTAGTTCACGCTACTCAATTTCACTTAATTAGAATAAACGAGAATCAGTTGTTGTAGGCTTGCAGTTAACGCTGCATTTAACTGGTGTCGTGCTCAGGGGGGATTTGCTTTCCTCGATGGCACCGGTGGC